>CM035439.1:76550120-76935120 GCA_020310875.1 Ceratopteris richardii
TTCTTTCTCATTTCTCGTGCCAAAATCTCTATGTCCAACCATATAGACTAAAATTCCTTTTTGCATCACATAGTGCTCACCAAAAACTTGTAAAAGATAGTCACAGCAACCAGGGAGTGTTAGAGTACACAAATTTGACACATACAAATCTGAATTTTACAGCCAACATTGATATCACAAATCATTCAGAAAGCATATGTTCGAGGATCCTCGAAATAAAAGCAAAATACAATGCATGATATGAAGGAGAAGTGGGATAAAATTGGGTTGATAAGGGGGGCTCTTCATGATAATATGGAGCCAACGAAATCTAGGATAGTTCCAAAATAATTTCCAAAATAACCTCCAAAATCTGATCCAAGTCCCCAAACCTGTTCCACTCTCCGATGAGCTGAACATAAAGTTATATTCAACAGAGGACCAATGCCATGTAACTATAAGTTTGAGGATATATCCAAAAGCACCAAAAGCATAAAAATATAATCTTCTAAATGTTAAATCTGAACTCCAACAATTTTTTTTCTTGAAAGCTGAAAAAGCAATTGTCTAACTTTATTTTTTGATAAATAAACAGTGTATTGATTTTGCTTTTGTTTTTCCTTAGTTTTCTTGAAAACCGCTGCCTTTTTACCAAGATTTGACTTGATTTTGATCTTGACCTGATCTTTCACCATGCAAAAATTGACCATACTTGAGCAAAATCCTAAGTCTTATAAATGGGTGGATAGCTCTTTTGAAGCTCTATACCTTAAAGAAAAGGATTGATAATTGAATTTTGACTTGGTAAGAACTCTAATTATGGTTCAAAATCCATTGAGTTGTTTAAATAACTGTCCTTATGGTTAAAAACCTTCTAAAGTCAACCTTCGAGTAAAAATTATGCTTACGAAGAATCCAACAATTCCCTTCTTAATCTGAACAAGAAAAAAATAATAAAAATTGATTGAATGAAAATTCTTCATAAAATGATCTTTCTCTTCCAATCTTCACACAAACCCTCGAGCGCGGATAGAGACAAAATAGGATCACCAAAATCATGAGTGATAGTTGCATCTTTCTTTCTAAGCCTTGTAATAGAATATTTTTCTATGAATCTTACCTCCATATATTTTAATATTTAAACTCATAATTGTTCATTTTACCAATGTTAACACTTTTTCTTCTTCCTCTTTTCCTTAAATTTAGATATGAAACATGCTCCTTCACTTAAACTTTGATTCCTTTGACTCCTCTTCATCTCTTAGTTCTTGGATATAATATTGATTAGTTCTAAAATTAGACTAGAGAGATTTTTTGGACCATTATCACAATTGAAAGAGCTCATTGAGAGCTATCCAAATTTATGCTCGATGTTCCGAACAAGTGCTCAAATAACTTGGTGTGAGAGGAGACAAAAGTATAGAGAGAAATTTTGCATGAAAATTCGAAGAAGATGACGAAGAGAGCCTCCATATACAACTTTGATAAAAGTCTTCCACTCTAAAAGTAAGTTAGGACCTTAGTTTTATTAAAAAGAAGCCTTTGATCACTTGATCAAATGTGAACATGCCATAGTGACCAAAAATCATAAAAAATCGTACAAATGTCCAAATCTCCTCAAGCTCAGGGAATAAAAAATATAATAAAGTTTAAATATATGTATATAGATCTCTTGGAAAGAGCTACCACTTGGAAGGTTAGAATGTATAAAATGAGGCCTTTACCCCTAATAACCTTCCTCATAAAGGGCTAAAGAGCCTCCTTTATGATTGTAACTCCCACCATCTATACGGATAGCTAATGTTGTAACTTGTGCCTTCAATAGGCACTTAATGAGAGCAACTTGTGGATTTTGTGATGTACTCACCTTGATCAAAATGATCAAGCCATCCTCAAGCACCTCTCTAACAAAGTGATGGTGCACATCAGTGTGTTTGTATGCCTTGTTAGAAAATATGTCAAATAGGTCAACCATCCACTAGGTACCGTACCTATAGGTTTGTTAGGATGAATAAAATTAACTCTTAGAAATGGTCAAAAAATGGTCCCATTTCTAGGAAATGGTAAAAAATATGATCATCAATTTTTATTACATAATGTGGTAGTACTCCATGAGAGTTATCCAACCATACATAACACTTGAATGCTTGGCACCTAAATTAAGGTCAAAAGTTAACCCTAATTTCGGTCCTAGTGTGAAAAGCAATTTAAAAAGCACTTTATAAATCAATGGATCAGATTTAAAAAAATTAAAAAGCTAAGATCTAAGGGTTGTGAATATAGGTGCGTAATTTGGCTGCCATGTCACCGTCAACTAATCAAGATAAAGCTAAAAACAACCTAGCGTGGATTTTTGTGAAAAAAAATATAGTAGATTTACGTGTTTTTATCACCTATCTTTCTAGAACATCCCTTGGCTTCCATGAGCTAGCTTGGAGGAGGTTCCTTCAACTTGGAGGAGGCAGAGTTGTGTTTTCTTCACCATCTTCAGCATGTGCATCTTCAAGGTGTGCAACAGCAGCTTATATCTATTTCGAGAGGATCAACTTCGACCTTGGAGGCTATTGGAGTTATTGGACACCTTGTACTCATCAGCTTGTACTTCAGGTGTATCTTCTATGCTATCTTGTAACTTCAATCATGGAATGTAATAAATATATTTGGAGCTTTGCTCCTTACATTTCTCTCGTCCATTGTCTTCTCTTCATGATATCTCTATTTGCTCTTTCTCTCTAGAGTCTATATTAATTGTGGGCCTAAAAACCAACATGTGCATAATACATGGCATTCTTAGCTAGACATATGGCCCTCTAGCTATCACATCCAAGAATAGGTGCCTTATTTCTGAAACTAAACTCAATACATTGGTGTGCTAACCATATGGCTTCCTTGAAATCTTTGGCTGAATCAGCCTCTAGGTGCCTTATATTTGGGAAAGGAAACTCAATGCATCGGCGTCCTGAACATATGGCTTCCTTGAAATCCTCTTCAACTGAATCAGCCTCATAGTGCAACTATCCTTTGAAATCTAAAGCACCATGAAAGAACGCACCCTACAAGTGTATATACATATTACATAGCCACTTGTGAGTTTATGTGTCTCCACATCGCCTTCATGTCTAAATACAAAATCCTTTAAAATCCAAGGAAATCTTTCCATAACATAAGCATTTTTTCCATCCCTTTTGAAAATCTCGAAGTGGATTTAATTGCATCCCAATGTGTCTTGCTTGGATCAACCATATATCAGGTCAAATCCCACTACTTAGGCTACATCAAACCTAGTGGCCACCAAAACATACATAAGTGAACCCCAAGTTGATGTATATGGAACATCCTTCATAATTGGCTGTTACCTCATTTTTTGGGCATACAAATCTTGGAAAACTTCACATGTGATAGCAATGGAACTCCAAGTGGCTTTGCATCAGCCATGTTAAACCTTCAAAGCACTTTTTGCTTGGGATAATGGTCCCAAAGAGCCTCCAAAATTTCGAGGCTCTCTTTCAAATTTTAGCTCTCTTCGAGAGCTTTCTAGTTTTATCTATCTATCTATCTATCTATCTATCTAGCTAGCTATCTATCTATCTATCTATCTATCTATTTATTTGTCTGTATGTCTATCTGTCTATCTATCGGTCCGTCTATCTATCTGATTGTCTCTCTATCTATATGTCTGTCTATCTGTCTGTTTGTCTATCTATCTATCTGTCTGCCTATCTATCTATCTATATATCCTTATCCTTATCTATCCTTGTCCTTATCTATCCCTATCCTTATCTATCCTTATTCTTATCCATCTTTATCCTTATCCATCCTTATCCTTATCCATCCTTATCCTTATCCTTATCCATCCTTATCCTCATCCTTATCTATCCTCATCCTTATCCATCCTTATCCTCATCCTTATCTATCCTCATCCTTATCTATCCTTATCCTTATCTATCCTTATCCTTATCAAGAAAGAATAGAGAAAAAGAGTGGTAATGAGGAATAGAAGTAAGAACAAAGGTAAAGGATATGTGACCTTCTAACAAAGAGGTAGAAAAGGCCACAAGAAACTTGATTACATGTGCTACAAAGCAGAGCTTGAACGAAAGAAAAATACAAGTGATAAAAAGAAGAACAAGAACAAGATAGAGACACATGATAGCTTCAAGGAAAAGGAAAAGAACAATGTATCTTCAGTGTGATGATTGGGGGTCTGGCATGGAGAACATCGTATGTGCCACTATGACAACTAATGATGCAAGTGTACATGATGCTTCTCATAGCACAAGAAGAAGTAGAAGTTGTTGGAAGTGAGGTAGGCCCAAATAGTAATCACAGGTATTTTCCAAGTTCTTTCCAACACTTAGAGCCTTAGCACATGCACACCTTGACCAAATAATGAGATAAGAATGACATGAGACAATTATAAAAGTGCAGCATCTGAATACTAGCTACACACTAAAATAATGTTTAATCACGATGTACAATGTGAATAATGATACAAGTCTGAATATAGGCTTAAAGAGGAGTTTTGGGGACAAAATTTAGTGGAGTGCCTAGGAATTATTGTGTGTGTATACATGAAAATATGAAGTGGAATAGATTATATTTATTGCTGGAAAAATGTCAAAATAGCACAAAACCCTAATTTCCAGCAACCCTAATTTTTGGTACTTAGCCAAATTTTGAGCACAGAAGTTCAAAAATTTTTTATTAGCTCATCAGATAGTACTTGAGGAGAGTTTTCATTTGGTATATAACATTTTTTCATCAAAGGTCGGGAAATGCAAGAAAACCCTAACCCTATTTTCTGCTCAAAAAGGTTTTATTTCATATTTCTGATCTTCACCTCGTGTGCAGCTAGGAAAGCTCACGCCCATACCTAACTGAAGGTTAAACTATGAGATAACAGTCATTATGTGTCCAAAAAGTAGATTTCATCACGAAAAAAGCACTAACGCTTTTTAAATCAAATCGGATGCTTTTCAAAGATTTGTGCAAGCTTTTTTTGCTTTTTGGATAAGTTTTTTCGTGGGAAGCTCCTAAGCTATATCATAAGGCCTTTGGGGTCACTTTGAAGCATCACTCAGTGACCACTCAAGGCCTAATGAAATGAAACTCAAGAAAGTCTCATCATCATCCGAACTATAAATCCAAGATGATAATCTATGAATGATCCAGACTATGGAACAAGATGTCACTCTATTAATGATCCAAACTATGGACCAAGATCTCAATCTGTCACATACAAACTATGGATCAAGATCTCGATCTATCATATATAATAATCCAAAGTATGGATCAAAATATATCTCATACAAAGTAAATCCCAATCCACTCTGTGGAGTTAAGTTCATCATGCCAAATGAAGACGTGCTAAGAAAGTATAGCAACTAGTGGAACTACCACCGCCTATAATAACATGCAAGATGTTTCAAGTGGATGAAACTTGCTTTATCCCTGACCACCACTTAATCATCACTATGATCAAATCATTCCTAACTAGGAATGAGGTGTCTCTAGTAAACCACTATAATAATCTGTTTCTCATTGAAAAATGGTAAGTAGATGTGTGCACACTCATAGCCCACTAGGCTAAGCATCTAGCTCACTCCATACACATTATGTATGAACCATGCCCTATTCTCAGGCATACCAAATAAAGTAGTATGTACTCTCTGAAATTCTTCTTCATACAATTGCATATTCATAGTTCATATGTGCAAACTTTGTCTTTCCGCTTCTAGGCTACTGGCCTGCGGACTTGCCTTGTTTGCAATCACATACAGAGTGACTGTCTCAACTGCCCCTCTGTTGTCCAATCATAAGAAGATCATATGACTGAACTCCTATCATATCAAAAAATACAATCTCAAAGACTTCTATCATATCAAAAATACAATCAAAAAAATACAACTCCTATCATATCAAAAATACAATCTCAAAGACTTCTCTCTCATACCATCTATCCTACACCTAGGTAGAATACAAAGTTTGATGTCCCATACCACCAAACTTTATACCCTACATAGATGCATATATGAGATTAAAGTCGAACACTTCTCCAAAAACAATAAGAATAAATCGGTGAGTACTTACAATAATCAATAATAATAAATAAAATCATGAAGTATTCTTGAAGTATTTCCTTCCCTCTATGGAAAGAACAAAGTCATTCCTATGACTCTATCACTCATAACTATCTATAACATTAACTCACCTTGAGTTGAGAACTGAGAAACTATTTAATAAATCAACTCAACTAGGGTTGTGAAGGATGCGGCTTGCATCAAATATCAACTCATGTGACTTGAGTCAAATATTAACTCACAAAAAAATTGGAATTTGTACAACTTATATGAGAACTACTAAAGTTCTCCTGTTTCATGCACTCATGGCACTATATATATTTTAGAAAATTTTGATAGAGTCTCCTCTATCCTACTAAGAATGGTCACCATAAACCAATGATCAATAAACAAGTATGTAGGGGATGTCTAGCCCATGGTGATCACACCATATCAAAAAAATATCATAAAAAACCTTTGGAAAATCTTTTTCTTTCAACAACATCTCCTTCAGCATATTAAAGCTTAATTTTAACTAACTTTTAATCATGCAAAATCTATTAAATTTTCCAGCTTTATGTAGCTTTGCTCAAGCTTTCATTAGGCTCAAAAATCACTTGATTTGGATATTTTCTCAAAGTTATATAACCATTTTATTGGAAGGGTCGAACACTTGACGACCAACTTTAAAAATATACAAGGCCATCTTCTTGAAGCCCTTAGACCAATCAAACAAACTCCAAATTTCATTTTCTTTGTGCCCAAATCTAGATCGACTTATCTAGTGTGGTCTCACAAGATTTTAATTCAAAATTCAATCAAATACTCATTCAAATGTATCAATCTATCTTTGCTATAGTTATGCTTACGTGAGCCTAAAAACAATGCTTTTGCACTTTCAAAATATCTTCTAACTATGAAGATAAATTCCAAAATCTCTCAATTTTGGAAATATCATAGGGTCTAAACTGGAGTAGCTTCTCCAAGAAAAAGTTTTGAAATTGGAGCTTCCAATGTGAAATAATCATGTGTTCATAGACACATGTATCACTCTTTGGCAAATCCTCACCAAAGATTGTTTTGAGAAGAACAGGTCATTTGACCTACCAATTGATTTTTAATTTCTTCCAGATTTTACTAGCATATATCTATTACTATCTACTTGCATTGATATAAATTAGTATTGGAAATTTGAGGCTTTCACAATGACCCAAATACTAAGCCTCTATATCTACAATATTTTAAAAATTTCTAGAGGCTAAAAACTTTCTCTTTTCTTTATATCTCCTAAATGGAGACACATTTCTTCTTGATATTTTGTACATACCATCTAGAGATATGTAGCTAATCTTAGAAAGAAAAATCATCCAAATTGAATAATTGAGCTAAGAGAACCAATCACCTCTAGGTGACATGATCTCTGGCCATTTCATAAATTCCAAAGGCTATACGTTCATGTGCAGATTTTGACCTATCAACTGATCTTTAAAAATAATAAAAATTGGTATCACAAAGTGCATGTAGCAAGCTTTTATATCCAACAAAAATCATGCAATTTGGATCTACCAATGATAAGAAATACCCTTTGTAACATGCCTATGTCATTTGTTTCAAGCCTCTATCTCTATTAGAGGCACTTCTAGTGCATAGGTCATTTGACCTTTGTAAAAATCTCCAAATTACTTGAAAATTGATAAGCTTAAAGAAAACCATGTGAGCTACTTGCCCTCCAAATTCCAATGAATTTGAGCATTCTCTCAAAGAGTAGCATCCAAATATCTATGAGGCTGCTACCTCACTAACTATTTCCTAAAATGACGAGACATGTTAATCCTTATGATTAGACATACTCATTCATTTTCTTGGATGGATTATGATATGGAGACATATCCATGCATATAATGATCGTCTAAATCAATGCAAACCAATTAACAATCCAAATCGTCTCGTGGAAAATAGATTCTTTACAATATCCACTTTTCAATGAAAGTGAATATGTATGGATATCATTCTATTCATTGTGCTTCTTGCACATTCATTAACCTCATCACAACCAATAATATACAAGCATTTAATACTTGTACTGATAATCATAACCATAGCACGAACTTGTGTCGAGTAGGGATAAAATTCCATATTATGTACATAGATTCCTATGAAGAACAATTCATGTGCTCATGAGTTACTAAACGAGAACACATCTTAATTGTTCTTGAGGGATATATTTTTATCATTTAATTTCTAAAAGAAAAATTAGCCTACACATGGTATTTGTATCACATACCTCATGCTCACCTTAACTCATCGTGGTGATACATAAAAATGATCTATAGACAGAACATGCATCCTACACTTCATCTTTCTAGAAATCATATCATCTATGTATGCATGCATCCACCCATGCTTTCATGGACAAAGGAAACCATCCTGATGCCATGAACAAAGGAAACCATCGTGATGCCATGAACAAAGGAAACCATCTTGAATCTTAGATTCCATGTCACTTTCTATATCTCATGCTTGGTTGAGATTTTGGAGAAATTAATGCTTTCATTGCGTCCGGAACGTGCAAAAACCCCGAGATTGACGGTCTATTTGTTGAATTCTGACATCCGAAGGTCTTTTTTCAAGTTGATGACATCATCGATGATATCATCAACTCGCATCCGCCCTTGAACCATCGTTGGAAAATGTAACGAAGTAAGTCTATGATCCAAGGGTCTTGCCGGTTCAGACAGATCTGAAATTGGATACCGTTTGGTCATCCGTGTGTATGACCAAAGATCTCGAGTTTAGACTTACAAGGAGGTCTTGTGCTCTTTTGAACAAGTTATCTACTTAGCTTAGTGGTTAAGTCTCAAGGGTGTGAAAGAGGAGGTCTTGGGTTCAATCCCCATGGAGGAATGGGAGGAGTATTTTGCCTAAAGAGATCTAGAGCCTTCTAGAAGCATCCACTTGAGTTAACTCGAGTTGACTGGGACACTTGGCGCACATGCAGTTACATGGCCGACACATGGCTGGCTAGTATCCACCTTCCCAAGAAGGCAGTCCCTTGGAGAAAGCTATATATAGAGGCATTTGGTTGGGAGGAGAGTCATCTCTGTGGTCGTAATCCTTGTTCTCTTGCATTATATGGCGCCGACAGCGATTCCTCTCGATTCGATAATAAGAAGAAGATAATGACCGTGTGAAGAGAATGATGAGAAAATATTAGTCAAGAATGTCAAGATTTTCAGGAGAACTCTCTTAGAAATGGAAGATGATAAGCTATCAAAGAACTCCATAGGAGCTTGCCTAGGGCTCTCATACCAATGCAAGAGAACAAGGATTACGACCACCACGTGCTAGAGAGATGACTCTCCTCCCAACCAAATGCCTCTATATGTAGCTCTCTCCAAGGGACTGCCTTCTTGGGTAGGTGGACACTAGCCAACCATGTGTCAGCCATGTAACTGCATGTGCACCAAGTGTCCCAACTCAAGTGGATGCTTCTAGAAGGCTCTAGATCTCTTTAGGCAAAATACTCTTCCCATTCCTCCATCAGGATTGAGCCCAAGACCTCCTCCTTGACACCCTTGAGACTTAACCACTAAGCTAAGTAGTCACCTATTCACAAGAGCACAAGACCACCTAATAAGTCTAAACTCGAGATCTTTGGTCATACACACGGATGACCAAACTATGTCCAATTTCAGATCTGTTTGAACCGGCCTGACCCTTGGATCATAGACTTACTTTATTACATAAGTCTTTGCCTATCCTTAAAGGGATTTTGGTACAAATCTAGAGAGCATGAGCAGATGCTTAGACTTAGGCAGTAGAGAGATTCCTGTAAAAGTCTCGGCCAAGGTAGGTATCTAAAGCATCACTAAGGAAGGAATCCAAAGACAAGAAGTCAAAAGCTCTTCTCACTACAAAATTGGTCAAGGATAAACCAATTGAACTTGAATTTGAGAAAATTCAAGTACTTGGAATTCTAATTGGTTTTTATTTGAAAACCCTAAGCAAAGAAAATGGATATTCCATCAAAAGGTTTTTTAAGTTCCTCAAGGAAAGCAAAAGATTGTGATAAGATCATGTGAAGGGATCAAAAACCTAGAAAATCTAGTTAGAGGTAATGCTTGAAACTTCAAAATTCTTGTAAAGAATTGAAGCAAGAAGGTACTCTATCAAGAGATGTTTAGACTTTAGGATAAAATTCACTCACTCGTCAATGTAAGTATAAAATAGGGTGGTATGGGACATCAGATTTTATACTCAGATTGATGTAGGAAAGATGGTATGGGACATCGGACCGTGAGATGATGATTATCTTTTAGTCCTAGATTAGATCTTGAAGTTAGGTTTGATCCTCAAGGAAATTAAAACTTCAAAGCTTCAAAGAAGGAGTTTAATTCAAGAAGGATGAAAGTAGCATCTCAAGATACTTCAAGATAACTTGAAGATCAAGGAAATTGAAGATATGAAATAAGTAACTTCTAAAATCTTCTTAGAACACTTCAAACTTAAGTGTTGTTGATCAGAAATATTTGATAAATTTCTGAAAAAATTTGGACTTTGACTTTGAATTGATTTTTTCAACCAAGGATTGGATTGACTAAGTCAAGCACCAAGTTCCTAGTGTAACTTGGTAAATTCACTCTTTTGACTTAAAGAAATGCACAAGAATTGCAGTCCCAGTAAGGAGTCAAAAAGACTGAATATGAACTAAACTTAGTCTCAAGAGAAGCATTATTTGAATACAAAACTCGTCAACAGAACCTCAGTGGGTCGACACATTGATGTTGGTTACCACACTAGTATCTTATGGTTGGATGATGTTTTCGATTTGCTTTGAATCTTTGTGAGAATCCAGTTTACTTCTCTTAAAGATAGATAAATGCTTCAATACCCTCTTGAAACAGATCTTTAGGAAGTTAAAGTCTTGAGTCATCTAGACTTTGACTCATAGTGACCTTATGTATCTTCGAAGTTTGAATTGGTTGTACTAAGTTTCAGTTATTTCTTTCCGCTTTTTAAATCTTTTGGAATTGGCTCAGACACGGTATCTGGTTCCTTTTGCAAGAGACCAGGATTAGCTGGTTAGAACTAGATAACTAAATTAAAACATCCTAGATAGATATTGTGTACAAGAACTTTTCAATCTTCAAAAGATAATAAGTCTAAGTGGACTTATTTATTTGAGTTCGCTTCAAGTTATAGCATAAATGATTTCCTAGAGTCCAGTATACTCTAGAATAGAGAAGTTAGGAATTGTTCAATAGATTGATAAATCCCAAGAACTTTTAGCTAAAAACTAATCTTTGAGAAAAGTGTCCTAAGTTGGACAAATTTCATTGCGAATATGTATTGGACAAGTTATAGTATGGTTGACTTAAAGAAAATGGTAACTTTCTCTTACAGTTTACATAGGATTTTTAAACTCATTAGGACAAAGTAGTCCTCTAGTCGGGTGGAAAAATCAAGTAACTGTTGGATCAAAGTAAACCATTGTACAAACATCTAAGATAGATGTTTGAGACAACCAAATTTCAAGTTCTCCAAAACAAATTCAAGTGAATCAAGAGTTCTCAAAGTCTTGCAATGGATAAGAATCCCACCTTCGTTACTAAGTCCATGCACCAATTATGTCTAGAAATGGACTAGTAATTTGAATCCACCTAGTTCACATGTTTGTGTCTAGATCATACATCCAGAAACTGTGAATTGGCCAGGGATGTGTTTAGATCCACCCTTATTATTCTTTCACTAGTTTGTACTTTGTCCAGTTCATCAAAGTGCAACATGAGACAGTGTTTTGAATCATTTGGGTAGGGATGCCACCACAGAGACGAGACATGTTCTTTCAGTTTTAGAACATGAGGCTCGAGGGTTGCCTACAATATGTATATAGCTCTATTTTCGAGGACGAAAATTTCCAAGGGGGGAAGAATGTAATAAAGTAAGTCTATGATCCAAGGGTCTGGCCAATTCAGAGTTAACTCGAGTTGACCGGGACACTTGGCGCACATGCAATTACATGCCGACACATGGTTGGTTAGTATCCATCTGCCCAAGACGGCAGTCCCTTGGAGAGAGCTATATATAGAGGCATTTGGTTGGGAGGAGAGTCATCTCTCTAGCACGTGGTGGTCGTAATCCTTGTTCTCTTGCAGAAAACCTATATAAAGAGGGGTTGGTCACATTCATTCTCAGTCTTTCTAATGCCAGTCTTGAGAGCTCAAGGAATCCTGATCACCAAGTAAGTACTTTCAAGTTCAAGTTTGAGTTCTAGTCTTGTCTCTTTCTCTAGTCTTATCTAGTCTTGTATCCTGGACATCTAGCCTTGTCCTGTTGTAATCTCGTAGTACGAGATCTTGTCGAGTTCTTTCTTGTATCTAATTATCTCCCAAAACGGAGTTCTTGTAATCCTGATA
Source organism: Ceratopteris richardii (assembly GCA_020310875.1). NCBI lineage: Eukaryota > Viridiplantae > Streptophyta > Polypodiopsida > Polypodiales > Pteridaceae > Ceratopteris > Ceratopteris richardii. The sequence continues at coordinate 76,562,575 of CM035439.1, forward strand.
TCTTATTACATACCTACGATCTCGGGTTATGGGATCTCCTTAATCATCTCTAGTTCATTTTTCCATACCTATTGGTCTCTGGTTGTGGGACGTCTTGTATCAGTTACGTATTCTTGTATCATTTTCCCTACGTGGATGCTCTTGTAATCAGAAGTGTATTTCTGAAATCTCGTCTAGTGTAGTCAGAGAGCACAATCTAGTGCTCCCGTGATATTTTGGCAAGACTACCTTCATCAAGACCAAGCACCATGGATTCCCTATGCAAAGAGATCCAATCTACCATAAAGAACTTGATTGAACATTTCCAAGAGATGAAAAGATTGCTACGACAAGATGATCGATCAGTTTCAAGCTATGCCTTGAATATCAAGATGTTGTTTCGTTGAACTACATATCAAGAAGACTCCATGGTTAATCAGTTTCGAAGTGGCCTCAATCCTGACGTCAAATATCTCTTTCTATCCATGCCTAAAGCAAATACCTTGGGTGGATTTTATCAATCAAGGAGTTCAATATAAGAATGAATTATTCAAAGAAAGCTAAGTCCAAGAGCTAGAAGTGTTGAATAACCAAGACACTATTCGTCGAAAATTCGAATCAAGAACTTTTGAAGGCCAAAAAGTCATCACGAATGATATGGAGCATACAAATTATGAAGATAACAAGAAGATAAAAGACAAGGAGGAGTTCATGTTCAATCAAGGAGGTGTGCTTACTCAAGGCACTCCATCAAAGATCTTGGAAACACTACAATACACCACTAAAAGCTCAAAGGACCTGTCTTGTGATGAACCTAAGGAAGCTCAAGGGAGACCCAGTCCTTCAACACCTTTCAAGATTAAGGATCATAAAGAATTCGAGGTTGATCATGTCTTAGATTCAAGAATAAGGACGATTGGAGTACTTTAGTCGTTGGAAAGGGTATGATGTCAGTGATCATACTCGGGATCCTACAAAAAATCTTCAGAGAGCAAAATTCAAGGTTCATGAATTCCATAGGAAGAATCCAATGAAACCCAAGCTAGAGAATCATGGCCTTGATCTATACCTAGATATATGGCAAATCCTTTCGAGTTTCATCATGGATATCCATCATCATCATCTTCTAGTACCACATATCAAGAACTCTACAAAGACCAAGAGCTATGAAGATTCAAGTTTTAGAAGACCTTACATACACGCAACCTCTCCTCGTGGAACTCGTCGCTTGAGGAGGAGGTGATGTCATCGACAAAGGAAACCATGTTGATGCCATGGACAAAGAAACCATCCTGAATCTTAAATTCAATGTCACTTTCTATATGTCATGCTTGGTTGAGATTTTGGAGAAATTAATGCTTTGATTGTGTCTGGAACGTGCCAAAAACCAAAGATTGACGGTCTATTTGCTGAATTCTGACACCCGAAGGTCTTGTTTCCAATTGATGACATCATCAATGACATCATCAACTCGTAACTGCCTTTGAACTGCCCTTGGAAAACCTATATAAAGAGGGGCTTTCCACATTCATTCTAAGTCCTTCTAATGCCAGTCTTGAGAGCTCAAGGAGTCCTGATCACCATGTAAGTACTTTCAAGTTCCAGTTTGAGCTCTAGTCTTGTCTCTTGCCCTAGTCTTGTATCCGGGACATCTAGCCTTGTCCTGTTGTAATCTCGTTCTACGAGATCTTGTCGAATTCTTTCTTGTATCTAGTTCATCTCCGAGAAGGGAGTTCTTGTAATCATGATATCTTGTTCCATGCCTACAATCCCGGGTTGTGGGATCTCCTGTATCATCTCTAGTCCAGTTTTCCATACCTATCGGTCTCCGGTTGTGCGACGTCTATTTGCTGAATTCTGACACCCGAAGGTCTTGTTTCCAATTGATGACATCATCAATGACATCATCAACTCGTAACTGCCTTTGAACTGCCCTTGGAAAACCTATATAAAGAGGGGCTTTCCACATTCATTCTAAGTCCTTCTAATGCCAGTCTTGAGAGCTCAAGGAGTCCTGATCACCATGTAAGTACTTTCAAGTTCCAGTTTGAGCTCTAGTCTTGTCTCTTGCCCTAGTCTTGTATCCGGGACATCTAGCCTTGTCCTGTTGTAATCTCGTTCTACGAGATCTTGTCGAATTCTTTCTTGTATCTAGTTCATCTCCGAGAAGGGAGTTCTTGTAATCATGATATCTTGTTCCATGCCTACAATCCCGGGTTGTGGGATCTCCTGTATCATCTCTAGTCGAGTTTTCCATACCTATCGGTCTCCGGTTGTGCGACGTCTTGTATCAATTACGTATTCTTGTATCATTTTCCCTGCGTGGGTGCTCTTATAATCAAAACTGTATTTCTAAAATCTTGTCTAGTGTAGTCAGAGAGCACAATCTAGTGCTCCCCTGACACATGCATTTTCTTCTCTACTTGAATCACTTTATATGCTTTCAGTTATCTTACACACATAAGACTTCCTCTCTCTTACAACACAACATCACTTTAGTTCTCACATGGCATATAACGCCATATGGCTACAAAAATTTCGAAAGCACATCCTCAAAAAACGAACCCTAAAAAAATAATAACCATGATACAATGATTGGCATCAGCCTAGTGGTAAGCAAACCACTTTCTTAGCTGCAAGAACCTTCAAATAAAAAAACTTTTCCAATATGTGTTTTTCTTGCTCCAATACCTACACAAAGATCTTGAAACACACAACAACAACATGTGCATGCTTTTATGAATCAACATAAGTTAGTGTAATTTCATGTGCATAGATAAATTCATGTAAAAACTAACTTTCATGCTCCAATACCTACACAAAGATCTTGAAACACACAACAACAACAACCTGTGCATGCTTTTATGAATCAACATAAGTTAGTGTAATTTCATGTGCATAGATAAATTCATGTAAAAACTAACTTTCATGCACATTCCAATGTTGGTTTCATAAAACTTCAAGAGAATACAATGCAAAATTATAAACTTTGATGCAAAAAGTGTTCAAATGAATATATTTAAGAGCAAAAATATGATGCAAAGGTATGCAAATTAATTCATTCCTATCCAAAATGGTTCAAAATATGATTAGAAACTCCTAATTACCATAATTAAACACTCAAAGTAAGTCAAAATGAGTTTCTTGCCAGCTAACAGCCATATAAAAGCTTGTGCAAAGATGGCTTTTAATGGTCAAAATATGGCGAACAACCAATCAAAAGAAAGGGCTTGAGGTATAGAAGCTATACCAATTTGAATTTCTTGATTTAAGTATTCTATGAGGAAGTTATGGCCAAAACAATGGAGCTAGGTGAGTGGACAGCATCTTCCTTTGAAGAGATATGCAGAGAATTAAATGCTCTTTACAAGTGATTCCTAATTATCCAATGATAGCTTCCAACCACTCATTGAAAAACCCTTGGATTCTACTTTCTATATCAAGTGAAATCACCTAATTTGGGAATCGTATGAGAGAGTTATGTCCATTTTAGTAAAGGTAAATATGCTAATCTTTCTCTTTCTCTTACTTCCTTATTTTTTTCTTTCTTTACTTTTTCTCTCTTTCTAATCTTTTTCTTTTCTCTCTAATCTTCACTTTCATCCTCTCTCTTCCTCTTTGTTCATCCATTTCTTGCTCCTTCATATTCTTTTATCTCTTTCTCTCTACCTTTCTTTTTCTATCTCTTTTTCTCTACCTATTCTCTCTCTCTCTCTCTCTCTCTCTCTCTCTCTCTCTCTCTCTCTCTCTCTCTCTCTCTCTCTCTCTCTCTCTCTCTCTCTCTCTCTCTCTCTCTCTCTCTCTCTCTCTCTCTCTCTCTCTCTCTCTCTCTCTCTCTCTCTCTCTCTTGGTTTCTCTCTTTCTATCTCTCTCTTTTCTCCTCCTTCTTCTATTTCTCTTTCTTTCTCTTTCTCCTTCTCTTTCTTTCTTTCTCTTTCTCTCTTTCCTTCTTTTCTTTCTCTTTCTTTCTTTCTCCTTCTTTTCTTTCTCTTTCCTTCTCTTTCCCTCTCTCCTTCTCTTTCCCTCTCTCCTTCTCTTTCTCTTTATTTCTCTCTACCTTTCTCTTTCTCTCTCTTCATTCTCTTCTTCTCTCTCTATCTCTTTATCTCTTTCTTTCTTTCCCTCTATATCTCTTGCCTTCTCTCTATTTCTTGATTGTGCGCAGCAGATTAGCACTCTTTGTAAAAAACGTGAAAAACTGATATCAAACCCGACGTGGCATAGTGGTTAGATCATTCGCCTCCGAATCGCAAGTCAGAGGTTCAATCCTTTGTATTGCTTGGCCTCTTACTATATCAATATATTAGAAATTGAAGAGATTATACTCACATGTAATCACGAGCAAGGCATTTCTTTCGTCGATCAAGGGATAATCTTTTGGCACCAACTGCCCCCCCCCCTCCATGCCATTCGAACTTCGAGCTCCACGCAAGCCTCCAAACATTCCTTCCAAGCTGCACGCGAATCCCCTCACGGATCATGAAGATGAAGATGCCCCAAAATAACATCGAATCCTCCCCTTCTTGCAAGCTAAAGATTGTTCTCCATCTCCATCAAGCTCTCCCCAAGGTCTCTCTCTCCCTCATGCTCTGATACCAAATGTGAGAAGTGGAGAATGACATGTCTAGGACTCACCTCCCAGCCTATTTATAGCCCTTGCCTAGTCACCATCTAGAGTTCTCTCTAAGGTCCCTCTACTCATCCGGCCATCATGAGTAGGTACCTCATATGAACTCTGTGGCTTTTGGCCTTGGCTATCCCCCGAGCAAGGAACTTCTCGTTCCTCCAAGCATGTACATCTCTAGAATATAACATCACAAGCCAAGGCAAGATGGGCTCCAGGGGTAGTGAGAGATGGACTTGCAAGCTTTGTGGTTATAATGGAGCCAGTGGAGCCGATAGGTTCAAGGCACACCTTGCAAAATTTAGCAGTGTAGGGGTTGCATCTTACAAAGAGCCAATGCCGGAAGCTACCAAGGAAAAGCTATTGCAATGGGTAGCTCAAAAATCCCAAGGTAAAAGAATACACCTTCACAATCTTAGGATAGATCACATGCAAGCGGTTCACATGGCTCATGTGATCCCCAAACTCAAGCCTCTCAAGCTTATGAGGCTCCCATAGATATTGACATAGAGCATGAGCCACAAGAAAGAGTACAAGAATAGAGCATGATTATCAAGAGCACCCACATGGCTCTCTTGCAGGAGCCTCTATACGTGCTAGCTTGCAAAAACAACGTAAACAAGAAGCCACACAAGCCATTATGAAGGCTTTTATACCATGTGGGTTGTCTTTCAATGTTGCACAGACACCGGCATGGAGAAATGCCATTGAAAGGGTATCATTATTAGGGTATCAGTGGCAAGGACCTAACTATGAGGAGTGGAGGACAACGGAGCTCAAAAGAACAAAGGAAGCATTAGAGAGAGAGCTTGAGCCCATGAAGGAGACATGGGCAAAGTATGGATGCACAATCATGTGTGACGAATGGACGGACATGAGGAAGAGGAATGTGTACAACATTTTGGTGCATTGTCGCAAAGCGAGCATGTTCCTTTGAGCCATAGATGCATCACTTGTTGGTACTACAATCACACGTGAGTTTGGAGAGCTTGGGATGGATATACTAGTCCAAAGGCAGAGCTTGTACGACGGACATGTTTGGATGACAGTTTCTGGAGGGATGTGGAGGGATTAGTATGGGCTTTACAGCCCTTATATTCACTCATATGCATAGGAGATAGAGAGGGCTGCACTCTTGGACTTGTATACAAGTTCATGGACTGTGTCGTGTATATGACATGTGACATTTATGTGTGTGATATGGTCACATGTGTCTGTGGCATGCCACATGTGCATTCAAGTTTTCAACATTTTTATTGTTCTACTTCTAACTTGATTTGTTTTTTATCCATAGGATAGAGGAAATAAAAGGAGTATGGAGGAAGAGATGGGATTGATTCTATCACCCTATACATGGGATGGCCAATCTACTACACCCTTTATGGAGATCTACAGAACAGTCATTGGATATGGACCTTGTGAAAGCTTGGAATGACTATGTAGATCGATTCTATGGAACTTTTGATGTGGAGCTACGTGAGAAGCTAGAGATTCAACTCACCCAGTTCTAGAATAAGGAAGGACTTTTTGGTAGAGACACTGCATGCTTGAGAATCATGCAATTGATGCTTGTGACATGGTGGGAGAGATATAGTGTTGGTACGCTTGAGCTAGTAAGCCATGACTTCATACTCTATTACTCACTATTTAATATTAAGTTTTAATTAATAACTCATTCCTCTTCAGTCTTTATTTTTTAATGAACTCTTTAATCTCTTTTTTCTCTTTTATTATGCAGAGACAATTAGCCATTCGCATACTTTCACAGGACTGTAGTGCCAATCCCTCTGAAAAGAACTGGAATACATGGCCCTCTTCCACACAAAGAAGAGGAATGGAGCGGCTTGTATATTGCCACTGCAATTTGCGTTTATTGGAGCGTGGTGGCCACTCAACGGAGGTGCGGCATGTCAACGTCGATGACCTTGACATTGAGAGGGTCCATGATATGCCTATCATTCCGGCAAAGGACCTTGATCTATATGACATGCTTTATCAGGAGTTGACCTTGTCGGCGCATGATATGATGGCATCTCAGACTCGTTCTAGTCATAGTGCACGTACTATACGAGGCCAATCTACTAGTCGGATGGAGGCATCTACTAGTCGAGCACCACATGATGATAATGATGATGATGATGATGATGATAGTGACTCAGAGGATTTTGAGGGTTGATGATTAATCATGATATATGATTAACTTCATATTGATTATATTATTGATAGTTTATTGTTTGACTATTTAGTGGTATGATGTATCATTTATGACAGTGTCACAGTTTTGAGGTGACTCTTTGACATATTTTATATATGATTTGTGACTCATTGACTTGTCATAATTCTTTGTATTTGTCATGCTTTGAATCTTGAATCTTGATGGAGTCTAGACATCGATGATTAGTCATTACCTAAATCTTTAAGGTTTAATTGATTGAATGTGACATGTAACATGTGCAAGATGAATTTAAATTTTAGAATGACAATGATTATTTGTGCAATGTGCATTGTGAATTTAGAATGAATCATGATAAGTTTGAACTTTGAACTTGTCAACTTTGAAGTGGCAAGCCGCAAGTTTGACATGTGCATTGTGTACATACTACATATTATATACTACATAGTACATACTACATAGTACATACTACATAGTACGTAGTACATAGTACATACTAGTTAGTAGTAAACTCTAAGTTGTAACTATATAGTACATAGTACATAGTACATACTACTTGGGTAATAGTGTTCCAAATTTATTTTTTTTAAAACATTTAGGACAAAACGTTGCTATGCTGCTAATGCGTTAGCGATACATTGCCTTGGATGTTGCGAAAACGTTGCTAACAACCTTGGACTTAAGAATGAGGATAAGCTTGAATTAATGTCTAACTATCAAATGTGGAGTTTTATGATGATTAATTTGTTAGTATCTAAAGACTTGTGGAATATTGTCAATGACAAGTACCCAAGACCGAGACAAACTGAAGAGGATGTTGCTTCATCTTCCAAAAGACATGCGGCCCCAATTTCAACTCAACAAGAGGTTATTGAAGAAGAAGAAGAAGAAACTCTTTCATCATCCGGAGTCCGTGATCCTACCAGATTACTTCCAATAGAAGAGCAATCCAGATGGGATTCAATGGATGCACAAGAACTTTCATTCATTGTTATGGGAGTCAAGAGGCATATTATATCCCAAATCACATCATGAAAAACGTCTCGTCAGGCTTGGTTGCAATTAGAGAATCTCTATCAAAGCAAAAATCCTAAGGAAAGCTCATCTAAGGAGACAGTTAGCCAACATAAGGATGAAAGTTAGTGAGCCAATTCAGTCACACATTTTGAAGCTCAAATACTTACGTGATCAGTTAGTTAATAATGGAGTCAGTATTTCGGATGAGGAGATGATAAACACACTTCTAAATTCACTTCCATCTTCATTTCATTCCTTTATTACTTCTTTACCTCTCTCTACAAGAGATATACAAATTTCATCTACAAGATTTGTAGTTCCTGTTACATCAAGATAAAGATCAACAAAAGAGTATGGAAGAGAATAATGAAGCCATGCTCATCATCATCAAAGGGTAAGAAGAAGAAGGAGACAACAAAGAAGGAGAAGAGTCAGCAAAGTAAGAAGGAAAGTAAGTCTTTCACTTCATCTTCTACCACATCTACCTCTACTACTTCCACACCAAAAGAGAAATTTGATTCCACTACATCTACTTCAAAGAAAGGAATTTCCCACTACCTGCAAGAAACGAGGTCATTTCATAGCAGAATGCAGAAAAAGGATTTATAATGAGAAGAAAAAGGGTGTAAGGTAATAATGCTAAAGATGATTCAAAACCAAAGCCTTCAAAGGAAGAATCTTATGCATTTGTCAATATTGAAGAATTAGCTTTTGATCAAAGTAGCATTAAATGCAATCTCTGATAATCCTTAGATTATTTATTTTGGAGCTACTAAGCATATGATAGGTTGCATAAAGGTATTTGCTTCACTTTCTAATTCTTCAAGTAGAAGAGTGACCATTGCAGATGGTCATGATTTGTATGTTATAGGTGTTGGAGAAGTAAATCTAAAGTCAAGTGCAGGTGGAAATTTCACAATTTCTAATGTTCTTTATGTTCCAAAAATGAAGAAGAATTTGCTTTGGATATCTACTTTCTTGAAAGATGGATATAAAGTTATTTTAAAGAAAGATTCATGTGAGATCCTCTCACCTAATGAGGAGCATTGTCTACTTCAAGCTGAAAATAGAAGTGGAATGTTTGTATTGTCCAAAATTTGTCATGTTAATGTTGCCAAGTCTTCTGCACCTAAGGAGAACATGAAGTTATAGCATGCTAGGTTTGGTCATATCAATTAGATTGCTCTTAAGCACATCAAAGATCACGGTATGGTGGAGAGTTTCCCTATTTTTGTTTTACCACATGTTGCAAAATCATGTGAAGGATGTCTTGAAGGAAAGTTTTACAAACTTCCTTTCAAGAAACATGGATACATCATTGGCTACAAGGAAGTTGCAGATCATACATTCCGATGCGAATGGTCCTATGAGAACAGATTCCATTCAAGGTTATAAGTCTTTCGAATCATTTATTGATGATTTTTTGAGATATTCATGGATTTATATTCTGAAAGCAAAGTCTGAGGTCTTTCCTACTTTCAAGAAGTTCTTAGCTATGGCTGAAAATGAAAGTCAAACAAAAATTCAGATTTTGAAAAGAGGAGGAGAGTACATGCCAAAAGATTTCAAAAGTTTTCTTGAAGACAAAGGTATCTCTCATCAACTCACTATTGCTTATACTCCACAACATAGTTGCAAAGAGAAAGAATAGGATACTTGTTGAGATGATGCATAGCATGATGTCATCCAAAAAGCTTTCTCCTAAATTTTGGTTTGATGCAATACATACAGCTAATCACATTTTGAATAGGTCTTTCACAAAAGCTTTGAAGGTCGTCACACCTTATGAAGCTTATTATGGTAAGAAACCCATTGTGAGTTACTTCAAAGTTTTTTGTTCTCCAACTTATGTTCACATTGAGAAGGACCATGGTAAGTTTGATGTAAAAGCCATTAAAGTTGTCTTTATTGGTTATGCAATTGAAAGCAAAGGATAGAGATTCTATGTTCGAGAAACATGTAATATCCTACTCTCACGCAATGCATATATTTCAAAAAGTCATATTTTTTATAAGAAGGTAGAAATTCCAAATTTCATAAAAGAAAATGACTATGCATTTTGTAGAAGGAATTTGGGTTCTAACATTCAGCCATACAATGAGGATGATGAACCTTCTCAAACCCTAAAAGTTGCACTTGATAAAGGTTAAGAGAAAGCTTCATTTCCTATATTTATATCTAGTCCGTCATCAGTACCTCTTGAAGTTCCAACTTATAAACTTGGAGAAAGTTCCAGAATTCCAAAAGAAAGAAGACTGAAGAACAAAAAGATATTGCACTAGTTTTCAAAAATAATCCGAGGTGGTTATATAAAACTTGGAAGAATAGTGGTATAAAGAACTTCACAAGTAGAACAAAAAGTCAGACAAGGAAAGAACAAGCAGAACAGGTAAATTACGCAGAACATTTTGAGATTCATAACATTTTAGCACTAACTTCAATTGAAAATGAACCAACTAATGTTAAAGATGCACTATTAAGTCCTGTTTAGAAGAAAGTTATGCAAGAAGAGATTGATTCTATTCATAAGAATCAAACATGGAAGCTTTGTGATTTACCAAAAGATAAAAAAGCAATTTGTGTTAAGTGGATCTTCAAAATCAAAAGAAACGCAGATGGTACTATTGACAGGTATAGAGCAGGGTTAGTTGTTACAGGTTATGCACAAAAGAAAGGAATTGACTATGATAAGACTTTTGCACCTACTTCTAAAATGACAGTAGTCAAAACAGTACTTTCTCTTGTTACATTCTTTCGTTGGAATGTATATTAGTTAGATATCAAAACTTCCTTTCTTAATGGTGATCTTCATGAAGATGTCTACATTCAGCAACTAGAACGTTTTGAATGAAAGAGGCCGCGGAGAGCTACGTCGTGGTGTGCTCGGTTGCTCCAAACACCAAGGGAGTGGGCTGCTGCGTGAGGAGAGAGAAAGTAGAGAGAGAAACCTGCGCAAAAATTTGGAGAAGAAGATGGAGAAGCTGAAGTTGAAGAAGTCCCAATCAAGTTATGAGAGATTTGGGACCAAGTCTTATTGATAAGTGACTTTTAGGTCATTTGGGCATGTTCACACATGGCCAATGACCAAAAGTCATAAAAATAATGTAAATGCCTATAACTCCCCAATTTGGGGTCCAAAAAATACAACAAAAATATGTCTGGAAAGCTCTCGAAGAGAGCTTTCACATGGAAAGGTCAAAATATACAAAAGGAGAGTCCTTGGGGCCTTTATCCCCAACAACCTCCCACTTAAAGGACCAAGGAGGCTCCTTTAAGCTAAGTAACTCCCACCATCTGTATACATAGCTGATGTTGTGCCTTGGGTAGACACTTCGTGAGAGCATCTGCAGGATTCTGTGAAGTATTGACCTTGATCAAAGTGATCAGGCCATCCTCTAACACCTCTCTGATGAAGTGATATCTCACATCAATATGCTTTGTGCGAGCATGAAACATGGCATTCTTTGCCAAACATATGGCACTCTGGCTATCGCATCCAAGAAGAGGTGCCTTTTCAAGCATCCCAAACTCACTGCAGAGCCGAGCTAACCAAATGGCTTCTTTGGAAGCCTCTGTGGCTGAAATATATTCAGCCTCTGTAGTAGATAGTGCAACTATCCTCTGAAGTCTAGAGCACCATGAAATAGCTCCACCTGCAAGGATGTATACATAGCCACTTGTGGACTTGCGAGTGTCCACATCACCTGCCATGTCTGAATCACAAAATCCTTTTAACTCCAATGGACCCTTTCCATAACATAAGCATTTACTTTTGGTCCCTTTCAAATATCTCAAGATAGATTTGACTGCCTCCCAATGAGCTCTACCAGGATTAACCATGAACCTGCTAACCACTCCCACTGCATGAGCAATGTCTGGCCGAGTGGCAACCATAGCATACATAAGTGAACCACAAGCTGATGCATATGGAACACTCTTCATGTAACTGGCTCCATCATCATTTTTGGGACAGTCATCCTTGGAAAGCTTAACATGTGGCTGCAATGGCACTCCAAGAGGCTTTGCATCAGCCACATTAAATCTGTCCAGCACTTTTTCAATGTACTTTTCTTGGGATACCTGCAAAGTATGCTGCTGTCTATCCCTTTTTATACGCATACCAAGAATATGCTCAGCTTCCCCAAGGTCTTTCATTGAGAATGCAGAGTTCAGCTGCTGTTTTAGAGCATTCAGAGTGCTCTTTTTCTTCCCAGCCAGCAGCATATCATCTACATACAGTACAAGAATAATTGAGCTTCCATCTTCATCCTTTTTCGTGTACAAACAATGATCTGCATGGCTTCTTTTAAACCCATGTTTGAGCATAAATGCATCAAACTTCTTATACCATTGTCTGGGGGCCTGTTTCAGCCCATACAAGCTCCTTTTCAGTTTGCATACCAGATGCTCTTTTCCAGGAATGGCATATCCTTCTGGCTGTTTCATGTACAGCTCTTCATCTAAATCACCATGCAAAAAGGCTGTTTTAACATCCATTTGGAATAATTCCAAATCCAAGGCAGCTGTGAGAGCAAACAACACACGTAAAGTGGTCATTTTCACCACTGGAGAGAACACTTCTTGGAAATCAATGCCCTCTTTTTGGGCATATCCCTTAGCAACCAGCCTTGCCTTATACTTGGGTTTGCCATCAACAGTTTTGATTTTGTACACCCACTTGTTTGGAATGGCTTTCCTTCCTTTGGGTAACTCAACCAAATCCCAAGTATCATTTGCATGCAAGGCCTTTATCTCTTCCTGCATGGCTAACTCCCACTTCTTCTTGTGCTCACATAGCTTTGCCTCTTTATAAGTAAGAGGCTCACCCTCATCTGATAACATAATATAATGTATAGAGGGATCATATCTATTCACTGGCCTCCTAGGACGTATAGATCTTCTTACCCAATGATCCACATTACCAGGCAATGGATCTACATCAGGAGGTACATTAACTTCTTCATTGTTAACGGGCTGCTGTACATCATTTCCAGCCCTGTTTTCAGCATGAATAGGTGGCTGCATATGCCCTTCAGGAGCATCATTTTGCTGTCCAGCATCATCTGGCTCAATAACCACGGGCTCATTGTCATTTCCAGCCATATGTGGTGCATCCCGAGGGTCCATATCAGATTTAACTGGTGGCTGTACATGCTGAAATTTGACTCTTTTATGGTCATCTTTAGAGGCACAATTGTTTTTGAGCAGCCTTGCCTCATTAAATACAACATCTCGGCTGCGTATTACCTTCTTGAGTTGAGGTAGCCAAATCCTGTAGCCCATTTCACCTTCATCTCCATAACCCATGAAGATTCCTTTCATGGACTTTGCATCTAACTTGCTTCTCAACTCAGGCCTTATATGCACAAAAGCATCGCAACCAAAGATGCGTAGGTGGTCATATGAAGCTGGTTTGCCAGACCAAACCTCTTCTGGAATGCCACCTTTTAAGGACATATGAGGGGATCGATTGCAAACATGAACTGCAGTTTTCAAAGCCTCTCCCCAAAATCCATGAGGGAGATTAGCTGTGGACAGCATGCATCTCACCCTCTCACATAAAGTCCTATTATACCTTTCAGCCACACCGTTGGAAGAGGGGCTGTATGGGACTGTTAGCTCCCTCTTAATACCAAGATTTTCACAAAATCTATTGAATTCAGCACTTGTAAACTCACCCCCATTATCTGTACGTAAGCATTTCAGCTTTCTACCTGTTTGAGTGGTCACAAATGCATGAAATTTCTTAAATGCAGCAAAGGCTTCATCTTTAGATTTTAACAAATATACCCAAAGCTTCCTAGAGTAATCATCTACAAAAGAAACAAAGTAAAGAGCACCCCCCATAGATTTTGTGGGCATGCTACAAACATCAGAATGAACAAGATCAAGCACATTAGACTTACGAGAGACACCAGAGTAGTAAGAATTCTTTACTTGCTTACCATATTGGCATTCATTACAAAAATCAAGTTTTGAGCCTTTAGCATCAAACTTGTCCAAATTACATAGTTTATCAAGGCCTTTTTGACTCATGTGACCAAGCCTTTTATGCCATAATTCCATATGTGAATGGATTTCAGCCAAAGGAATAAACTTGCCCAGCAAGGCTTTACCATGCAAGCAATAAAGAGTCCCTTTCTTTGTACCTTTAACAATCAGCCTAGAGCCTTTGATAAGCTTCCATGACCCCTTCTCAAAGAGGGTACTATATCCATGCATATCCATTTGCCCAACAGACAATAAGCTTTTCTTGATGCTTGGTACATACCTTACATCATGCAAAACCAGCTCATTGGTACCATCCACTGTGAGATGCACTGTGCCAATACCTTCAATTGAACAAGCATGGTTATTTCCAAGATATACATGTCCATGGCTGCCTGCATGAAAGGTAGTGAAACACTCCTTAATAGGAGTTACATGAAACGATGCACCTGAATCTACAATCCATGTTTGTGACAAAGCATCATTCACAGTAAGCAAGGCATCAATCAAATCCCTCTTTGTGATCTGCATATCTTGTGCATGAATATTAATAGAAGGATCAATAACTTCAGCATGCTCTGCTTCCATAGTAGCACAAAGTATATCTTCTGCATCTGATAGCTCCTCAATGATGACACTAGAGGCCACATTGGCCTTCTCTTTGTCTTTGTCCTTTGAGGTATCATGTGCTTCATTCTTGGTGTCCTTTTTCTTCCTGTCACCTGTGTTCTTCTTTCTTTCTAGTTCAGCTTTATAGAATCTGCAATCAGGCTTCTTGTGACCTTTCCTACCACATTGATAACAAGTCACTTCAGCCTTGCCTTTGCTTTTGCTCCTGTTCCTCTGTACATTTCCACTTTTCTTTTCTGTTCTTCCTCTAGCCACATTGGCTGAACCACTGCCCTCTCCACTAGCTTTCCTCCTGATTTCCTCATTCAAAATAGAACCCCTTACACCATCAAAGGTAAGACTGGGGCTATTCGAAAGTGAAACAACCAATGTTTCCCACGAATCAGGTAAGGTCATCAACAAGAAGATGGCCTTAAGCTTATCATCAAATGGAGGTAATCCAGAGTCCTGCAATTGTGAAAGAGTACCTGTAAACAAAGATAAGTGCTCAGCCGCACTTTTTGACTCATCAAGCTGCATACACACTAGCTTACGCATAAGATGCACTTGATTTACAGGCGTGGTATTTTCATAAGTGGCTTTCAGCTTCTCCCATACCTCAAAAGCAGTTGTAAGGCCTTTCAAATCCACTAAGATTTCATCTGATACAGCCATCTTGATGTAAGTGATGGCCTTCTTGTTTAGGTTCATCCATGCTGCATCTGTCATATCTTCAGGCTTGACTTCCTCAAGAGCCCCTTCACAATCTTTAAGAAAGAGGATGCCCAACATTCTCTCTTTCCACAAATCGAAACCATTACCTTCAAATCTCTTGATCTCAAACAAGCTTTTGACATCAGAGGAGGTAGAGGCCATGTTTGCACACTAAGAGCTTCAAAATTTCACCAAAAAGGTAAAATTCACCTGCTGTCCTGTGCGCAATTACCTTAGGAGACTATAGCTGAGAAATTAAGCCCAAAAACTGTTCAAAACTTGCAAAAAACAATTTCTGAAATTTTCTGAAGAAAATTTCAGAAAATTCCAGCAAGCTGTAATTGCATCAAAAACAACAAATTTGTTGTTTTTCAACCACAAAAGGCATACATAGATGTAAAACCAAGGCAATGGGTGCTTGTTTTCACAAAAGCCCCAATTTTTGCAGCAATATGACCTGTAAAATCAGAGAAATGACCTACTGTAATAAGTTTCCAGCAAGTATGCACTTCCTCAATCTTTGTGCATGTCCTCCCACTTGAAAAATGAGAGAATTTCTGCCACAAAAGACCTGTAGATGAAAAAATCAGCAATGTGGATGCTGAAAAAGACCTGTGGGGATACAAAAAGAAGAATAGAAGAGATTCTTCGCGACGAAACTCTCTAAAAAGCACAAAATTTGCTTCAGCTTTGCTCCGGGCTGAAGTAATCCTCCAAAAACAGCCCTTTTATCGCGAAAAAAGAAGGTTTTTCGCGATGAAATTCTCCCAAATGCAAGAAAACACCTTAAGCTCAACATAGGCTGAAGTAGAAAAACAGTTTGAGCAACTTTGTCGCGATGGAACAGCTCAAAGCTCTCATACCAGTTGAAAGAGGCCGCGGAGAGCTACGTCGTGGTGTGCTCGGTTGCTCCAAACACCAAGGGAGTGGGCTGCTGCATGAGGAGAGAGAAAGTAGAGAGAGAAACCTGCGCAGAAATTTGGAGAAGAAGATGGAGAAGCTGAAGTTGAAGAAGTCCCAATCAAGTTATGAGAGATTTGGGACCAAGTCTTATTGATAAGTGACTTTTAGGTCATTTGGGAATGTTCACACATGGCCAATGACCAAAAGTCATAAAAATAATGTAAATGCCTATAACTCCCCAATTTGGGGTCCAAAAAATACAACAAAAATATGTCTGGAAAGCTCTCGAAGAGAGCTTTCACATGGAAGGGTCAAAATATACAAAAGGAGAGTCCTTGGGGCCTTTATCCCCAACATTGAAGAGAAAGATAAAGAGCATTTAGTATGCAAGCTTATCAAAGCATTAGCATGCAAGCTTATCACAGCATTGTATGGTTTAAAGCAAGCACAAAGAGCATGGTATGAGAAGATTTATCTCTATCTTTTATCTATTGGTTTTGAAAACTCAAAAGTTCTCCTATTCTTTATGTTAAAGCAGAGATGTCTTAATTATTATTATCATATATGTTGATGATATGATTATGACAGGTCCCAAGGATGTTGACTTTCAACTTTTTAAAGCACAACTTAAACATAGATTTGATGTGAATCATTTAGGTATTTTACATTATTATCTTTGGATTGACTTCAAATACAAAAATGAGTGTATCTACATAACACAACAAAAATACATTGAGAAATTATTTTGAAGGTTTGAAATGATAGATTCCAAGCCTATGCAAATACCTATGGATATTAATGTGTCATTACAAGTGGCTATTGTTTCTATCTAAAAGATTGTCTACTCTCATGGTTATCAAAGAAACAGCCTACAGTAGCTATATCTTCAAGTGAAGCTTAGTATAGGGTTGCCTTTACAACTACACTTGAAGCTATTTGGTTGTAGAAAATTCTTAGTAACTTGATGTTCAAGTTCATCTTCCTATGTAGATATTTTCAAAGAGTCAAAATGTTATTTCTATTGCAAAGAATCCTATTCATCATACAAGGACAAAGCATATAGAAGTACATTATCACTACATTCAGGAACAGGTATCTAAGGACTAGTCTATATACCTACAAGTGAAAATGTTGCAGATATTTTTACCAAAGCATTATCCAGAGACAGACATCAAAAGTTTCGTAGATTATTGAACCTTGTACCATTATGGCATTGAAGGGGGGATTGTTGGAAACAATCTCAAAATAGCACAAAACCCTGATTTCCAACAACCTTAATTCTTTGTACTTAGCCAGATTTCGGTAACAGAAGGTCAAAAAAAAATTATTAGCTCATCAGATAGTACTTGAGGAGAGCTTTCATTGATATATAATATTTTGTCATCAAAGGCCCAAAAATGCAAGAAAACCATAACACTAATTTCTGCTCAGAAAGGTTTTGATTGCATATTTGTGATCTTCACTTCATGAGAAGCTAGGAAAGCTCAGTCCCATATAAACTATGAGATCGCAGCCATCATGTGTCCAAAAAGAAGATTTTATTACGAAAAAAGCACTATCGCTTTTTAAATCAAATCGCATGCTTTTGAGAGATTTGCGCAAGCTTTGTTTTTCTCTTTGGATAAGATTTTTCGTGGGCAAACTAAGCTATATAATAAGGCCTTTGGGGTCACTTTGAAGCATCACTCAGTGATCACTCAAGGCCTATTGAAGTGCTCTAACTCTTGGAAGAGGTGTTTCTAAGATTTGGTGCAGATTTGGAGTAGATTTTGGAAGACAACCATCAGCTCTAGCTGAGTTTTGTAAGTAGCAAGTACTATTTTTAGTTCTTCTTCTTTTGTTGCTGTTGTACCAAGGCTTTATGCCTTCTACTTCAACAGAAGGAAGGAGTTTTTCTTGCTATTCAGATTTGAGGTTTGTTGTACAAAGAGTTCCATATTGTTTCTATCCACTCCAACCTCACATCACACACTCCTCATACCTCTTAGGCACTTTATGCACAATTTCTTGTATCTAGATCCTAAATTCAGTCTAGATTCAGTTTTGTATCATTTACACACATTGTAATTTGACATTCATAATAGAGTGTAGGTAAGCATTCAGCTTATCATTACACTTTGAAAATTGTGTATTCTCTCTCTATTTCTAATTCATCTATTTTTTAGTCTTAAGGTGTGTATGCTAAGGTTCATTTGTTTGAAGATTGTGTAAACTTGTGAATATTATTATTGGGGCCTACCTCACTTCCAACGTTTGGTATCAAAGCATAGTTGACGTACACCCTTAACAAGATCAATAATTATAGACTTGAGAATGATGATAAGCTTGAACGAACGTCTAACTATCCAATGTGGGGTTTTATGATGATCAATTTATTAGTATCAAAAGACTCGTGGAATATTGTCAAGGGCAAGTACCCAAGACCAAGACAAACCAAAGAGGATGTTGCTTCATCTTCCAAAAGACTTGCTGCCCCAATTTCAGCTCAACAAGAAGTTATTGAAGAAGAAGAAGAATCTCTTCCATCATCCAGAGTCCGTGATACTACCAGATTACTTCCTACAGAAGAGCAATCTAGATGGGATTCAATGGGTGCACAAGCACTTTCATTCATTGTTATGGGAGTCAAGAGGCATATTATACCCTAGAGGTGGTCATGCAAAACCTCTCATCAAGCTTGGTTGGAGTAAGAGAATCTTTATCAAAGCAAAAATCCTGCTAGGAAAGCTCATCTAAGGAGATAGTTAGCCAACACAAGGATGAAAGTTACATTCAGCCACACAAAGAAAGGGGGGGGGGGGGGGGGGATGAACCTTCTCAAACTAACTCATTGGCTCCCAATAATGGGTGTAGAACTACGAATGAAATTTGAATACATGCTCACACATGCACCCCACAACACACACACACACACACCACGAGCATGAACTCACAAGATAAGCTCTGCGAAATGAGTTTCTATCGCTTTTGGAAGTGATGGGTAAACTCAAACATAATGAAGCCTAGCACAAAGTGCCAAAAAAAGAGAGGAAAAGTGCATACATACATACATATACATATATGATATGAATTTGATATATCATATTACACATACATATATATAATATGATATATCATACTAGAATGTACATACTACATAGTACATACATCATACATAGTATGCAAATTACAATGTACAGAGTACATACATTATACGTGCATACATTATACATACAAACTTACAATGCATATACATACATACATGATACATGTAACGTACAATGATACATGATATGTAGTACATATATCAATAGTTATTAGCATAATAGGCTACATGATAATGCATTATATCTATAATATTATACAATCATGCTTGCAAGTTGCACTATGAACCATGATAATGCATGACTTGTCACTCAATGCACATGCAATGATGCACTGTGTACATTATTATAATGTTATGCATCATGCAAAGGAGAAGGTTGAAGCAAGCTAACGAAATGGCAAGGTAATAAGATCAAAAGCCGGCTCAAGAAGAAAATGCAAGACAACTACCAATGGCATAACTATTGGAATTTTAGGTTTAGGATTCATTAAAACTCTAATTTGTATTATTTTAGGACTTTACTCATCATTCATTGTATATTTTCATGAACATTTGTATAAGATTAGAAAAGGACAAAAAATCAAACAATTTCCCAAAAATGATACAAATGGTTAAACTCTAATAAGTGAGATAAGCACATATTCTTGAACAACTCAAAGAAAACATTCCAACCATATACAACGCTCGCTCATTCAAGCACTTCATCACCCTCAATTATCAAATCCTGATTTGTTGATTTTAACTCAAAAGCACTTGCTTTTTAAATGCCATGTTTCAAAATCTAATCAAATCTCAATGGAGCAGATTCAATGGCCAAGATTATTACACTTGGCAATAAAAAAAGTTGGAGTGGCCAATAGTGAAGCACTATCAATTATACTTATCGCCAAATGTAAGGTTTTCTCAAAAATCAAGGCATTAAAAGATTTTTTTCACATAGACAGCTTGCACTATATAAACACACCATTATGCGCACTTGTTCAACACACATCTACTCATCTTGGCATGGAGCTTGAAGGTGTGTGTCTACCATACATGGAGGTGCTACACACGAAGGTGCTCTAGAAGGAGAGTATGCTCATACACTTGAAGATCTCTCTACTCTTGTGAGAGAGGTTGCTTTGGAGATCTTACCTAAGCCTCTTCATGCCTTATCCCTTATCCTCACTTGCTCTCTTTGGTATTGATGGGTTATTTCAATGTTACCACGTTTTTGTAATTGGATTACATCATCTTGTATATGCATTATCATTAATTGGTTGAGCATAAACATGTTAGGATACATGAACACATCTAGATGAATAGGCACAAAGCATGCATAAATGAGTACAAAATTTCCACAATTGGATTTTGCACCATGAGCAGAAGAATGAATAAGACTCCAAAAAAGTTAACCTTTGTTTATTCCCCGAATTTTCAACTGAATTTTCCATGGAACTTCGAACAGGATCTTTCTTTGTGATATCGTTAGACTCAAGCTCTCCATCAGGTGATTGTTGCATATTATCCAGACTTGTGATTGCAGATACTGTCTGACTTTCTGATCTGAGCCTTCTGTCTGACTCTGATTGCAAAACTCTGACTGGCTTCTTCAGTCTTGCATGCTTTTCATCTTGTGATCTTGGATTTGTATTGAGATTTTGTGTTTCAGACATAGCAGAGGGCCCATTAAATTCTTCTTTCAAATTTATTTCACCAATAAGATCCTCCATCTGAAATTGGCCTAATTGATTTGCTTCCTGAACTGCTTCTGGATGACCTCCTGAATCTGAATGTTCAGTCATAATGTCTGATCCACGCCGAGCAGCTTCAAAAGTAAAGCTTTCTTGTAGCAGTCCCTCTGCCTGTGATTTCATTTGGGAAGCCTTTGTTTCTGCTTCATGATCAATGCCACCTTGTTCTTTGCGTCCAATATCATCAATGTTCACAGGAAATGTTTCCATCAGTGGTACAGTAGGAGCAACAGTTGCATCAGTTGCGTGTATGCTATTCATATGATCCAATCCTTCTCTAACGAAGTTAGGCTTTCTCAGTAATGATTCGTCAACATGTGCACCCACTTCGTCCATGTATGATGGATTTCCATTCACTTGTGTGCTGCTTGGCTGGACAAACGTGCCTATGGACCCTCTGTGCCTAGATGGAGGTGCAGCAAGTTCAGGTACAATCAATACCTGATCCAAGTTGGACTGAACCTTAGACTCTGAAGGTTTGGAAGGCTTACTACCCTCTGTAATATGCACAATATCTTTTGCTTGCACTGATGATGGTGATGATGATGCATCAGCATCAGTTACTTGTAGTTCAGGTTTTCGAAGTAAAGAATCATCCAAGTTCTCATTGACAGGTGTCTGTAGAGATGATTGCTTTGATTTATTGTTCATTAAAACCGGTTGAATAAAAGTGCCTATAGAACCCCTGTGCCTTGATGGACGAGAAGCAAGATTAGGAAAGGCATCATCTCTGTTCATTGATCTCAAGGAGTTATCAAAATTATTTTCACCTTCAGGTGCAGATTTCCTTACATGTGATCCCGCAATATTAGTTTTCGGTGTGCTAGAAGAGTCATCTAACAGCCGCTGAAATTCAAGTCTGGACGCCTTCATAGAATCACTATATTCTGATTCACTGCTCAGGCTGGTGAACTGTTTGTAATCATCTCTCTTTCCCCTCGAAGAGGGTCTACGCAGCATATCTTGATCCACTGTGGCCTGTTCTAAACCAGCCATATACTGAGCATCAGGTCTCCGGATATTGTCAACTGTGATAGGAGATACAGCTTTTATGTGTTGATCAGAAGAGGGTCTGCGGAGTAAAGAATCATTCAGATTCTCATCTGTTTTCCCAACTTTCGACTTGTACTGTGAACTGATTTGTCTTGAAGGAGGAGATGCCAATTCAGGTATGTCATTCCCCAACATAGAAGCATAGTCGGATACAATTTTTGGTCTGTCTGTTCTCACTGTAAACTCAGCCTTAGCAACCTTTTTCCCAGTCTTAGCCTGTTTCTCTAAATCAACATATGTCGAACCTGGATTTATTTTCCTGCTAATAACCTGCAAACAAATATCCTTAGGTGGGCTTCATTGAAGCATGTAACTGCCAACATTTATGTAGACTCTAGAGCCTTATAAGAAAAGTGAAAACAGTTTGAAGTAGCATTGCAAAATTAATTGGATAAGATGTTGCAAAAAGGCACCTTCATCTTCATACGCAAAACCCTACCTGCAGAGAATTTGACCTAAAGAAAGACAAACCTTGTTGAGGACAGAAATGCAAAACAGTACGATGACAAAATAAGAAATGAGGCAACTCCCAAGAAGCTGCACTGTAGTCTGTGATGATATGAGATCATATATGGAACTTGCATCAGAAAAATGTACTGGAATTATCATGAAGGTTGACCCAGCCCAGATGATTCAAAGAGGAAATCTTCCATACGCATTGCATATGGTACCCACCCAGGTCTGCTCCATTCATATGGTTCTTCTTCATCGTACTATACACGTGATAAGCTCATTCTTTGTTAGTAAATCTAATTTTTGCAGTGATATATGATAATTTCTACAAATATAGATTATAGAGATTCACTATCAATATGATGTCATACCAAGCTGCTATAATGATTGCCAATCTTAGCAAAATATGTGAAATGCATTTTTATGACAATCTACTAGTTTACATAACCTCCCTAACTTTAAGATCCCATATTAAAGATCTTCGGGACTGAAAACAAATATCCTAAGGTGGACTTCATTGAAGCATGTAACTGCCAGCATTTTTATAGACTCTAGAGCCTTGTAAGAAAAGTGAAAACAGTTTGAAGTAGCATTGCAAAATTAACTGGATAAGATGTTGCAAAAAAGCGCCTTCATCTTCATACCCAAAACCCTATCTGCTGAGAATTTGACCTAAAAAAAGACAACTATTGTTGAGGACAGAAATGCAAAACAGTACTAAGACAAAATAGGAAATGAGGCAACTCCCAAGAAGCTGTAGTCTGTGATGATATGAGATCATATGTGGAACTTGCATCAGAAAAATGTACTGGCATTATCATGAAGGTTGACCCAGCCCAGATGATTCAAAGAAGAAATCTTCCCTGCGCACTGCATATGGTACCCACCCAGGTCTGCTCCATTCATATGGTTCTTCTTCATAGTACTATACAGGTGATAAGCTCATTCTTTGTTAGTAAATCTAACTTTTGCATTGATATATGACAATTTCTACAAATGTTGGTCATAGAGATTCACTAACAATATGATGTCATACCAAGCTGCTATAATGATTGCCAATCTTGGCAAAATATGTGAAATGCATTTTTATGACAGTCTACTCAAAGTTTACATAACCTCCCTAACTTTAAGATCCCATAATAAAGATCTTTGGGACTGCAAACAAATATCCTTAGGTGGACTTCATTGAAGCATGTAACTGCCAACATTTTTGTAGACTCTAGAGCCTTATAAGAAAAGTGAAAACAGTTTGAAGTAGCATTGCAAAATTAATTGGATAAGATGTTGCAAGAAAGTGCCTTCATCTTCATACCCAAAACCCTATCTGCTGAGAATTCGTCCTAAAGAAAGGCAAACCTTGTTGAGGACAGAAATGCAAAACAGTACGATGACAATATAAGAAATGAGGCAACTCCCAAGAAGCTGCACTGTAGTCTGTGATGATACTAGATCATGTTGTGGAACTTGCATCAGAAAAATGTACTGGGCCCTGGCATTATCATGAAGGTTGACCCAGCCCAGATGACGGAAATCTTCCCTACGCATTGCATATGGTACCCACCCAGGTCTGCTCCATTCATCTGGTTCTTCTTCATAGTACTATACAGTTGATAAGCTCATTCTTTGTTAGTAAATCTAACTTTTGCAGTGATATATGATGATTTCTACAAATATAGATTATAGAGATTCACTAACAGTATGATGTCATACCAAGCTGCTATAATGATTGTCAATCTTGGCAAAATATGTGAAATGCATTTTTATGACAATCTACTCAAAGTTTACATAGCCTCCCTAACTTTAAGATCCCATATTAAAGATCTTCGGGAGGAAACTGATATACTATAATGGGTGCTGTTCTCTTGATGAGGGTCTGTGCATTAATATTCTAATTGGTTACCAATGTTGTTAGCAACTGGATTACAATGGGATTGGCAAAGCATTAGCCATAGGTCTGAATCCTGAACCCCACGTTTTGATCAGGTTCTCAATAAAATTATTTTTTAAGTTTTTTTCAAGTACATAGGGTCTTGAGACAAGTTATATATAAAATTTAGAGATACCTAAACATATATCAAGTTCCAAGTTCCAACTACCAACTTCCAACACATGCACATCATCATTTGATTATCAAATTCCAATAAAATCATATTCCAATCATGATTCAAAATTCGAGATCCAAGAGTAAAATATGAAATTCGTATATCAAATAATCAGTCATCATCATAAGGAAAGTAACATATGAGTCATGAATGTCATTAACCATTCAAATTTTCAGGTCAAGAATTGCAACATAAGATCACCAAATCAAAATTCAAGATTTCATACTAATACGTGACACTCAACGACTAGTGCTTGAACTAAATATGGATTATGATCCAAAAATGAAAATCAACATAACATCACTGAATCAATGTTGGAATCCACACCAATCATCATGGATCATACTACGTGGAAGTCCCAAAAAAGAATGTCAATTATATTAGTCAATCAAAAGTGCCAAATCATAAATATCAATGATCAAGAGATTAGAGTCAAGCATCATCAAAGTCTCACTCGATATAGAATGCTCAAAGCCATCCCTGAAAGCATCCTCATCCCATATTGTATGTGATCTGGATACGAGTTGGGGGATTGGTGGATAATAGTTGAGGTGGTATCTAGCACAAGCCTTTGTGTCCATAGGGACTAGATTTTAAAGACAACTTACACAGAGTGAATCATAGGCATGAGGGAAAAATCTTCTCATCTGATGAGGCTACTTGAGAGGAGAACTTTTGCACATGTTTTTTTCTTGCATGTATGGTGGAAGGTGCTTGTTAGCACTAGCCACACAACAAACGATGGAGGGTCTCCATGATCACATATATGGAGATGATAGGGCGAGAGATTTTCTTTTCCTCTGTGACCACGAGTGGGTTCTTCCATGTGATTGAGGACTTACCCTTTGCGTTGAGTCACCGATGACATCTACCTTATGATGAGGATTAAGGTTGAGGGTATTTGTCATGTAATTGAGGAATTTAGTTCCTCACTACATTCTCACGAGTGGTGAAGATGTGTTTCTACTTGATAGCATTAGTTACACATTATTTTGGTTTGTTTTATGAAGAATCTATACATTCCACCACATTCTTTTTACTTTTGTTGTTCGAGTGAGAGACCATAGTTTGTCCCTATTGTTGCATGGTATGGATGCACTCTACCAAAGGTTCAATGAGTAACCATTGATGGGTGGACTAACGATGTTTTTGCAAAACAAAACAAGTGTTGTTGAACTTTGAGCTAGGACATTCCAAGAGATGGAAGACTACGTGGAGTAGTTGAGTGCTATTGGATATACATATCATCCATGTAGTGGTTGGCACCCTTAATGGTGAGCCACATATGATGGCATTATTGTAAGAGACTTTGACTACTTGTTGGCACCGTCATTTTTTTTATGAAGGAGACCAAGATAGCAAGAATGGCTTAGATCCATATTTGGTGGATAGTGGAGTTTATCAATGTTCTTAGACACTAGAAAGGCACATCTATATTTTTAGTAAACCATGAGCTTTTTGATGGACCAATGTCAAGGACCACATAGGTCAGGTGCATTGGGGGCTTTGAGTCTCTAGGACTTTGTCCAATCCATAGGATGGGAATCGGGATACTAGTTGAGATATCCCTATACCGACCTAACCTCAATGAGAGTATGTTGAGGTGGAACTTTTGAGACAAACTTTGGGAAAGTGTTACCTCCATGGCGATTATCCCTCGGGTTTCATCGAGGAGTACTCTCTTAGATTCCATAGAGGTCTAGAATATAGGCATCCTTCTCTCGATGGAAGCTACCCTATGATTACCATGTTTGAAATCAAGCATGGGACTACGAATACTTATATGACACTACTAGGAGAGAAAGATGGTTTGGATGTACTCCACTACCATGAACTAGTTTCATGTTAGGGCAAGGTAGATACAAATCATAATGAGATTTTGCTAGCATTTGTGACTCAACCCTATGTGTATTGTACCTTTGATCCTTGTAGGCCGGTAATTTTGCATGATTGTAGGACTCGGCCTTCTATACAAAGTGTCTCTTGATACGCACCTAATGTCACTCCCATCAAGGTTGGCACATGGATCGTGTGCATGTTTTGGGACCCTCTGATCTAGGTGGCCATGGACATGCATGAATGACCATGCATGTTGATCCATGGCACATAGACCATGCATGTTGTAGGCACATGGATAAGTAAGTGTATATGTTTGGACCTTGTGTATGACGTGGTTGTGTACATGCATGAGTAGCCATGCTAGTTCTTGCTTGGCTCTTAGTCCATGCATGTGGTGGGAACCTTCATTGGAGGTATCCATTGAGATGTGCATGGTGTTATGCCATAAGAATCGTCTTTTGCCAACTAACGCTATGGTGTGGGTCCTCATGTTCAATTCCATAAGGTGAGCTAGTGAGTTTCGTGGAAACTGCATGTGTATCATGCATTACTAGATGGCACTTGCAAGTGATCTAGCAACCCTTGGTGAGGGATTTACTTTGTGAAGGAGAACCCTTGTGTACCTTCCATTCTAGGGGAATGGGTAAAGTACATAGTAGTGATCCTAGAGGCCATATTGGAAGAGCATGATCACGCCCTCTTCTCGGGTCAAGGTGATCATGGATGGCATAGCCATCATGATACCTATGTACACACAACACAAATGGAGATGAATCCGATGGAGGATGTTGTCCTTGTTGGTATCCCTCCTTGTGTTTTGCATGTGTTGGAAGCTCTCTCAGTTTTCACACAAGAGATGTTGCCCACATTAAATCGCTCCATGGTTGTGCTTGCAGACAGTATGTGGATATACCTGACATACTTCCCCTCTACATGGCCATGATTGGGTGAGTAATCTTCCATGATGGTAAATTGCTCCCAGTGGCACTTCATATTCACGAGTGAGTTGGTGTTGAGAAAACATGAGAGACATATGCGGTGTCATGAAATTCACAAGAGGCATTTTACTCAAAAAGGAGGGGAGAGCACGAAGATGACCTTGCAGTTTGTTCTCTTAGAAGAAAGCCTCAAACTACATTGTCTTTAGCTTTTTCTACTCCGATAGACTCGTGTTCTCTTGAGTGACAAGATGGGGACTACCTTAGGGTAACCCGAGATTCTAAGACATGTGCCGAAACTTTCGTGGGAGTTATCTTCGAGGAGATGTGGTTCTTGATGAATCACAAGAAAGGTAACTAGGGAATCCTATGAGCTAGATTTTCCTCTAGGAATCAAGATTCCTATATTACGCATAAGTTGCTCGGAGTAGTGGTAAAAGCAAGATGATTTGGTGTTATCTTAGAAGGAGATCTAGATACTTTAGAGGACTCCAAGCATATCCAGCAAGCTTGGTTTACCTCAAGCAGTCATGAGACTTGCATTGCACGCGAGCTGCTTAGTGAAGTGGCTCAGGCAAGATGGTCTAGTGAACACCTTAGAAGGAGATCAAGAGCTTAGAGGACTTACCTGTTATGTTCCACTAGAACCTATCTTAGAATAAAAGAATATATGTACGAGAATCTGAATTCTCGTATGGTACGCGATAATAAAGTAACTCCCTTTCCTACCGACGGTCTCACGCTATTCGTTGCAGTTATTGACAGATTCAACTCCGCTCACAAGCCTTCCTAGCTTGCAAGGTAGGAGTGCGGATATAGCATAGGGTGCTCTAATAACTACATGAGTACGCGTACATAAATTGAGATAACTCATCAGGAACGACCAATAATCCTGAACAGGTGCGTGATCATATGCAGGCTCAATCATCTGAACAAATAAATGAAGGACGAAACATGCCGTTACCTTGGAAACGGTTTTGCTCCGTGGTTCTCCCAATAGGCGACCGAATTCGATAGCCATCAAATCCTGTTCGTCAAGTTGTACTTCCCTGGAAAATTCTTGACCACTTCGATCGGCATTGGTCACTGACAGCCTCCTTCTCCTCATCCATTTTTGCCGAGTCGACACGGGCGGTACAGCTAGCCTGCCAAAGCTTTGCAATTGAGCGCTCGAGAGTGACGTCTCCTTGCAAAAGGAGAACATCGCCATTGCCTGCGACGACATACTCGCTTCCTGCATGGTGACACCCACGAGCTGCCCTGTTTAGCTGAGCTGAGATGAGCCCACCTCGCCTACTGCACTGGATGTCGATCACCTGGAGCATTTCGTGGTCGTAATATCTATTGTGTATTTAAACATTAGATGAAGTTGAGGTACACATGTGAGTGCTCTTGAGGTTCATGAAAATGCGGTTATTTTTTCCTTTTTGAATAGAAAAATGTCAAGTGAAAGTTGTTCAAAGGGTACACGTTCTACCAAAAGGACCCCTTCATCAATGTGGTCAAAGGGAGGGGCTCTAAAAAAATATGGAGGGAGTCCACGTCCTGTAGGACAGTTGGTTGAGCTTTGGCCTCTTGAGGCGGAGGTCCAAGGTTCAAGTCCCAAGCTGGACATGTTATGGCTTAGGCCAGTTAAACCCAGTTGTAACCATGTCTCTCAGTTGTAACCTTGTCTAACCCCTGCTTTGTGGGATACGGGGGGTCCTGTGGGTGCTATGCCCATTCACTTGTACAGTTGCAATTTCAAAGTTAAAGTCTGGGGGAATAGGCTTCGGCTGAACCTCCATTTTAAAATATATATATATATATATATGGAGGGAAAGATCCTACTATGATGAGTCCTTCAAGGAATGATTTATGAAGACATCTCTTGATTGCCTAGGTAGAAGAATTAGAAGCATAAGAGTAACTTCCTATTTTTCGATAAAGGAAAATTTTTGTTTTTGTAGACAACAAATTAAAAAGCAAATGGATCCCTCATGAAGGGCACAAAGGGGTAATAATCCTCTTTTGTATCTCTCACTAACCTCTTGTATTTTCTCTTTTAGTTTAAACACATTGGACATTGAGCTGAAGATATGTATGTTGTATATGTTCATGATCTCTTTTCCTTCATCTAGGAGTTGCAAAAAGATCAATGCATGATCCATTTTAATGGACTAGGTAGGAAGCCCCTCTAGAGGAGCATAAGATCCTCCTAAGGAGGTTTGCCACCACACGAGTCGTCGTCCATGTTTTTAACCCCACCCAAGCACATGCCTATATTTGAATGAGAGTGGACAACAGGCCCTTAGGCATCCTTCCTCTTCCTCCCTTGCTTGGTGTTGAAATGAAGAGAAGTTATTGCTTATATAGCTTGCTAGCACACAAATCGGCTTGCATATGGGATAAAAAGTGCCCCATATTGAATCGTTGTGAAGCATTACGATGACAACATAGAGAGATTAGAATCTTTTTCCTCCCAACCATATGCCTCTACATATATATCTCTTCAAATAACTACCTACTATGGAAGGTGGATACTAACCATCCAAGTGTCAGCCATGTAACTACATGTGCACCAAGTGTCCTAGTTAACTAGAGTTAACTCAAGTGAATGCTTCTAGAAGGCTTTAGAGCTCTTGGGGCAAAACACTCTCCCATGACTCTCATAAGACTTGAACCCAAGACCTCCTCCTTCCTATCCACATGGCTTAACCACTAGTCCATGCACCTTTTCTTGTCCAGAGAGCATAAGAACCTTTACTTAAGTCTACTCTTGAGACTTCTATTGTTGTGAAGCTTCCTTCTTGTTAGATTTATTTAGACCTCCATGGTCTACCATTGGTCTACCCGCATTTGGTCGAGGACCCTAGCCGGGCCAAGGACTAGAGCTCGGGGGAGCCAAGGCTCTAGCACGGATCTTCGAGGTTATTCCATCTCCTCATAGTGGCCATATGAGGAGTGCTTGGACCTTAGAGAAGATTCTAGATGTGGCAAGAGCAAGGGCTATTTAAGGTTGGGAGGAGAGTGGCAGGTAGCTAATTGGGATCTTTCATTTGGTATCAGAGCTTCAGTGAGAGAAGGGAAAGTTTTTGAGAGAAAGCCACTTCATCATCTTGTTGAAGAATTTTCGTGGGGAAAGAAGGAGAAGCTCATGTGCATACGTTTTGGGAGATTTTCGTTGACTTGAGGGAGAACAACCGCCTTGATTCGTGTAATAAAGTAAGTCTATGATCCAAGGGTCTGGCCGGTTCAGACAGATCTGAAATTGGACACAGTTTGGTCATCCGTGTGTATGACCAAAGATCTCAAGTTTAGACTTACTAGGAGGTCTTGTGCTCTTGTGAACAAGTGACCCACTTAGCTTAGTGGTTAAGTCTCAAGGATGTGAAGGAGGAGGTCTTGGGTTCAATCCCCATGGGGAACATGGGGAGAGTATTTTGCCCAAAGAGATCTAGAGCCTTCTAGAAGCATCCACTTGAGTTAACTCAAGTTAACTAGGACACTTGGCTCTCCCCTGGAGAGAGCTATATATAGAGGCATTTGGATGGGAGGAGAGTCATCTCTCAAGCCAAGTGGTGGTCGTAATCCTTGTTCTCTTGCATTGGTATCAGAGCTAGAGTTTTCATGGAGATCTTGTGAGGGATTATCATCTTCCTCAAGCATTCATTATTGTTCTTTCCTGGAATTCATTCTCGATTTTCCCTTTGCATGTCTTCTCCTCAGAAGGCGAGATGCTTAGAAAATCCAAAGCGATTTAGTTTTCGGATTGTATCATAATTCGATCTTGAATCATCTGATTGGAGACGTTTCGGTTCTATCACAAGTCCGCAACGCCTTAGCTTGATCATCAATGATGATAATGATCTCTGCATATTACACTATGCTACGCGACGTCCATAAGGTGTCCGGTTGGAAAATGAAGCTCACAGACGACGACTCGCATATTTGGGTTCGAACTCACGAACCTCCAGAACTATGGCGTCTAGATTGTGCAGCCCGCGATCGTTATAGGACTTGAACCCACATCGGAAATTACTGCTACTTCTCCTAATCACGAAGGCGACGGCTGGAAGACACTGAGTCCTTGCGACTCGAACACACGACCAGATGGCTACGAGCAATGTGCTATACGGGCTCAGCTAGTCCCTTGCGTGAACGTCCTCTTCCCGCATTTTTTTTAATTAGAGTATTAAACGGAACAGAACAAGAGATCAAAAGGAGGATTTGGCTGCTGACGGGTCTTGAACCCCTGCTATTCAGTCAATGCACTCACGCAGAGAGGGGACGAACCTGCGACTCAGAGAAGAGTTGGCCGCTCCTCTAACCATTAGAGCACAGGCGTTCGTTGATTCTTATTAATCGTGCATATTAATTTGATGTATCGCTTGGAGCTAAGGTCATCTGCTTATCCACGGGGAGACCACGTCGAATTTTGAAGAAAAGAGATCTTAAGGTAGCTACAAAGCATTGAAAGATGCTTGGACAATGACCAAAGGATGAAAAATGGCTCTTCCAAAGGATCAAGGGAAGGATGTAGCTCTATGTGGAACTAAGTATTTTCCAAATTATGTTTTCATTTTGATATTTGTTTGCTCGAATACTTTCATTTAGGATGCATTAATTAGGACTAAAAGCGTAGTCCAATTATGGTTATCTCAATATGAAAGCGAACTAACGGTATTGAAATGATACAAAAGTATGCAAATTACTTTTTCAGTTTTAGGCATGCAATTCAAATTTCTATTTCCATTCATGCACAAAAATGAAAAGATTATCTGTGCATAAAAGAATGTTTTATGCACATCAAGTTCGCACTTGCTTGAGAAAGGTAGTTAATTCTCCAGTTCATGCACTTGAATAGTTACCTTTTGCCAGAATAGCAAGCAGGTTGTTTTTGCATGGATGCTTGTTTGCATACCTAATAAGCTTGAGATTTGTTTAAGTTCATTACACTTGCATGAACTCACATGCATTTGCACCCAAGAATGGGCATTTGCATACATGAACATACATTTGCATGCAATTAGATGCATGTGTATATGCATGATCTTTTGGTAAGTAGCTGAACACGTATACTTTCATTCCTTTCTTTTTCTAACTTGACTTAGCTAGGTGGAAAAAATAGAAAATTACCTAGTTGCAAGGATCTTGACCATCATGCAACTAAGTATCTAGTCTATTTTTTCCCAAAAAGTGATACATAGGTACCACTTAGTAGGAGTCTTTTTGAGGAAAAGAAAGCATGTTGAAAGTAATTATTCATAGAGCTACTTTCCAATATGCATGCTCAGTCTAAGTTTGGGAAGAAACCTAGACATTCTTAGCAACTAACGAGGATTTAGTTGTTTTTGGATGTTCATGTCCATGCACCCAAGTAGGGAAGTTTCTGGAGTTCAACAAATTTTGGAAGGTTTATTACTTTAATGAAAATAAGTAGAAGTATTGAACTTCTAGAATCCTTGGAACTCCAGTATTCATAGATGTTAGTTTCCAGAAATGCATATCGAGGCATGATGCAAGGTCTTTAATCGACGCAAAAACTTTTGAAGGAAACTTTCTTGATTCTATTTAAGCTAACTCAAGGCTTAAAACAGAAATCAAGACAAATATTAATTGATCTTTAGGAATCAAGTAATTTCCTAAAATCATGACAATTAATGAAATGATTCAAATTATTTTCATTTTTGAAACAGATATATCTTAGGAATTCACGATATTTCCTAAAAGATTAGCTTCGAGTGGTAATGCCTTGAAGAGACCCAAGCAAAGTAATCTTTGGAAATTAAGCTATTTCCTAAAGATAAGCTAAAGAAAGAGTCCAATTAACTATTTTATTAGTTAAATGAGAATGTCTTTTGGACAAGCAAAACCTTAAGTCTTGGTCTTATCCAAAAGTCTAGAATTCCTTTTGAAGATCTTTCGAGTAAAGGAGAAGATTCCAAGATGAATCATTAGACTGGAAAGCAAAAGATTCCAAGGTGAATCATTAGCTTATTATTACTTGATTCCTTGGTAGGAATCAAAAAGTTCTTGAAAGAAAAATCTCCCCAGATGTGAGACTAGCATCTTTCAAGAAAAGTTTTATAGCAAGTAGTTCCCAACAAATCCCTAACCACCAGTTTTGGTATTTAAGTCCAAATAGCGATATAATCTAAAGGTATATCAGAGATTCTTAGCTTTGGAATCTGAAAAGCATTAGAGATGCTTGGACTTAAGTTGAGGGAAAATCTCTAAAATCCTGCAGGTAAGCAAAGAAGCTTAAGATAGTTTAAGAGATCTTAAAGATAAAGACTAAGTCTTTATTTTTTGTCACAAGTATCAACCAGAATTGATCAAACTTGGCCATGATTGTCCAAGAATGTGCGACTAGAACTACTCTATAGATTGCCCAAGTATTGGCAGTAAAAATTCCATTAGGAATTATTCACTCAGGTTCCATTTTTTCAATGGAAAGTTGTGAAAAAAGTAAGCTGTTCCAAGTCTGAACAGAGTGAAGTAATTCCAAGAATGTAATCTGCAACCGTGAAGACGGTACTTAAGTCTGTGGAAGGTAAAACATAAGTGTTTGCCTATCCTTAAAGGGATTTAGGTACAAATCCAGAAAGCATGAGCGGATGCTTAGACTAAGGCAGTAGAGAGATTCCTGTAAAAGTCCCGGTCGGGATAGGTACCTAAAAGCATCAGTACAGAAAGGAATCTAAAGACAAGAAGTCAAAAGCTCTTGTCGCTACAAAATTGGTCAAGAATAACCAATTGAACTTGAATCTATGAAAATTCAACTACTTGGAATTCTGATTGGTTTTCATTTGAAAACCCTAGCAAAGAAGAATTGATATTCTGTCAAGAGGTTTTCAAGTTTCCAAGGCAAAGCACATGATTGTAAGGTGATCATGTGAAGGAATAAAAAACCTAGAAAAATCTAGTTAGAGGTAATGCCTGAAACTTCTAAATTCTTGTAAAAGAATTGAAGAAATAGGGTACTCTATCAAGAGATGTTTAGGCTTTAGGATAAGAATCACCCACACATTAATGTGAATATAAAAATAGGGTGGTATGGGACACCAGATTTTATACTCAGATTGATGTAGGAAAGATGGTATGGGACATCGGATCATGGGATGATAATTATCTTTTAGTCCTAGTTTGGATTTTGAAGTTAGGTTTCATCCTCAAGGAAATTAAGACTTCAAGGAAAGTTTAATTCGTAAAGGATGAAAGTAGTATCTTATGATACTTCAAGGTAACTTCAAGATCAAGGAAATTGAAGATATGAAGTAAGTAACTTCTAAGATCTTCTTCGAACACTTCAAGCTTAAGTGTTGTCAATCATAAATATTTGATAAATTTATGAAAAAGTTGAACTTTGACTTTGAGTTGATCTTTTCAACTAAAGATTTAATTGACTAAGTCAAGCATCAAGTTCCTAGTGAAACTTGATAAATTCACTCTTTTGACTCAAAGAAATGCACAAGAATTGCATTCCCAGTAAGGAGTCAGAAAGACTGAAGGTAACCTGAACTTAGTCTCAAGTGAAGCATTATTTGAATACTAAACTCATCGACAGAACCTCAGTGGGTCGACACACTGATGTTGGTTACCACACTAGTATCTTGTGGTTGGATGATGTTTTTTATTTTCTTTGAATCTTTTTGAGAATCCAGCTTATTTCTCTTAAAGATAAAGAAAATGCTTCAAATCCTTGTTGAAACAGATCTTTGAAAAGTTGAAGTCCTGAGTCATCTAGTCTTTGACTCATAACAAATTTACGTATCTTCGAAGTATGAATTGGTTGTACAAAATTTTAGTTTTTTCTTTCCCCTTTCCGAATCTTTTGGAATTGACTCAGATATGGTATCTGATTTCTTTTGCAAAAGACTAGGGTTAGCCGATTAGAATTAGATAACTAACTTGAACATCCTAGATAGATGTTATGTACAAGAACCTTTTCAATCTTCAAAAGATAATAAGTCTAAGTGGACTTGTTCATTTGAGTTTGCTTCAAGGTATAGCGTAATTGATTTCCTAGAGTCCATTGTATAAACATCCAAGTTAGATGTTTGAGACAACCAAACTTCAAGTTCTTCAAAAGTGAATCAAGAGTTCTCAAAGTCTTGCGAGGGATCAGAACCCACCTTCATTACTAAGTCCATGCATCAGTCATGCCCAGAAATGGACTAGTAATTTGAATCCACCCAATTCACATGTTTGTGCCTAGATCGCACATCTAGAAACTATGAATTGGCTAGGGATGTGTTTAGATCCACCCGTATTATTCTTTCACTAGTTTGTACTTTGATCAGTTCATCAAAGTGCAAAACCAGATAGTGTTTTGAATCATTTGGGCAGGGATGCCACCACAGAGATGAGACATGTTCTTCTAGTTCTAGAACATGACCATGTTCTTCCAGTTTTAGAACATGAGGCTTGGGGGTTGCCTACAGTATGTATATAGCTCTATTTTTGAGGACGAAAATATTTTCCAAGGGGGGAAGAATGTAATAAAGT
Source organism: Ceratopteris richardii (assembly GCA_020310875.1). NCBI lineage: Eukaryota > Viridiplantae > Streptophyta > Polypodiopsida > Polypodiales > Pteridaceae > Ceratopteris > Ceratopteris richardii. Next base: position 76,598,275 of record CM035439.1, read on the forward strand.
AAGTCTATGATCCAAGGGTCTTTCGGTTCAGACAGATCTGAAATCGGACACAGTTTGTTCATCCGTGTGTATGACCAAAGATCTCAAGTTTAGACTTACTAGGAGGTCTTGTGCTCTTGTGAACAAGTGACCCACTTAGCTTAGTGGTTAAGTCTCAAGGATGTGAAGGAGGAGGTCTTGGGTTCAATCCCCATGGGGAACATGGGGAGAGTATTTTGCCCAAAGAGATATAGAGCCTTCTAGAAGCATCCACTTGAGTTAACTCAAGTTAACTGGGACACTTGGCACACATGTAGTTACATGGCCGACACATGGATGGTTAGTATCCACCTGCCCAAGGAGGCAGTCCCCTAGAGAGAGCTATATATAGAGGCATTTGGATGGGAGGAGAGTCATCTCTCAAGCCAAGTGGTGGTCGTAATCCTTGTTCTCTTGTAATTCGTGTGTAAAAGAACTATCCGTCGACTGCATAGGTAAGACATGTTCATTTTTAGAATTATCTGTTGGCTTTCAAGAGCCTTGTGTGGAGAGATTCCCCATGAACTCAAAGGAAGCCTTTAAGCTTCCTCTTCCCCAAGAGACAAGAGTAGAAGAGCTCTTATGCACCTTATAAAGGCCTTTTCGGTGCCATTTTCAGAGTATGTGGGATAGAGAGTCTTGCTGTGCGCGCTCATGTTGCTTGGAGGAGTATATATATATATATATATATATATATATATATATATATATATATAGAGAGAGAGAGAGAGAGAGACTCTCTAGATCATCTTTTCTCAAATTTTGACCTTGAAATACCTATCTTGGTGCACTAAAAAGGCCATAACTTTGTTTAAGAACATAGGTTATCTAAATTCAAAAATTCAAAATTTTATAGATTCCTTGCTTCAAGAGCTTTCCAATCATAGGTTATCTGATAGGTTTCGAGTAGATATAACGATCTTTATAGAGCTTAGAAGTTGATTGAATAGTATCATGAGGGACTCTTTAGGCATGAATGAATTCTTATTTCTTTGATAGATGTTTTCGGACATGGTTTCTTTTCATAGGAGATAATTTCCCTCATATTTATCTTCATTTAGGATCATCAAAAGCATGTCAAATCTTAAATTTTTTATAGAAAATGAAGTAGAAGAAAGGAAGAGGTTGTTGTTCATAGCTACTCTATTAGGATACATTAGATGTTGAAATTCTTCATTGATTGATTTTGTTGAATGAGTTTATGGATTGAATAAAGAGTGAATATTCAATTGTACATGGAAGTTCATTAATGCATTTTATTATTCTTTTCATAAAAATTTAGTTGTATGAATTTGAAGATACAATTAGTATTACAACTAGTTATTTACAAGAGAACAACTGGATGTATGCATTGAAAAAAATATGATTTTAGTAATCTATGGACATCAATTTGCATGCACTCACCAAACAATTTGTCCTAATAATATATATATATATATATATATATATATATATATATATATATATATATATATATATATATATATATATATATATATATATATATATATATATATATATATATATATATATATATATATATATATGAGCGCTCTATTGATTTACGCATTTAGAATTTTTTATGTGTGTTTTGTTAGAACTAGAACCAATGCATAATTTGCTTGTTGTAAATAAATAAATTCATGATGGATGATTTGTTGCACATGAACTTTTTTATTACTCATGAAACCATATTTATGAAAATCACTTCATTATATGGTTTTAGTATAGGTGAGCTCAAATGCATAGCAAAAAGCATGAAAGTATCTTTAATTTGTTGTTTGTGCAACTTGAAATGGTACTGTTGCATGTTGTGATAATCATAAAGTCATGTAGGAAGCTCCAATTGCCATGAAAATTTGTATGTTGGTACCTGATGTAGTTCTTAACCTACTCACCAGTTTTTATGTTTTTTGGAGCTATTTTAGTAGGTCAAAGGATTCCAATACTTCAGAGCTGTTGTTTCTTGGAACACACTCTAAAATATTGACAGGGGTGTCTTGTCAGAGTCATATATATTTATGGAAATATCCATTTGGAGACTTTTTGATTGGATTGTAAAGCTTACCTAATTTAGTTTTTTTCCTCAAAATTTCATTACATTTGGCGTTACGACTTAAGAGAAAAGTGAAATTGTCTTTGGTCATGGTGCAGGGATTTTTTTCTGGCAATTTGTTGTAGGCGTGTAGAAACATTGGTGTTTCTCCCAAACAACTTGTCCAAATGAAATGAAATTTTGATATGTGTTGGAATAAAGTGTTAACATGCACATGTATAAATTTCATATGATTTTTTATAAGATTTAAAAGGTCTAATGGTAATTTTTGTTCCCTGGTCCCTCTGATGAGGACTCGTCAGAGAAGAGCACAGAGGTCTAGGATTTATGCTATTGCTCTTTCTTTGGAAGGTCAAAGTAGGATAAGTCCTTTTGGACATATTCCCTCAGGTTTAATTTCTGAGTAGTGCAAAATGTGCAGGTGTTGCAGACACTATTTTGCTTGTTTCTCTCAGTTGGAGAGCGATATTCAAATGAAACTTGTTGTACATATAGATTCTTATACCAGCTTTCCAGTGATCCAAATTTCACTAAATGTGGAGTTCATTTGATAGGTCTAGTCAGTGGATGTTGGGAGCTATCTCTCACTCCCAGGACCTCCTATACATAGGTATAGGTTTGCAGAGTTTTGGTCATAAATTCATGAACATAGATCCAAATCATTTGATTCTATTTAAAGGTGAATGCCAACGTCTAGGGCTACATGTATACCAAAAATCATTAGTTTTGGATATATTTAAGTACTTCTAGTGTTCTGGAATTTTTGTAGGTACTGCACTTTTTGACATAAGAAGTTTGAGGAAGTTATCAAAGACTTTAAATTGTAATTTCTTGGGAAAATCACTTGAAATTAGCTTTTATTAGACTTTTAGTTAGTATAGGTTCATCTATAAATCTTTTTTTTTTAATGTATAAAGTTTGTATAGCTTATTCATGGCGCTTATCACCGGATGTATTTTAGGAATTTACCATTGCATGTATTCTCATCATGTAGACTTGTATAGGACTTGGGTTTTGTTGTGTGATTAATGTATGGGATTGAGAGAGGATCTAGAATACATCTTGTAATTCATGTTTTACATGATCAACCTATCGATTAGGAATATCATTAGTTTGGTATTACCTTTTGCATTCACATGACTTATTAGTTGTTCTATGTTTTTTTTAGAATGAATCCTGATGAGATTGTAACTCCATGGAAGAGGTCGAGCTTGAGTGACCTTATACTACGGAGATTAAAAATCTCCATGCTAAAGTTAGAGGCATGGAGGATACCCTTCGGAAGATCCTCCAAGCAATTAACAAACCAGAGGTGCCACCAATCGACACACCTATGCAGGTGGAAGTTCCATCTGTTGAACCATCTAGTTCACAAATACCATTAGCAGATGTGGGGGCTTCTTCTGGTAGAGATGTCAAATGGCAAGTGAAAGATTTAAATCCATCGAAGTACCACGGACAAGTTAGTGCTAGGATGGCAGATGCAGTGGAGCAATGGATAAGTAAGTGGGAACAGTGTTTTCGGCTTTGTAATATTGAGGATGAAAAACAGAAAATTCAGCATGTCACTTATAGTTTGATGGATGTTGCTCATCGTTGGTGGATAAAAATTGAGCAAGATGAACCTGCCACTTGGGCAAAATTTAAAGTTATATTTTACAATAATTTTGTTCCTCCTGATGAGCATACCAGGGCTTTAGATGCCTGGTTCTTCCTGCAGCAGAGACAACTTTCAGTACAGGAATATACTGATAAGTATAGGGAAATCTTGTTAAAGATACCATATCAAGTGCCTGAGTTCTTTCAGGTACACAAGTTTGTGTTTGGGCTTAGGGAGATGTTGTATCCACTTGTGCGTAAGGAGTGCTGCCACACCCTAAATGAGCTAGTAGAACTTGCTTTGGTGTTGGAAGATGGGCGACACTCTCAATTGCAACCTTCTAGACAAAAGAATACTTGGAAAAGATTCAAGAAGCCCATAGCTTCAGTTCCAGCATCTAACATACAGATGAATGTCATTCAGACTTTGAGCTGTGGGAAGAGAAAAGTAAGTGCATCCATGATAGATAGAGCTTTTCAGAGATCCAGTTTGACACAGCAACAGAAAGAAAAGGCTCGCGGTGAGGGCGTTTGTTATCAATGCCTAGGTTGGCATGCTTACAGGATTTGTCCTAAGAAAAAGAAGAAGAAATCTGCAGCGACGGTGGTGAAGAGGAAGCAGTTCTCGCCATCCACTCCCTCATCTCCTTCAGATTTTGATCCTCTAGCTACAGACAATGAGATGGATCCTCCATCTAAAGATAAACAACCCATATTAAATATAACAATCAACAAGAAGGTTAAGAATGTTCTAGATGTGGTGTTATCCTCAATAGCTCAGAAAGGGTATCAATTTCCAAACACCGAGTTGGTTGTCATGAGTGGGAAAATTCATGGACATCTCGTTAAAGTTCTATTTGATACACGATCCACACATAACATTATTAACTCTTTGTTAGTCAAGAAATTAAAGTTGAAGACTACTCCATCTACATACACCTACAGTGTAGAGTTGGCGGATGGGAAGGGTTTGAGACCTGGGATCAACGAGTTGTCAGATTACCAGTCTAGATACAGACTTATAGAGATGAGCTAGATTTCGAGATCGCCAGGTTGGCTAGATTTGATCTCGTCCTCAGCAAATAGTGGCATGCAAGTAAGGAGCCAACTATTGATTTTCAGACTCACATATATCAATTCAATCATAATGGTCGCCGCATCATCATCCGTGGAGAGCTCAATGTGAAGTGTACATACAAGCATCTACCTCTGTGATGGTAAAAGCAGAGTGTAAGTATTTGTATTTTTTATATTTTGAGCGTAAGGAGGTGCTAAGTTTACAGATTCAAACTAGTATGGAGGCTCAGCTAGCTTCTAGAATGAAAACCGAATTCCAACACTTGTTTCTTTCAGAGTTACCTTCAAGTATTCTGCCTCACAAAAAAGTGGAGCATAGGATTGAGCTAGTACCAGGAGCTCATCCACCAACGAGACATCCGTATCGAATGAGTCTGCAAGAGGAGGTAGAAGTAAGTCGTATAGTCGAGAAGTATCTTGACAAAGGACTCATGAGATCCAGTTATTCACCTTTTGCAGCCCCAGTGCTTTTGGTTCACAAAAAGGATGGATCTTTCAGGATGTGTATAGACTTTAGAGCATTAAATAAAGTTACAATAAAACACAGATATCCGATGCCTTGCATTGATGATATTCTGGATGCACTAGGAGGTGCTATTGTATATAGTAAAATAGACTTAAAAAGTGTTTATCATCAAATAAGAGTCAAGGACGATGATGTACATAAAATAGCTTTTCGTACTAGATTTGATCATTATGAGTATCTTGTAATGCCTTCTAGTTTAACTAATGCTCCAGCTACTTTTATGATTCTCATGAATGATGTTTTTCGTCCTTTTATTGGTCAGTTTGTTGTTGATTTTGTAGATGATTTGTTGGTTTATAGTAAAATTTTGGAAGAACATGAATATCAGTTGCGTACAGTTCTTCAAATGTTGGATGACAATACTTTGTACGTCAACCCAAAGAAGACATAGCTATATTTATCTGAGGTTGAGTACTTGGGACATATAATTTCTGCAGATGGAATTAGAATGGATCCACGAAAAGTTTTGGTGATCCTTGGTTGGCCAATTCCTCAGAATGAGCACCAATTGTGATCATTCTTAGGATTATCAGGCTTCTATAGGAAATTCATTGCGAGTTATTTGCACATAGCTGTGCCATTGATGGATCTGTTACAGAATAATCAAAAGTTTGTATGGACTAGCGGACAACAGAAATCTTTTGACACAATGAAACAAGCAGTTTCAAGTGCCCCAATTTTATTGGTAGTAGATCCCCAAAAACCTTTTGAAATAGAAACGGATGGTAGTGGCATCACAGTTGGTGCAATTTTGATTCAAGATGGCAAACCAGTAGCTTTTGAAAGTAAGAAACTTTCTTTAGGTCATAGAAATTGTCCTGTCCATGAACAAGAATTATATGCAATAGTTCATGCTTTGAAGATTTGGAGACACTATCTGTATGGTGCAACTTTTAAAGTATACACAAATCATCATACCTTGAAGTATTTTTGTTCCCAGCCTGATCTTCGAGGGAGACACGCAAGATGGGCTGAATTGATGCAAGAATTTCATATGGAAATTCTATATAGAAAAGGAAAAATGAATACAGCTGCAGATGCATTATCTCGTATTTTGCATCTGATTAGCTTCACAGTTCTTGATAGTGATTTGATCCAAGAGATCAAAGATTCACAGATTGAAGATGATTATTGTCAGTCTATAATCAACAAGTTATCACAAAATGATAAAGATAAAGCATTCACTAATTTCAAGCGGAGCAAGGTTTGCTCAAAAGAAAGGGAAAGATTTGTGTGCCTAATTCCCAAGAAGGGAAGTTTAAAAAAGAAGTACACATGTTTAATAAGCTTCAAGTTCAACTCAAGATGAGTAGTGTAGAGCATCCACAGACAGACGGTCAGACCGAAAGAGTTAATCACATACTCGAAGATATGCTACGGGCATATATTTTAGAAAAGCAAACAGATTGGGATAGTTTTCTCCCATTAGTTGAATTTGCTTATAATAGTTGGAAGCACAAGACTACTAGGCTGGCATCTTTTTGAGGTGATTTATGGATTTATTCCACATAGTGCAGCTACCATTGGGTTACCCAAGAAATCTTTGAGTGCCTCAGTTTTTAACGGATATGCAAGCTAACTTGAAAATAGCTCAGTTCAATCTACAACAAGTTGTTGAAAGGATGAAAACATTTGTAGATCAACATCGTACACCATGAATGTTTCAAGAGGGCGATCGTGTGTTTTTACAAGTTCAACTTGGTTCATCATTAAAAGTGGGTTAGAAACCCAAGTTATCCCCTAGATTTTGTGGACCTTGGACAATGATCTCTAGAAGGGGGAGAGACTGTTAGATTTATTTAGACCTCCATGGTCTACCATTGGTCTACCTGCATATGGTCGAGGACCTTAGCCGAGTCAAGGACCAGAGCTCGGGGGAGCCAAGGCTCTAGCATGGATCCTCGAGGTTATTCCATCTCCTCAGAGTGGCCGTATGAGGAGTGTTTGGACCTTATAGAATATTTTAGATGTGCCAAGAGCAAGGGCTATTTAAGGTTGGGAGGAGAGTGGCAGGTAGCTAATTGGGATCTTTCACTTCTAAAGTATAATACTCCACCAAGACAATGAGTGAGTAAGTCTCCACCCATCCAACTCCACCCATATTTATACCAAAGGTCCAGGGGGTGCATGTCTTGAGACTCCTCCATGTGTCCTTCCAAATGTCCATGTAGACACTTCCCAAAGTAAATCACATGGCTTCTATTTCAACTAAAGCCTTCACTTCATGTACGTGTCAAGGTGTCCCTTGTGAGAAGCTTCTCTCAAGACTAAGGTTCGTTGACCTTAGGATATTTATTCGTAAGGGTAAAAACCCTTCAATTGAATAAATTACCTTCAGTTTAAAACCAAGAACATAAGTTCCTACTTCAAGGGTCTAACCTAGTAAATTGAACCAAGGGTTTCTAAGGATAAATAATAATATCCAAGGGTCTAACCCAAACTACTTCATGACCTCTTTGGGTTCGAGGCAAGCTTGTAATAAAGTCCATGGAAATGCTTTCACATATTTCTTTGGGGATTTCCAAATAATGTAATAAACCTTCTATCTTAAACTTTTTTGTTTTAGTTACTTGGTATTTTGTACATCTAAGTACATAATCATGTACATCTTTATGTACGCTTGGCCAGTAAAATTTTCTTTTCACCAATTCATAAGTTTTGTTGATTCTAGGATGTCTGGCACTTGGGGCATCATGACATTCAAACAAAACTCTTCTTCTAAGTTCTTGGTCACAAGGCACACATACTTTTCCCTTGTATAACAAATACTCATCTACAATACTGTAATGCATAAATTTATCTTCATTCGATACATTTGCATTTTTACTTGACACCTTCTTCTAGGCTTCTTTAAAGCTTTTATCTTCTTGATACCTACCTTTCATTAATGCTACTAAGTCATTTGAAATTTGTATGAAACTTAGAGAATTCAACATTGGCATTTTGCTTAATGCATCTTCCACTACATTGAATTTTCTTCTTCTATATCTGACTTCATAGTCGAATTCTTGAAGTATTTTGGCCCACCTAACTTTTCTACTTGATAACTCAAATTGGTTTGCAAACCATTTAATAGTTGCTTGATAAAAAATTATAGTTAGCTTGGTGCCAAACAAGCAGCATCTCCATTTTTTTAGAGCATGCACAATGGCATAAAGATCCTTTTCATAGGTAGAATAATTTCTTTGACTTGAGTTCAATTTTTGACTTTCAAAAGTAATTGGTCAACCATTTCGATTTAATACAGCTATGATTGCTAGGTCACTAGCATCCGTTTCAACTACAAAAGGTTCATTTGGATATACTATTTGTAGAGCCAGGGCCAAAGCTAAAGCTTTCTTAAGTCATTCCATACTTTCAACCTTTTCAATTTCCCAATTAAGACTTTTAGGTTTTCCCTCTTATCTCTTAAATAAAGGGATGAAGATTTTGCAAAATTGGCACAAACTTTCTATACTATCTTGCTAACCTTAAAAAGCTTTGAATTTATGTAATGGTTTTCGGGTGAGGCCAGTTGAGAATAACTTGGACCTTTTCAAGATCTACTTGAATTCCTTTTTCAGATATAATGTGTCCAAGATATTTGATTTCTATTGAAAAGAATTCACACTTATCTTCTTTTCCAAACAATTTATTTTCTCTTATAACGTGGAAAAGACTTTCCAAATGTTCTAAGTAAGAAACTACATCTTGACTATAGACAATAATGTTGTCAAGCAGGTCAACTACAACCTTTCCCAAATAAGGGCTTAGTATGGTGTTCATTAGTTTCATGAATGTAGCAAAGGCATTTGTTAGTCCAAAAGGCATGAATAAAAAAAAATGCTCGTATTTAGTTATGAAAGCTGTTTTAGAAACATCTTCAGATCTAATTCTAAATTGGTGGTATCCTTGATGAAGATCAAGCTTTGAAAATATCTTAGTCCCTTTTAATTGATCAGATAAATCATCATTTTGGGGCATTGGATATTTATTCTTGATCATTGTCAATTGTTCCATCAAGCTAACGCTTCGGCTTGTATACCCACTTAGTGCCAATGGCTTTCTTGCTAGGAGGCAAGTCACATAAAGACTAGGTACCATTCTTCATTATAACATCATATTCAGATTGCATAGCGACCATCCAATTTTTTGAATTTTGTGCTTCATCAAGCAAAACAAGCTCATTCTCATCACAGAGATTAGATACAGCCATAGCATAGCAATGTGATGCAAAAGAGGCACTATGAGAGCCTTAACGAGTACGATATGACATAGGTGCATCTAATTTGTTGTCACGCAAAGTCGGCACCAATCATTTTGGCATAGTTTTTGCCTGCTCAATATCAGCTCTCTCATCAACAAGTGCAGTGTGTAAATTTGCATTAGAAATGGAATGATGTGCATCATCACATGAAACCTGCAAAGGCTAAGAAGTTGCCTCATTAAGACCAGCACTAGAATGTCCACCTGTAAAAAGAGGCAGCAAAGTATCATACATGTCTTTGGAGCTAATAGATGTCTCCTTCGTACATGAAAGTATGGGCTGAATAACATCTTCCAAAAAAAAAAACATCACGGCTAACCAAAATGCATTTAGTTTGTGGATGATATAGACGATAGCCTTTGCTTTCAGAACTATACGCAACAAAAATACATTTCACTGCTTTATCATCCAATTTTCTGTGATGTTGTTCAGGCATTAATGCATATGCCAGACAACCAAAAGCACACAGATGAGTGACAAATGGCTTGCGACCATGCAAAGCCTCATATGGAGTGATAGATTGCAATGCTTTAGTGGGACACCTCTTAAGTACAAATGTTGCACACATAACAGCCTCAAGCCAAAAACTATGTGGTAAAGCCTGACTCTTGACCATACATCTCGCCATCTCCACGAGTGACCTATTCTTCTGTTCAGCAAATCCATTCTATTGAGATCTATATGGTCCTAACACTAACGTTTTATCCCATGTTCAACCAAAAATGCATTAAAGTTAGAAGACATATATTCCCCAACTCGATCAGAATGGAGGGTGCCCATTTTACATGTTGACAGATTTTCAGCCAAAACCAAAAACTATTTGAAGCACATGAACACTTCGGACTTTGCTTTCAATGGATATACCAATGCATGTTTGGAATAATCATCAATGAAAGTCACGAAGTAAAGATAGTTTCCAAAAGAGGGTATCTGCATAGGACTACAGACATCATTGTGAACAAGTTGCAATTTCTATGTAGCTTGAACATAACCATCTTTTGGGAATGAGGAACGTTGCATTTTGCCCAAAATATAGCCTTCACATACATGTTTACCAGGTGCCTCAAGTTTCGGGAAAGAGGAAACCATTTCAGATATCTACAGGCGTAGCAAACTAGCAAAATTCGGATGACCAAAGCGTGCATGCCAAAGCTTTGCATCTGACATAGCCTGAGAATCATGTACTGCACATGTTGATTCATTTATAGATTTTTCATAATCTATGATCTTATACAACCCATGAGATAAAATGCTATAAGCAATAATCACGTCGCCATTTGACATATCATGAATTGTACATCTGTCATCAACAAATTTCACAACCAAGCCAATCTTGTCTAAAGCCAAAACTGATAACAGATTCTTCTTGATCCCTGGCACAAATAAAGCATCTAATGTAAAAGAACTACCAATGTTAGTGGTCAGAATGATCTTACCAACTCCCATAATAGGATAAGAGGAGTTGTTGGCGCATGTAACAATATTCCATGTAGGGGAAAGCTCGAGTGAAGAGAAGAAACTACGCTGCGAGGTAATATGTTTGGTCACCCAACTATCAAAGTACCAAACATCTGAGTCTACTGCAGACACAGGCAGTGCTCATGAGAAGATGGGTCAAAACGATAAACAGTAGCAAACACCTATTCTTCATCCTGCACAAGATTAGCAGACTCTATTTTCGGTGTAGAGGCCTCTGCAACAACCATTATGGCCTCTTTCTTCTTTGCCTCTTTAGCAATCAATTTTGGATAGCTCTTAATGACATGATCATTTGATTTATAGTATTCGCAAAACAATTTCTGCTTTTTTTATTCTTCTCGTCTTTTTCATCCTTGTTCGGTTGTGCAAAATTAATAGATTTTTGCTTACTAGTAGAAGAGCTCCATTTTCCTTTGCCCTTTTGACTAGCCAAGAAAGCTTGATCTGCAACACACATAAAGACCTGTTCTGCCTAGACTGATCTTCCTGCAACAAAATAGAAACTAAGTCTTCAAATGTTAAGGCATTTGGATTGCCTTTCATCATCAAACGAAGAGTAGAAGCAGAACTCTGATATGAGTCCTGAAGACCATTCAGAATAGTCTTCACAAGTGAACTGTCAGGAAGGACTTTATCAACACAAATCAATTGTTCCTTCAAATCCTTGATCTTTGTCAAAAAACTATCCATAGAATCACCTTCATTCATGTGCTTGTTACACTTATGTGTTCCTCGAGTAGCTTTGATGTGAACCTTTTCTCTATACATGGGCACTTTTTACTCTAGTGCTGGCTAGAGGTTTTTTCCCCATGTTACCACATACTTGATATTCTCATATGTGGTGGTACTTGTTGATATATTTAGGTAGTGATGTGTGTGAACACTCTAGGACCGCCGGGGCACTTTTTTCCCTCTTTAGGAGGTTTTTTTCCCCCGGCTTGTATATACGCCTATAGCCCTAATGGGCTACTTATCTTTGTACATTCTCTAGTAATACATTCAGTATTGTGTGTTTGTGCTCCAAGCTTCTTCTTCTTCCTTGTGCTGTTCGCGTGCTTCCATAGACGTCTATCTCCAACAATTGGTATCAGAGCAGGTCGTCACTTCTTCTAGGGCACCGTCGATACTCCTCCGTTTGCAGTCTCAGATTCGCACGAAAATTTGGTGAGCATACTCAGGGTGTTTTCGAGATCAAAACAGCTTCGTTCTGTGGTGCCGAAATCGCGATCTGAGCTCGTTTCGGCCTCCGAACACACTATCGCAGCGCTTGTGCAGGCTATTTTGTCCTTTTGTGCCAAAGGTATATACCAGTTTCTGTTCGCCAGTTTAAGCGTCTCAAAGTCTGCTACAGGTCTAACAGAACTCGCCTGGGCAGTTCCGTTCAACTTTTTGAGATACAGTCAATTTTCTGCATCAAGGTATTTTAGTCACCGGCCATGGCTGAAAGCAGTGATGTATTCCGTATGTTGGCTGTTGAGGATAAGTTGGATGGTACCAACTACCCATTATGGGCTTATATGATGCGACATGTACTGGTTGCAAAAGGATTGTGGAACATTGTGCAGGGTGTTGAAAGACGTCCTGTTACACCTGCGACTACAGGTACTACAAATACAGGTGCTGGAGGTACTGGAGCTGATGAAGATGGTGTCGAAGATGATATTCCGCAGATTCCTGTTCGTGCTGCTGTTTCTGTTGCACCTACTGCAGAGCAGATTCGTTGGGATTGCAGAGATGCCCAGGCACATGCATTGATAGCCTTGTCTGTCAAACGTGCCATTATTCCTCACATTCGCTCTTGTAGAACAGCAAAGGATGCGTGGGATACACTTACCACTTTGTACCAGGCTAGGAATGAGGCTCGTGTTGCTTACCTCCGAAAACAGTTGGAGAGTGAGCACATGAATGAAGGTGATTCTATGGACAGTTTTCTTACAAAGATCAAAGACCTGAAGGAACAATTGATTTCTGCTGATGAGGTTATACCAGATAGCTCACTTGTGCAGACCGTTCTGAATGGTCTTCCTGATTCATATCAGAGTTTTGCCTCTACTCTTCGGTTGATGATGAAAGGCAATCCGAATGCCTTGTCATTTGAGGAATTAGTCTCTGTTCTGTTGCAGGAAGATCAGTCTAGGTAGAACAGGTCCATTATGCGTGTTGCAGATCAAGCTTTCTTGGCTAGTCAGAAGGGCAAAGGAAAATGGAGCTCTTCTACTAGTAAGCAAAAATCTGCAAATGCTGTACAATCGAAGAACCAGGATAAAGATGAAACGAAATCAGAAAAGCAGAAATTGTTCTGCAAGTACTATAAAGGAAATGATCATATTATAAAGAACTGTCCAAAACTGGATGCTAAAGAGGCAAAGAAGAAAGAGGCTGGAATGGTTGTTGCAGAGGCCTCTACACCAAAAACAGAGTCTGCAAATCTTGTGCAGGAAGAAGAATGGGCGTTTACTACTGTCTGCAGTTTTGACCCATCTTCTCATGATCAGTGCATGTCTGCAGTAGACTCAGATGTTTGGCACTTTGACAGTGGGGCGACCAAACATATTACCTCGCAGCGTAGTTTCTTCTCTTCACTCGAGCCTGCCCCTACAGGGAATACTGTCACATGCGCCAATAACTCCTCTTATCCTGTTATGGGAGTTGGTAAGATCATTCTGACTACTGCTGATGGTAGTTCTTTCACTTTGTCAGATGCTTTATTTGTGCCAGGGATCAAAAAGAACCTGTTATCAGTTTCTGCATTAGCCAAGATTGGCTTGGTTGTGAAATTCGTTGATGACAGGTGTACAGTCCATGATCTCTCAAATGGTGATGTGATTATTGCTTCTGGCATCTTATGTCGTGGGCTGTATAAGCTCATAGACTATGAAAGATCTGTGAATGATTCGGCATGTGCAGTTCATGATTCTCAGGCTATGTCAGATGCAAAGCTTTGGCATGCATGCTTTGGTCATCTGAATTTTGCTAGTTTGTTACGCCTGCAGAAATCTGAAATGTTGTCCTCTTTGCCCAAACTTGAGGCACCTAGAAAACATGTTTGTGAAGGCTGTATTTTGGGCAAAATGCAGCGTTCTTCCTTTCCAAAAGATGGTTCAGTTCGGGCTACGCAGAAATTGCAGCTTGTACATAGTGATGTCTGTGGTCCTATGCAGACACCCTCTTTTGGAAATTACCTTTACTTCGTGACTTTCATTGATGATTTTTCCAGGCATGCATGGGTATATCCACTCAAAGCAAAGTCCGAAGTGTTCATGTGCTTCAAACAGTTTTTGGTTTTGGCTGAAAATCTGTCAGCATGTAAAATGGGCACCCTCCGTTCTGATCAAGGGGGGGAATATATGTCTTCAGATTTTAATGCATTTCTGGCTGAACGTGGGATAAAACACTAGTGTACAGTACCGTATACACCTCAACAGAATGGAGTTGCTGAACAAAAGAACATGTCACTCATGGAGATGGCGAGGTGCATGGTCAAAAGTCAGGCTTTACCACATAGTTTCTGGCTTGAGGCTGTCATGTGTGCAGCATATGTACTGAACAGGTGTCCCACTAAAGCGTTGCAGTCTATCACTCCATATGAGGCTTGGCATGACCGCAAGCCATCTGTTGCTCATCTGCGTGTTTTTGGTTGTTTGGCATATGCATTAGTGCCTAAACAACATCGCGGAAAATTGGATGATAAGGCAGTAAAATGTATTTTTGTTGGGTACAGTTCTGAAAGTAAAGGCTATCGTCTGTATCATCCACAGACTAAACGCATTCTGGTTAACCGTGATGTTGTCTTTGTGGAAGATGCTATTCAGCCATTGCTTTCATGTACTAAGGAGACATATGTTAGCTCCAAAGACATGTATGATACTTTGATGCCTCTTTTTACAGGTGGACAGGCTAGTGCTGGTCCTAATGAGGCAACTTCTCAGCCTTTGCAGGTTTCATATGATGATGCAGATCATTCCATTTCTGATGCAGATTTACATGATGCACTTGCTGATGAGAGAGCTGATATTGAACAAGCAAAAACTATGCCAAAATGGCTGGTGCAGACTTTGCGTGACAGCAAATTAGATGCACCTTTGTCATATCGTACTCGTTCAGGCTCTCATAGTGCCTCCTTTGCATCAGATTGCTATGCTATGGCTGCATCTAGTCTCTGTGATGAGAATGAGCCTGTTTCTTTTGATGAAGCACAGAATTCAGAAAATTGGATGGCTGCTATGCAATCTGAATATGATGCTATAATGAAGAATGGTACATGGTCCTTATGTGACTTGCCTCTTGGCAAGAAGGCCATTGGCACTAAGTGGGTATACAAGCTGAAGCGTAAACCTGATGGTACCGTTGACAGGTATAAGGCTAGGCTTGTTGCAAAGGGTTATGCGCAGGAAAGAGACATTGATTTTGATGAGACCTTTGCACCTACATGCCGTATGACTACTGTGCGGAGCATTTGTGCACTTGCAGCCCATCATGGTTGGAATGTACATCAGTTGGACATTAAAACAACATTTCTGAATGGTGACTTGCATGAAGAAGTGTATGTTTTTCAGCCCCGTGGCTTTGTGCAGAAAGGGCATGAAAACCAGGTTTGCAGGTTAAAGAAGGCATTATATGGTTTAAAGCAAGCACCACGTGCTTGGTATGAGAAGATACATGCCTATGTGATTGCACATGGTTTTGAGAACAGTCCAACTGAAAGCACCTTATATGTTAAACGTGCTAATGATGTGCTTCTGATCATTGTTATCTATGTTGATGACATGCTGCTCACTGGTCCTATTGAGACACATATTGCTGATTTTAATGCTGATTTGCATGCCTCATTTGAGATGTCTGATTTGGGGCATTTGCATCACTATTTGGGCATTCAGTTTATGCACGTTGATGGTGGAATGGCTTTGTGTCAAACGAAATATATTGACACATTATTGCAGCGTTTTGGCCTTGAAGACTGTAAGCCTATTGCCACTCCTATGGAGACAGGTTTACGATTGAGTCTTCATGATGCTGGAGATGCATTTGATGCTGTTCTCTATCAGCAGGCTGTTGGATGCTTGATTTACTTATGCATTACTCGGCCAGATATTCAGTTTGCTGTCTCACAGATGAGCAGGTTTATGCATTGCCCAGGAGTCACACATTGGAAAGCGGTTAAGCGCATCTTTCGCTACTTGAGTGGTACTCGGCTACTTGGGTTGTTTTATCCCAAGGGGGGATCACTACCGCCAGATTTGCATGCTTTTTCTGACTCAGATTGGGCTGGTTGCTATGACACTCGTGTGTCCACCAGTGGTTTTTGCTTCATGCTTGGTAGCTCATGTATATCTTGGTTGAGCAAGAAGCAGCCTACTGTGGCCACTTCCAGTTGTGAGGCTGAGTATAGGGCAGCTTTCACAGCGACTGTTGAGTGTGTGTGGCTCAGACGCCTTATGGCTGATTTGGGTGTTGGCCAGTCTTCTGCCACCACCATCTTCACTGACAGTCAGAGCGCATTGGCAGTTGCGAGGAACCCTGTGTTCCATGCTCGCACTAAGCACATTGAGGTGCATTATCACTATGTCAGGGAGAGGTTCTCTGCTGGGGAGATCAGCTTGGCATATGTGCCCACTCAGGAGAACATTGCAGACCTTTTCACGAAGGCTCTACCTAGGGAGAAGTTTGAAGCTTTTCGCAAAGCTTTGGGCTTACTTCCTTTTGTGGAGTGATTTCCACATAGCTTGGCACTTCCTTATACATGAGTGCCAGCTCCTTGTTCACCGCATCACTCCCAGGGGGGATTTGTTGATATATTTAGGTAGTGATGTGTGTGAACACTCTAGGACCGCCGGGGCACTTTTTTCCCTCTTTAGGAGGTTTTTTTCCCCCGGCTTGTATATACGCCTATAGCCCTAATGGGCTACTTATCTTTGTACATTCTCTAGTAATACATTCGGTATTGTGTGTTTGTGCTCCAAGCTTCTTCTTCTTCCTTGTGCTGTTCGCGTGCTTCCATAGACGTCTATCTCCAACAGTACTTTGTACTTAGGGATATTATTCAGCTCTTACTTTAGTTCAGTGAGCTATTCCAGCCATCGTCTTCTCCGTGTGTCTTGCTGCGTTTGTGCTCCTTGTGTGTGCTTCTCGTGTGTCTCTCGCACTTCTACACACACCCAACAGTGGTATCAGAGCAAGTTCAACTCCTTCTCAAGTTTTGGTTTTTTGCATCGCGGCACGCGCACTTTTAACAGTGCAAATTGACTTCGGAGCATAGAACTGTGAATTTCAGCAGGCAAGAAACATTTCCATCAGGTGCGCTAGGGTTTTGCCCCCATTTCGAAGCCATTCGTGCAATCAGAATCGCCATCAGAGTGACAATTTGTGAGCTGAAATTTCAGCATTCATTTCAACTTTCGTCGAAGTGAAGATTTTGTCACATTCTTGTTCTTTAGTGAAATGGCAGGCAGCAATGACTTGTTTGGCATGCTTCAAGCTGAAGATAAGCTTGATGGGACCAACTATCCGATGTGATCTTACATGATGAAGCATTTTCTTTTTGCTAAACAACTTTGGAACATAGTGGAAGATGTAGATCGAAGACCCGCAGGTTCTTCTACTTCACAGTCTACTATCACAGATGGAGCTTCTTCTTCGAGTACAATGGTTTCTCCTTCTCCGCCTACACAGGAGCAGCTTTGATGGGATGGAAAAGATGCTCAAGCTAATGCTTTGATTACACTTTCAGTGAAACATCATATAGTTCCACACATTCGGTCATGTTCTACATCCAGACAGGCATGGGACACTCTTGCTTCTTTGTATGCAGTGCGTAATGAAGCACGTGTTGCATACTTGAGGAAGCAACTTGAGGATGTATGTATGGCTGAAAATGAGTTGGTGGATGTGTATGTGACATGCATCAAGGACTTGAAAGAGCAATTGGCAAACATAGATGAGATCATTCCCGATGCATCACTCATTTCTACATTGTTGAAAGGATTACCGGAATCTTTTCAAAGCTTTGCTACTAAACTCCATTTGGATGCAAAAGGAAATCCTAATATGTATGCATTTGATGAGGTTGTGTCTCTTCTTTTGCATGAAGAGCAATCTAGAGTGAATAGGAGTGGTTTGATTGAGGGAACGCAATCACTTACTATCTCACAAAAGGGGAAAAGCAAGTTTGGTTTAGGTTTGGGTTCATCAAAACCAAATCCTCAAGCTTCCTCTTCCACTCATTCCTCTAATGATGTTGATTTGCAAAAGAAGAAGAGATGCAAATATTGTCAAAAGGTTGGTCATACTATTGATGAGTGTAGAAAGCTTGCTAAACGCAATGAAAAGAAGAAGGAATCCAACATGTCTATTGTTGAAAATTCAGCAAATGTAAAGAATGATGAAGCTAACATGGCTCAAGATTTTTGGGCATATGTTGTTACATGTCATCATGATGCTTCTTTGCATTCTAAACGTATGGTTGTGAGTGAGGCTGATTCAGATTGGTTCTTTGACAGTGGTGCTTCAAAGCACATAACATCATGCAAAAGATTTTTTGCCTCTTTGAAAGATTCACCCAAAGGAGGACATGTGGTGTGTGCAAACAATGCCTCTTATCCTATCATTGGAGTAGGAGAAATTGAGCTTACGGCTGCAAATGGAGGTGTGATTCTCTTGAAAAATGCATTGTATGTGCCCGGTATAAAGAAGAACTTAAGTTCAGTTCCGTTGATTGCCAAAGCTGGACTTCATGTACACTTTGTTGATGATAAGTGTATGGTTCATGATTTCAGCAATGGCAATGTTATCATGATGTCCGGTAGATTATGTAATGGTTTGTATCGCATGGATACATACAAGAGGGCTTCCTCAAATGCCTTGGTTGCTCATACTTCTTCCATGGCTGAAATGGAGCTTTGGCATGCTCGTTTTGATCACTTGAACTTCAATAGTTTGCTTTACTTGAAAAAGAAGGATATGGTTATTGGTTTGCCTACACTTAGAGTCCATTGAAAAGCATGCATGTGAAGGTCGCATTCTTGGAAAAATGCATCGTGCTTCTTTTCCAAAAGATAGTCATACACACACTACAAGAAAATTGCAGCTTGTTCATAGTGATGTATGTGGTCCCGTCAAGACTCCATCTTTTGGGAAGCATGTATATTTTGTTACCTTCATTGATGATGCTACTTGCCATACATGGGTGTATCCTATTAAAGCAAATAATGAGGTATTTTCTTGCTTCAAAGCATTTTTAGATATGGCGGAAAATTTTTCTTCACAAAAGCTTTTGACTCTACGCACAGATCATGGTGGTGAATACATGTCACATGAGTTTAATGCTTTTCTTCGTGAAAGAGGTATTTCACACCAATCTACGGTGCCATATACACCTCAACAAAATGGTGTTGCAGAGCATAAAAATAGAACTCTACTTGAAATGGCACGATGTATGGTTAAAGAAAAGCATCTTCCTGATAAGTTTTGAATGGAAGCGGTCATGTGTGCAAACTATGTGTTGAATCGCTTCCCTACAAAAGCATTGAGATTCATCACTCCTTATGAAGCTTGGAATGGTCATAAGCCTATGGTTAGTCATATGCGTGTGTTTGGTTGTTTGGCATATGCTCTTGTGCCATCACAACAACGTCACAAACATGATGACAAGGCAAAGAAATGTATATTTGTTGGTCATAGTGCTGAAAGTAAGGGATATCATTTGTACCATCCATTGACGAACACAATTATTGTGAGTCAAGATATGGTATTTGCTGAAAATTCAGTTTTCCCTCTACATGAATGCAAAAAACAGCCAACAGTTAGCTCACAAGATGTGTTCGATACACTCATGCCTTTGTTCCAAAATGGTGCGCTTGACTATGGCCATGTAGAACAGCCAACTGAGGTTCAAAGGGCTGAAAAATTCCAGCCAAATAGGGCTGAAAATGTAGAGAATCATGGTTGAAAAATTTCAGCCAAAAATTGTCAAAACTGCTGGAAATTTCCAGCCAAATATGGTTGAACATTTGCATCAAAATATGGCTGAAAATGAGCATGAAATTCAGCCCACACATGATGTACATGTTGAAGATGTATTACATAATGAACGCATGTCTATCAAGAGTGCACAATCTATGTCAAAGTGGCTGAAACAAATTTTGCAGGATAGCAAATTGAGTGCACCTTTACTTGGTAGAACAAGATCAAGCTCTCACCATGCATCAAGTAATTTTGTGGATTATTCTCTTATTGCTACAACATGTAATGAAGAGCCACTTTCTTTTGAAGATGCATGTGATGATCCACAATGGATGAGTGCTATGGAATCAGAAATGGATTCCATACATAGGAATGGTACTTGGGAGTTATGTGAATTGCCAAAAGGAAAGAATGCCATTGGTACAAAGTGGGTTTATAAGATTAAGAGAAAATCTGATGGTAGCATTGATCGCTACAAAGCTAGATTGGTTGCCAAAGGATATGCACAACAATATGGCATTGACTATGAGGAAACTTTTGCACCTCCTTCACTCATGACTACCATTCGTATCGTGGTTGCATTGGCTGCCCATCAAAGTTGGAAAGTGCATCAGTTGGACATAAAAACAACCTTCTTGAATGG
Organism: Ceratopteris richardii; assembly: GCA_020310875.1. NCBI lineage: Eukaryota > Viridiplantae > Streptophyta > Polypodiopsida > Polypodiales > Pteridaceae > Ceratopteris > Ceratopteris richardii. The sequence goes on from CM035439.1 coordinate 76,618,877, forward strand.
TGATTTGCAAGAAGAGCTTTATGTGAAGCAACCTCCTGGATTTGCTATGAAAGGGAAAGAGCATATGGTTTGTCGCTTGCATAAAGCCTTGTATGGTCTCAAGCAAGCTCCACATGCATAGTATGATAAAATCCATAAGAACTTGATTGCTCTTGGATTCACATGTAGTCCGATTGAAAGCACACTCTATGTATGCAAAAATGGGGCTGATCTTATAGTGCTTGTTCTTTATGTGAATGACATAATCTTGACTGGGTCATGTGATGCAAAACTTGACATTCTTATGGCTGATTTGCAGCATACTTTTGATGTCACTTATCTTGGTCTTTTGAGCTACTATCTTGGCATCCAGTTTGTATCCATTGAGGGGGGAATTGTTATGCATCAAGCAAAGTATGTTGAAAAACTACTTCAGTGTTTTGACTTTGAGGATTGTAAGTCAGTTTCCACACCAGTTGAGATAGGATTCAGGTTCTCAGTTGAGGATTCCAGCGATGCATTTGACACTTCTCTTTATCAGCAAGCTGTGAGATGTCTTATATATGCATGCAACACAAGGCCAGATATACAATATGTAGTTTCCCAGTTGAGTCGATTCATGCATAGCCCTGGCACTAAGCATTGGCAAGCGGTGAAACGTGTGTTTAGATATCTCAAAGGCACTTTGAGCTTAGGTCTCTTTTATGGCAGAGATGTTCAACCATGCTTGCATGCTTTTACAGATATTGATTGAGCTGGTTGTTATGATACTCGCGTGTCCATTAGTGGTAATTGCTTTTTCCTTGGAGACTCATGCATATCTTGGTTGAGTAAGAAGCACCCATAGTGGCGACATCGAGTTGTGAAGCTGAGTACAGGGTAGTTTTCATAGCTACAGTGGAGTGTATATGGCTGAGACGCCTATTGATGGATCTTTGCATGGAGATTGATGTTGCTACACATATTCTCACCGATAGTCAGAGTGCTTTGGCGATTGCACGAAACCTAGTGTTTCTGCACGGACCAAACATATTGAGGTGCATTATCACTATGTGAGAGAGCGCCTTCATGCAGGAGATATTGATTTGGTATATGTGCCTACACAAGATAATGTGGCAGACATATTCACCAAAGCTCTTCCATAGGAAAAGTTTGAAGCTTTTCGCAAAGCTTTAGGCTTATTACCTTGTGGGGGCTGATCTGTCACTCCTTGTATGTGTTCACATCATTCGCTCCAGGGGGGTTTGTTACACTTATGTGTTCCTCGAGTAGCTTTGATGTGAACCTTTTCCCTATACATGGCCACTTTTTACTCTAGTGTTGGCTAGACGTTTTTTCCCCATGTTACCAGATACTTGATACTCTCATATGTGGTGGTACTTTGTACTTAGGGATATTATTCAGCTCTTACTTCAGTTCAGCTCATCGTTAATAGAGAGAGCTATTCCAGCCATCGTCTTCTCCATGTGTCTTGCTGCATTTGTGCTCCTTGTGTGTGCTTCTCGTGTGTCTCTCGCACTTCTACACACACCCAACAATGCTCCCTCTCCAATTGTTTTTCGAGGTAAGCAACACGAGCCTCATTCCTAGCTTGGTACAATGTGGTAAGTGTATCCCAAGCATCCTTAGCTATTCTACATAAGCAAATGTGAGGAATAATGACACATTTGACAGACAAAGCTATCAATGCATGTGCATGAGCATCTTTGCCATCTCAACGAATTTGCTCTGTGGTAGGTGCAACAGAAACAACAACACGAACAGGAATATGCAGAATATCACCATCTTCGACACCATCTACATCAGCTTCAATACTTGTGTTTGCAGGTGTAATAGGACGTTTTTCAACACCTTGCACAATATTCCACAATCCTTTGTGACCAATACATGATGCATCATATAAGCGCACAATCGATAATTGGTACCATCCAACTTATCCTCGATAGCCAACATATGGAATACATCACTACTTTTAGCCATGGCCACTGACTAAAATACCTTGATGCAAAAAAATGATTGTATCTGAAGGAGTTGAACAGAACTACCCAAACGAGTTATGCTAGACTTGTAGTAGACTTCGAGACGCTTATAGTGGCAAACCAAAACCTCTATATATCTTTGGCACAAAAAGACAAAATAGCTTGCATACGCACTACGATAGTCCATTCGGAGGTCGAAATGAGCTCAGATCACGATTTCAGTACCACAAAGCAAAGCAGTTTTGATCTTCTAATCACCTTGAGTATACACACCATGCGATTTTGAGACTGTGTCTAGAGGAGTGTTAACGATGCCCTAGATGAAGCAGTGACCTGTTATTATTGGAGTTAGATGTTTGTAGAAGCACACGAATAGCACAAGGAAGAAGAAGAAGCTTGGAGCGCAACACATAATACTGAATGTATTACCACTAGAATGTAAACTTATAAGTAACCCGTTAGGGCAATAGGCGTATGTACAAACAGGAAAAAAGTGCCCTGATGATCCTAGTGTGTTTTCACACATCACTACCTAAATATATCAACATCCCAAACCTTGTCTTGTGGCCTTGCATCATGGATACTTTATACTGGTGTGGTGACTTCTGTTGGGGTAACTTTGATCTCTTCACCAATGAGTAATTTAGGAAATTATGGGTGGCCAAGTTGTCTATCATGACTCTGGCCTTTTCCTCACTTATGCATACATGAAGTTTGACTAAGTCATGAATTCCAAGTTGATTTTGGACCCACATTGAATTAGACAAACAACATTGATGCATGCAGTCTTCATGCAAGACCTCCACTTTTTTCCAAAAATTGCATTTTTCAAGATTTAAAGTTTGGACTAAGTGGATTCCTGCCTTATCTTTTCATTTTTGTTCACGGGTGGCTTTTTGTTGCCCCCTTGTAGTATAATTTTTACTAAGATGTCCTCGGTTTAGGCACTTAAGGCAAAGGTTTTCCTTTTTTGCTTTCTCCCAAACCTTTGGGTCAAGTCTTGGCTGTGAGAGTCTAGGATTCTTGAAGTCTTCTTTTTTGAAAGTGCCTAACTTTCTTGTACCTCTTTTGAAGTTTTTATTTTCCTCGACAAAATGAATGGTTGTGTTCCAGTTTTTGCATGATCCTCATAGATCTGTGCTAACTTTATAGCATCTTCTAAAGTTTTTGGAGCACCTCTCTTCATTTAATGTTTGATTTGCTTATCGAGACCACATATGAAACCTCTAACTTTATGAAAATAATGCAGGTTTTGAAGTTTGAGCACTATTTCTCGGTAATGAGAAATGTACAAGGAGAGGGGACATTCTTGTTGAAGGACCTTGTCCCACTCTTCCCAATTTCACTCATCTTTGTTTTCTGCTAGGAATTCTTTTTTAAAGAGCTCCTCAAATTGGCTCCAAGTTTTAGGGATTCTCTAAGAATTTTTAAAGTTCATCCACCATTTATAAGCCTTTGGTCAATGTGATAAACTTGTTTCTAAGACTTGATAGGATTCAAGGGTGTTTTTTAACTGATGTAAGTGTAGCCTTTTTTCCAAAAATGTTAGGACTACATCCTTGTTTTTGTCTTTATCTTTGTTGCAGAGTAAAGAGGCACAAAAGAGAAGCCCAAAAATTTTCAAATTCATGGGCACATTTTTCTTCTTCAAAGTCTTAGGAAATTCCCTCAAGCCATGTAAATGCACTAGAGGAGTCCTCTCGATGAATAATCCCAACTCATTGTAATATATTCCTTGTAAATTAGTAGGAAATTCACTTTTTAGTAATAAAGTTCCGGTCTCTTGTGTGAAAGGACCAATTTTAGGGCACATGTATATAAGTCACTTTGTGACTCTTTGTAGAGACTTTTTGCCATTGTGAAGAAGGAGAGCTCCTGATTTTCAAAATTGCTTCTTTCTTGCAGATTTTTATCTTCTCTTTGATCTTCTATGTGTGTGTAATGCTTGGAATGTGTGTGTAGAACTGTTGTCTACCCCTCCCCACAGTTTTTGAGCTATTGTAGTGTGTGTGTGAGCTAGTAGAAGTTGTGAAGTGAGTGTGGTGTTTCCCGCCATTCACTTTTTTGGTCATAACTTGAAGCACAGTTGTCAGAATCAAGTGAAACTGCCTCCAATAGATGCGTCTCGTCAAGAGCTTCGAAATGAACCCACTATTGATCATATTTGTAGTTCGGAGCTAGGAGAAATCCTCAATTTAGTGAAAACTAATGTAAGTGGTATCACGGCAGACACTTTTAGTATTTAAGTGAGTTAGAGAGGTGGATTAGTCTTTTCTCACACATACAAGCTGAACCACTTCATTTTCCATCACGTGTGCACATGTCCTCATACACTTGGTTAGATCGTTTCATCGGATTGAAAAATAAGCGTGTGTCAATTCCCCACTATATGCACGTGTGGCAAATGAGATTTAGTCTCTTTGGCACAAGTCCTTAAGTCTTCTTGACTTAGGTACACACGTTTTTGGCACCGTTGCTGGGGAACACTGAGCCAAGGTGCCTTCGTGATGGTTATAGTTCGAGAGTGATGAAATCATACTTGTAGAAGTGAACTCGTTCAGTGGCAAGTAGTCCACCACTTAAGCACTTGTTACTTCACATCCTGGAGGTGTGTGTAATGAGTTTTTAGGTTTAGGGTTAGTAGGAAGGGAGAGAAGGGAGAGTTAGGGTTATGTTAGGAGAAGAGGAGTGAAGTAGGAGTAAGTCAAGATCACGAAGAAAAATCCCAAAAAATTTGTCAAAGTAGAGTAGTTAAGTTCAGTCTCCAAAAAAGTATAAAAACCAAAAAATTTCAGATCATTTGTCACTTGTTCAGAGAGCAGTATCGTTAGAGAGCAACGATCGGTATCGTGGGTATGGTATCGTGCTTTCTAGGCTATCAAAGCTAGTTATTGAGCTCAAGGTGCAAGCAAGACATCGCAGAGGTAAGATTCCATAAGATTTCATTGGCAAAAACACTTTAGAAGTGCACAAAAACGTGATCACTTGCACATCTGGTATTGCGGGGCGGGACAGAGTGTTTTTTGATCTTCTCTGGGAGAGACAGCAGGCTAGGAGTGAAGAGGGGTGAGAGAAGAGTAACGGGAAACAAAAATTTTTGAATTTGGATATATTTTTTTCTTGAGTATCACGATTGGTTGAGTTTCTGGTATCACGATACCAAAAATTCCCTTGTATCACGATACTCGCCGAAGTATCATATCGTCGGTTACCAGCCATGCCCATTTTGGTATCGTATCGTCCAAAAAGTGGTATCGTATGGTCTGGGTTTTCAGTATCGTATCGTCCGAGTCTTAGTATCGTATCACCAAAGTTTCTGGTATCGTATCGGCCAATGCATAGGTATCGTATCGCGACTGGATATTGGTATCGTATCGTCCACTCTGGAGGTATCGTATCGCTAGAGAAGCCGGTATCGTATCATGCCCAACAGCGGTATCGTATCGCCTGTTGCTACAGTATCGTATCGCCTAGTCTTCGGGTATCGTATCGTGGACTACTTGGTATCGCCTAGAGCAGTGTCGCCTAAAGTGGTATCACCCAGAGCATTTGAAGCATTTTCAGAGACTAATTTGAGGCATTTGAGGAGCCACTTGGGTAGAGTTTCAGAGACTTAGAGAATTTGAGGAGGGTGAATGAACTTGAGATCAGGTAGAGTGCTAAGTAGCCGGAGAAGTGTCATATCTTCTGTTGGAAGTGCCGCTCAGGTCAGTCACCGCTCTGTCTATTCAGACACCTCTAGTGACTCAGAGGAGGAGATACCCATGGCTTCAGAAGACATGCAGGGCCCCACTCCCAGTAGAAACTTCATGACCATTGTAGAAGGGGAGTATCGCACTTCTTTACAGTACGTTTCTACTAATGCCGAGGAGATTCCCATCTACCTGGATAGATTAAATAGATTTGTGGCTCGAATGGTGACTTCCATGGATGCAACAGTTGTGCCCAGACCAGCTGTTAAGTATGAGGGAGGAGCATATGTGGACAAGTTGGGTCACATATACATAGTGACTGAATACCCTGATTTGATCAATGAAAGGGGAGAGTTAGTGGGACAAGAAAACTGAGGGAGACCAAACCCTGAGGAGTTAGTGACGACTCCCAGAGGCAAGTCCCAGGTGACACGAGTCTTGAGAGGAGATTTGATACCTCAGGATGACTACCTATTGGAAGTCTATTTGATCCATGGAATGGACTTGTTGCTTCAAACAGACTCACCAGCCCAAGGAAGAGAAGAAAGCCCGATGACATTTTATGAACTAAAGGATCCAGAAGATGAGACTAGAATAACATACCTAGATAAGAACTAGAGGAGGTATTGGTTGGTAGATGCCATAGACAGGGCTCAACTGAAATACATGGGTTTGCTTGTATTCCCTCAGAGAGAGCAGGCAACCACCGCTCAGAATCCCTTCGGAACCCAACAAGAGGCAGAGCACACCATGTCAGGACAAACTAGCCAACGGAGTGTTCCAAACCGTACTCATGTACAATTTGCGACTCCAGGAGTGCAACCACACAATCAGAACCACCTTGGAGTAGGTAATCAATACCGACCACCTGTAAGACCACGACCACCAATAAGAGTACAACCAGGAATACCCCCAGTTAGACAAGTGGTTCCTGCCTTCCCTGTAATGCCTAGACCGCCAGAACCAATGAGAAGATTGAGACTGATTCAAGTAGCCAAATGCGTGAGAAATCATTATGACAGATTGGGAGAACCTTATGATCACATTGCTGAATTTAAACAAGTTCTAAGAGCGGAACAAGTAGATGAATTCTTCGTGCAGTATGAGTCTTTCGGACTCACCCTCACAGGAACAACTCTGACTTGGTTCTAGCCCTTAGACCCCAACCAATTTGGAAATATGGAGCAATTTTTTCAAGAATTCATTGGGGAATTCACTAAGAGAGGGATTAAACACAATTCTATGTCTTTAATCCATAGCTTTAAACAGAACCCTAATGAAACTGTGAAAACAGCCACCAGAAGATTCAATCAGTATGTTGATAGATGTCCAGCTACAGAGAGATCCACTCAGCAAAAAATGATATCATTATTTTTGGATGGACTAACGAATGGAACCCTGAGAACGCTAGTTTACGTGAAGAGGTTACAAACCTTGAGTGAGTGTCTTCAAGGGTGCATTGACCTAGAAGACAATCTAGCTGAAGATCTCAAGAGCACGCCCAACCCCACTAACTCAGAAGACTCTCGGAGTACTATCACATCCAACTCCAGTAATGTGGAGGAATTAGCGGAGCTGGTAGCAAAGAAATTGGGAGTCCAAGGACAGAGAAACTACCAACACCCCGCCTTAAGAGTGCCCATGCTACGAAGATGTAGTCTATGTGGAGGAGATCACCCCACGCACATGTGTACGAGGAGGAACTGGTATACCTTAGACATATTCTTACAACAGACAGCCCTAACAAGGAACTGCCTTATATTGCCACATAGAACAAAAATACACCAACCACACCACTGAGAATTGCCCATTCAATAGGCAAGCATGGCCCCTCCAACCGCCTCAGTATCGACCATATGGATATCCACCTAGAGAGCCAGGTACATATATGCCCAGATACAATTCCTACCCCACACCAGCAGGAGCTCCTAGGCCATATGAACCAGCACAATTTGGAAACCCTCAACCGGTGCTAGGACCACAACCTCCACATCCTCAGCATGTGGTACCTGTAAAGTATGCCCATCCATAAGAAAATATGGAAAGAGCCATAGTGCCAGCCTCAACTATGACCAGTGTAGAATGAGCAAACCCTAGATATGAGTTGCCCCCAGGAGATTACTATCCTTATGAAGCCAACATGTTAGAGTACGAACCAGCATATGATTCGGCATACTATGGGTATGAAGGCTACGATCAAGCTTATGGAACAGAGGTAGCCACTTTAATGTATACTGCACCTAAAGCACAACAACTTGGAAGACCACCCCATGAGACCACCTGTGCCGAGAGGACCTTGTTATAGATGCGGAGGAGACCATTTCATTAGAGAATGTCCTCGGCCTTACTATCCACAACCCCCTAGGACTTGTGAAGGATACTGCAATGATTGCGGAAAGGAAAATCTTTTCAGAGATTGTCGTAAGAATCCCACCAAAGTCCAAGAGACTGCACCTATTAATGTAATTGAAGTGATAGAAGCACCTGGAGGTGATAAGGAATACACCGTGCCTCTAAAGGCCATTACCCGAGCTCAAACGAAAGAACAAAAAGGAAAACAACCAGAATGGGAACAAGAAAGCAATAGAACTGTAAGTCCCAAAATTCAAATAGTAGAAGATTCTGAAGACTCACGTGAGAATACCCAGAACATAAAAGCACAAAAATGGAAGGAAAGAAGAGAAAAGCTCAAAGATAAATGGATGAAAAACAAGAGTCAAGACAATAAGAAACAAATCAGAAACCAGAAAGAGCATAAAGAACCAGAGATTCGGGAGGAAGTTCCCATTCCACCGCTTATCCGAGAAGCAGAGAGACCAAGATCGATTCTAGCTGACCCAAAACCAGACGACTTAGACATGTGGCTGAAAGCTTACCAAGCTAGAATTAAGACTGGACCGAATGTGGCACAACACAAAAAACTTTATCCACAAGGTGAATTAGAAAAAGAGAGGCTTGCGATATGTAGAAAACCTATAGAGGTAGCACAAGCAACCTTAGAAAAGACCATCCCCGCCCTACCAGAGACAAGGATAGCAGAAGAGCAATACAAGGAGTGTGTTAAAGTCAAGGACAAAGAACTTAAAGAGAAGGATGACAAGTGTGAGCGAATGAAAACTCAGGACGAACCTATGTCAACAATACCTGACTTAGAAGCTGAGTGGCCAAAGGAATTATGGAATAGAATCCGAGAAGAACAATGGAAGAAGAATGAAGTGACTAAGCCTCCCTTTGAGGAATTAGATGTGGAAATTTATCAACCAAATCCCAACATAGAAGAAGTATATGAGGAAGTATCAAGACTAGACCAAAATAGAGAAGAAGCTCAGAGCATCTCAACCTTACCAAATTACATGGGAGAATACGAAAAGGAATCTATGATAATCCGAGCACCCACAGTACATGGAAAAGGAAAAGGAAACTCAGAAAAGAATTCACACAATCTAACGGAACTTAAGAAAACAAAAGTACAATGCAAACTGACTGTGGAAGAATTACTTCGAGTTAAACCGCAACTATGGAAGCAAATAGCAGGTCAACTGGAATTAGGGCAAGAGGAGGATGAAAAGGAAAACAAGGAAAAAGAAAATCCATCTAAAATACAAATCCCAGTTGATAAGGTGGGAGAATTTAGTGAAGCAGACGAAGGTAATACGTGTTTACCTGTCACTTACAACGGGTACATGACCAAGGCTATACTAGACACAGGAGCTGGAGTAGGAATTGCCACCAAAGAAATTTGGGAGAAATGGGGAAAGCCTGCCTTATGGCCCACACGCATGAAGCTCCAATTAGCAGACGGTCATGTGGAGAAACCCTTAGGAATATTAGAAAGGATCAAATTAACCACCTGTAGAGTTGAATTTGAACACACATCAGCCATTTGTAAATTTGAAAAGGCTAACAATTACGAAATGATATTAGGACGACCTTTCATGAGACAAATGCGGGTAGTGCAAGACTAGGGACGAGATTCATTGTACCTGCAACATCAAGGAAATACCACCAAGATAAACTTGCATACGTTTGCATATCGAGATGTCCCCCCACTACAATGGAATCCCATACACAAGGAGGAAGATGACATATCTATTCATAGTCCTGGGACAAGCGATCAATCATGGAAGTATGAGGATGCCCAATTATGGCTGTGTAAAGAAGCCAAGAAGGAGGAAAATAAAAGGCAGTTGTGGCCAATAGGACATCCTAACTACCGACCAGTAGAGGACCCAAGGTATATGCCTCAAATATTTCCTGATGAAACCTTTGAACCGCATGGATGGATGGAAATCTTAGCAACCTTAGATGTATGTGTGAATGAGGAAGTCCTAACTATTAACGAGTGCATAGACGAGGAAGGCTATGATGTAAACTTGTACATGGTTGTCCTTCAAGAAGTAGAAGCAAGGGAAATCTTGGAAAAAGAGTGGAAGGAGGAATATGAGAGTATAGAAATGGAACCAGAATTTGATTCAGAAGAGAGCTATCTAGACACCATTCAAACCAAAGAGAAGCAGAAACCAACCAAGATTTTGGCAATAGAAGCCGCCCCCATAGTACAAAACCAAGAGGAAAACATGAGTAAAATCGGACCAAATCCTGACCTATTTGAGGTCCCGGAGCATTTTAAAAGGTACGAAGTAGAAGAGCAAAAGATAGCCATTCAAATGCCTAAGAGAGAGGCTCGAGAAGGAAAAGCATATGACAACAAAGAACAAACAAAAAAGATCATAGTAACAGTGGAAGATGGAGAAGAAAGATGTACATACATAGGTAAAGATGTGTCCATTGAGGAGGAAGAAGAATTAATACAATTGATCCGGGAATATCGAGATGTATTTGCGTGGACATATAAGGATCTCAAGGGTGTGGAACCCTCGATTTTCTCTCATAGAATACCAATGATGGCAAAACCATCGAAACAACACCCTTATACATACAATGAGGTCTATGTGGATAAAATTAAGGAAGAAATAGACAAGCTACTAGCAGCCGGATTCATATACGAAATAGAACACACCGAGTGGGTATCGCCACTAGTAGTTGTGCCTAAGAAGAACGGAAAACTAAGAGTGTGCATTAACTTGAAAAGGTCAATGTAGCCACCATAAGTGACACCTACCCATCACTGACCATCTATTGGAAAGAGTTGCAGGAAAAGAAGTCTATAGCATCCTAGATGGATTCTCTGGATACAACCAAGTAGCCATAGCTACAGAGGATCAACATAAGACCGCATTCGCAACTGAATGGGGAGTCTATGCTTTCCGAGTGATGCCTTTTGGACTCACTAATGCGCCTGCTACTTTCCAACGATTCATGTGTCATGTTTTCAAAGAATTCCTGAAGAAGAGCATGGAAGTGTATGTAGATGACCTATGTACATATTCCAATCAAAGACAAGACCACATTCCTGAATTGTGGAAGATACTTAATAAATGCAGATAGTATAGAGTATGCCTGAACCCGAAGAGGTGTGACTTCATGGTAAGACAAGGAAAGATCGTAGGACACATAGTCTCTAGAAATGGAATATCCACGAATGAAGACAAAATTAAGGTCATTTTAGAGCTTCCTAGACCTAAGAATGCGAAAGAGGTGCAAGCATTTATGGGACATTGTGGATACCGTCGATTTATCCACATGTATGCCATAATTGCCAAACCCTTGTATGGACTCTTAACTCAATTCACATGGACAGAGGAATGCGAGAAGGCATTCAATGAGTTAAAGAAGCAGATTAGCACAACTCCAATTCTGAAAACACCAAATTGGAACAAGCCATTTCATATTCATGTGGACGCTTCTAATTACGCAATAGGATGTATATTAGCCCAGCCAGCCGATGAAGGAAAGTTAGATCACCCAATCGCTTATGCGAGTAGACAACTGAATCAAGCTGAGAGGAACTATACAACTACGGAGCGAGAGGGATTAGGAATGGTCTATGCAGTGAAGAAATTTAGACACTATCTCTTAGCCAACAAATTCAAGTTCTTCATAGCCCATCAGGCCTTATTGTACCTAGTCAATAAGCCTTGTAACACGGGGAGACTGGTAAGATGGTTTCTACTATTGATGGAGTTTGACTTTGAAGTGATAGTGAAAAAAGGAAACACCCATGGAAGAGCAGATCACCTTTCTAGGTTAACACAAGGAGAACCACCAAGTGGAGTACCCGATGATCTGCCAGACACTTACTTGTTTAATTTGGAAGTGTGTCCAAAGTGGGCAAAGAAACTAATTCCGATACTCACTCATGGCCCACAACACTCAATCAATAAAGAGAGTAAAAAGGAAATCTCACAATCGAGGAATTTGCATATTATTGTGGGAAGTGTGTACTATAAGGAACCCAATGGTGTATTGCTAAGATGTGTTGAGGAAGACGAACAATTGAAGCTGATTGAACAAGCACATGTGAACAAATGGAGAACACACAAAGGAACTCATGGAAGTATTAGGGAGTTAAAGCGCTTAGGAGTATAGTGGCCTGACATGCGTAAGGATGTCCATGACTAGGTGAGTAACTGCGCAGAATGTCAAGAAACAATTCCAGAGGATCATACATCCATTCCTTTCTCAACGATAGCACCCAATTGGAGCAAAACATTGGTCAAATTTCTAAAGATGAGAGAACACGAGGAAGGAGTTAGCTTAGCAAGAAAACGATCCCTAGAAGAGATGAGCAAGGATTATGTACTCATAGGAAGAAACTTGTTCAAGAGATGAAAAGACAACCAATTACGACTATGTGTGCACGAGGGAGAATATTTACTTGTATTAGAGATGGCACATGCAGGTGTGGTAGGAGGTCAGTTTTTAGCTGAGAGAACCGTGAAAATGATCCTCTTCGCGGGCTTGTGGTGGCCAACTTTACATATGGATGTTGAGACATATGTACGAAGCTACGAGACATGCCAAAGGGCCAAGTACCCTATTCGGAGAGATGACATGCCATTGAGACCTATGGTTTGCGCCAGAGCATTTTCTAAATGGGGTATTGACTTCATAGGATCCATTAACCCACCGGCCAAAGGGTCACATGCCGAATATATCATAGTAGCCACCGATTACTTGACAAAATGGGTAGAGGCAAAGGCTACTAGAAGGAATGATGCTCAAACCACTGCTAAGTTTCTTTTTGAGCATATATTCACTCGTTTCGGATTACCAATTGAAACTGTGAGTGACTGAGGAATGCACTTCATTAATGAGGTGATAGAGTCTCTAATGAATGAGTTTTTAGTGATCCATAAAAAATCAGCCCCATACCATCCCCAAGCCAATGGGCAAGTGGGAAGTTCCAATAAGTTGTTATGCACAGTATTGACAAAGATTGTCAATAATGGTAGGTCTCACTGGGACAAACAATTGCATCATGCAATTTGGGCCTTCCGAGTCGCGTACAAGACTGCCATTGGAACTACCCCATTCAATTTAGTATACGGACAGAACGCAATTCTACCAATTGATTTCTTGATACCCACCTTGAGAGTGGCCCAACAGTATGAATGGACAGGGCATGAATTATCCCAACAACTAGACTAAATAGAGAAGCTGCATGAAACTAGGTTGCAAGCTGTCGCAGGAATATATGCGGCAAAGAGAAGGCAAAAGGCGTATTATGATGCTCACATAAAAGACAAAGGACTGAAAGAAGGAGACCTAGTCCTGGTCTACACCTTGAAGCAACATGCCAAAAAGTTACAAAAACGCGGATATGGACCTCTAATCATTAATAGGATCTCGATGAGTGGAGCAGTTAATCTAGCCACTCTGGATGGAGACATTCTTCCTAACTACATAAGTGGATGTAGAGTGAAACGATTCATGGAGCCATTGATGGATCAAATGTTAGCACGTCTCGTAGGTGCGCAAAATAGGAAGAAAGAGGAAGAACGGATTAGAGAAGAGGCACGACAAGAAGCCTTGGAACGTATTAAGAAACGGACAGAGTGGATTAGGCAAAGGGACGAACGGTATCTCCAAGGGGAAGCGCCTGTCCCCATGGCTAATTATCAAGTCCATAAGTCTGACACGACTAATGCCTACATGTCACAACCCTACCTAAACCTAGGGATTGGCAAGACAGAGTACAAATTGATAGATGCCTTGATAGACTCAGGAGCAGGAATCAGTTGCATACGAAATGCGGTCATACGAGATCTTCAAACGATTATGAATCCCATGAAAGCTCATATGATAGGTATCGGAGGTCAAATCATAGAATGCATGGGAGAAACTAATGTATCCCTCCACCTAGGAAATTCCTCCATGGAACAACGAGTCTTAGTGTGCAAGGACGAAGACTTAATAGAAGACTTGATTTTAGGACAGGATTGGATCATTGAGAATGAAGTAAGCATCCACCTAGCGCAAGGCTATATTTTAGCCAAGATAGAACACAAGGAGGTTTTTAGTCTATTAGGGGAGAAGCCCTCACCGAAACCGGAAGCCATCAAAAGTGTGGAAGAACTCCAAGAAGAGCACTTAGAACATGATCCCAACCCCAATCCCTCAGAAGTAAGTTTGGAAGAAGCATAAAGTTCAAACCCTAACTTGTCCAAGGAAGAAGTGAATTCATCCTATTCAATTGGTGAACGGCCAGACACTAGGGAAACCAACACTCTGAGAGTTTCTCACACGGCAGAAGGATCATTTGGAAAACCACAATCAAATACTCGCATCTAGGAAAGGTCAGGTTCAAATGGGTACGCAAGGATCAAGTGTAGAAACCAGAGAATGCTACACCAACTCATGAGGAGAAAAAGGAGGACAAGAAGTCGGCTTCATCAAAATCCGAACCAAAAAGACTCTTGCAAGTATGGCTCCCTAAGCCTTTGATTGAAGCTCAGAAGGCACGACAACAGATATGGATTCCCAAGAAGGTCAGACAAGCAGCCAATCAAGAGATAAGCAAACAAGAGGATACATTACATCGAGACCTTCGGACAATGAAGCCAAGACAGACTCGTAGTAGAAACTTGCAGAGAACAACCTCTATCACTAGGACATCAGAAGAAACAAAAGAAGCTCGAAGGACCAGAGAGAAGACCCGGCCTATCAATGCGACCATGAAATGGATTTGGAAACCAAAGCAACTGCGAGGAATGGACCACCAGAACAGCGAAGATTCCAATTGCACTCATGAAGTATCGAATGCACCTAAAGTATGCATAATAGGGCCACATTACAAGGCCAGGCATTCGGCACATGATGTACATAATAAAATTAGTGGTGCACATTCTCCAATGGAGAATAGGTCATAGCTTCAACTTCCTTAGGAATGGACCTACTATGTAAATAAATAAATGCTTCGGTTATACTAATACTTGTTTTCTTTAAGAAAAGAAATAAAAATATGTGGTAAGAGATCTCACTTATAGAAGCAAAGGGAACGGAGTGACAAAACGACAACATGTCATAAACAATGCACCGCACAATTGCTATATCTTCTATTGAAGCTAATGCACCTTTCATTACAAGTGCAGATGGCTTTTGAAGATTCTAAAGCAACGATTCAAGAGGAAGTATTGGAATTTCCTCTCCAGAGTGTAGCCAAAGCAAAGGGACATTGGTTTAGAGAAGATCAACCGGCCGGGGAGTATCTCTTCCTGGTGACTATCAAAATCATGGATACGGATCATCAATTCCCGATTATGTCTCAAGATTTTAAATTGGTACATGAGCTCCCGTCTACAATTGACATCATGAAGAAAGCGGGTATCCACAAATACTTTGAAATGCCAATCTACAAGCCCGACTTTCAAAGGTGCACAGAAGTCATGAACACATTACAGCCGGCACTGCATGACCCATTGGTGCCAGAGGCTAGAGTCATGGACGGAGTCATCCAATTTACACATGACTTGATAAAGGAATCTTTTGGATGGGAAAAAGATGGCAACACGGTATTGAAGGAAGAAAGCCGAGGGGCAAAGACCAGAACATTCACTGCCATCAATCGAGTGGATATTGAAGAAGAAGTCAGACTCATCCACCAGCACTTCTTCTTTCCTAATATGCATCGATACACTGCTCCTCAGAAGATTATTGTCCAACTACTCTCACATGCTATCAAACAGATTGGCAATAACATTAATCTGACTCCATACATACAGGAATGGCTATTTGAGGGGAAGAAGCAATGGAATAACAAGAAGTTCCTAAATGGCAGTGTAGCTCTGACCATATTGATCTACCATGCTTTAGGCAATAGAGAGCACCTACAAGAAATGACATCATCGACTGCTATGGCTAAATATGCAAAGGTTGCCACAGTCCCCAAAAAGAAAAGAGGAGTCAAGATTGTTGAGGAGGCAAAAACTAGCTCTCAACCCAAAATGAGAGGAACAAAGAGATTAAGGGAGGTTAAGCAAGTAGAAGAAGAAGTTCCAACTACGAAAAGGGCACACTTACTTCCACAAACACGAATTGAAGAGCCCAGACTAATTATAGAAGAAGACTTAACTAAAGCATTGGAAGACACACACCAATATACGGAAGGTCAAATTAATCTACGAGTGCAAGGGCACAATTACCAGCAGGCCCACCACGATATGGATGCAAAAAAGAAGCTCACCAAGGTGCATCGATACAGAGAATTAGGGTTGGATGATTCAAGCTCATCTTCGGATGCACAAGAAGAACTCGACACATCCTTATTAAATGTGGATATTCAAAGTGAATCCAAGGATGATGGACAATGGGAGGAACTTAATACCGTAAACTGCAATGAAACAGAAGAGGGCATGAAGGTTAATGACACCCCCATCAAACACAATCAAGACACAACAGGCAAGGAAGCAAACTAGGAAGGAACATATGTCATCCAACTAAATGATACTTCCAAAATTCTAATCAAAGAGACAATGCTTAAAGAAGAGGAATCAATCAAGAATCCAAAGCAAGAGCCTAAGAAGCTACAGTCGAAGACTCAGAACCCTTCACTCCGATAAGGGTTGTGGTAGAACCCTCCCCCATGGATGTCACATTTCAAGGGAGTGCCACGAAAACTGTTGATCTGGACAAAGAAAGAAAAGAACTAGAAATACAAGTACATATCAGATAACCACACAACGAAACTATCCATGTAGAGCACGGAAAAGATGTACAAACAAGCTCCAAGCATACCAAGAACATGGTTGAATGTCGACATCGCTCAGCTCAAGCCAATAGTGCAAGACATCATCAGAATTGCAATGGATACGCAACAGTTAATGCTTGAGGTTGATGAGGACTATGATCAAGCGATGTAGGACAAGCATGAACTTCAAGAAATCGGTAAGAACCTTTCAACAGAATTAAAGCTAGCAAGAGAGCAAATAATACATAAACAAAATGAAGTTCAAGAGTTCAACAAGCAGTGCAAAACTTTAGAGACGAAAAATGCAAAATTAAAAGAACAACTACAGGAATTACAGAAGAAATATGAGGTTAGCGAGGCTGAGAAGACTAGGATGAATGCAAGAAGTAAAATACTAGAATCACAAATAAAGGTATATATGGAGGAGGCAGAAAGCCTAAGGAACAGAAACAAAGAGCTAATGACAGCTCTTCTGAGTGATCAGCCCATAGAAGTTCAGGGAAGACAAGAAAAAGACATCAAGGAAATGGAGGACAAGATAGCTAAGTATGAAGATCAGCTCAAGCAGGAGCAGGCAATCATTGCTGAATGGGAAAAGAGGTATATGGATGATACCGCAGCTCTAAGAACAAAGTGGAAAAAAAGCAGAGAATCGATATTTAGTGCAATGTAAAGAAGACACTGATCACCTTGATGTGGTAGCTAAAGAAATTCTCAAAAACAAGGACACAATTGCTAAGGCCAATGAAGAAATCAAGCAAAAAGATGAGATGATCAAACAACTACAAGAGCGGCTAGAGCAGAAGGCAACTGAGGGGACACCAGTAGTTCCAAAATCCACAGCGGCTACTGAGGAGATTGAGAACTGAGCCGACATGAGAGGACACTATTGGTGTCCCAGCTTACTGCTGAATTTGAAGATCAAATAATCCAGGTCATGAAAGAAGCTAAAATTGAGAGCAAAAACTTGGAACAAATCCTGAAGCCTTTTAATGTACCATATGGCCTCCTGAAAGAGCAAATGCGGCAATATATAAAGACAACGACAAATAAAGAGCCTAACAACAACCTCCAGTTCAGCAATAACACTTTCAATTATACTCAAGAGGAATTCAAGAAGGCTGATCCTATATGGAGACGGAAACTTCTGGAGAAGAACCCTACACTGCGGGTACAATGGGAAGCATCGCCATATGCTCTTCAGGTAAACCCATCTTTTTGTGCAATACCCCGCAGATGCTCATGGTCGCAATTTTGGGAAGGACAGTGCGAGGGTAGCATCAATAATCAATGGCTAAATTATCCGCTATTACCAAGTCCTTCGCATAACTACCTACCAACGGAAGAATACATGGTCAAAACCATGGAATTTTGGATTGCGAGATATGCAACTGTTCCGGATTTGGCCGTCAAAATGACCAATAAAATTTTTAGCATGCTCCTAACTGTAATTAAAGTCTTCCAACACGCAAAATATACATTTTTGAGCTTCATTGGCATTACACAAGGATCTGAAGCGCTCATTTTGATCTTTCCACCATCCCGAGCCGCTTAACACTTATGGCATACTATTCAAGACTTATGTTTTTACCGAGCACATATATGCAAACATTTGAAGAAGCATTTTTCACTGGCTTCTTTGAAATTGATTCAAAATTTTTTGTAAAGATGACTTCAAATCTTAATGCAAGACTAGTGGCTTACGAAATTAGCTTTTTTGCGGATCACCGATGAGCACCAGAGGATGGAGTGAAGTCAAGATAGTGGAAAGAGTTTATGATATGTCATGCCAACCTGCTTAATCAAAGAGAGCAAATCGCCATTCAAACATACTCACTTCACAACAAAAAGCCTGTCGGGGACGACAGAGTTCAGGAGGAGGGACATGTGGAAGGGGAATCAAGCAAGAAGAGAAGAAGAAGAAAATCAAAGACCAAAACTGTTCAATAAAGAATGAAGATAATAAAGCAGAAGAACCACCCTCTGCCCAAAGCCCCCCAGGGGCATGCATCAGACAACAACACCAAACACCCAGGTCCTGAGGAATGGAATTAAAGAACAATCAGAACCATGAAATTTCATGGGAAGGACGGACCAGGGCCAGGAAGTATCCATGAAGAAGTGCAAGACAATACTTGGCAGGTAATAATCCTCCCACTGATAGCGTGCGTTGGCAGAAAATAAACAAGCTTAAAGCAATGCAACACGGTCAGATGTGTGAAGACAAAGACATATCAGAAGACCAAAAGTTAGAAAGAGGCAGAGGCTGAAAAGTTGAAGAGGGTGACTTAGAACATCACATTCTTAGTCACATATGGCGTGCGTGGAAGCCCGACTGAATGCAGCAACACAGATTTGTGATGTACGGAATACCAAGGGAAAACAGAAGCAAAGGACATACATCGGATAAAATAACAAATTCGCTGACAGTCCTTATCACTTCTTTGACCACTGGGTGCATGTATTCAGAAAGCTTAGACAAGCAGCAAACGAGATGCAAAAGCTTGTCAAGGGACGACAAAGACAAAGAGGGGGAGAGTGTTGCAGAGTAAAGAGGCACAAAAGAGGAGCCCCAAAATTTTCAAATTAATGGGCACATTTTTCTTCTTCAAAGTCTTAGGAAATTCCCTCAAGCCATGTAAATGCATTAGAAGAGTCCTCTAGATGCATAATCCCAACTCATTGTAATATATTCCTTGTAAATTAGTAGGAAATTCACTTTTTAGTAATAAAGTGCCGGTCTCTTGTGTGAAAGGACCAATTTTAGGGCACATGTATATAAGTCACTTTGTGACTCTTTGTAGAGACTTTTTGCCATTGTGAAGAAGGAGAGCTCCTGATTTTCAAAATTGCTTCTTTCTTGCAGATTTTTATCTTCTCTTTGATCTTCTATGTGTGTGTAATGCTTGGAATGTGTGTGTAGAACTGTTGTCTACCCCTCCCCACTGTTTTTGAGCTACTGTAGTGTGTGTGTGAGCTAGTATGTTGGAAAACAATGTCTCATTGGTTGGAAATTGGTCAAAGTTTATACCAGTTTTCAGAATGTATATTTGTTCTTTCCATTACTTCTACAAATAAATGGCGTGGGGGCAGTGGATAAAGCATTGTCCTCCCATCCAAACG
This sequence comes from Ceratopteris richardii, assembly GCA_020310875.1. Lineage (NCBI taxonomy): Eukaryota > Viridiplantae > Streptophyta > Polypodiopsida > Polypodiales > Pteridaceae > Ceratopteris > Ceratopteris richardii. The sequence continues at coordinate 76,638,739 of CM035439.1, forward strand.
ACCTGAGTTCATATCCCATCGCCGACAGCGCGTGGAAAATAGAAGATTTCAGTGTTTGCTTTTGGCTAAAATTGACGGACGAGCGCGAACGCGATATTGTTGTGTTTTTTAGATTCATTGCGATCGTACAATCGTGTGCTTTATTTTGCTTTATTTGAGAGCTTTTCAAAGTGAGAAAATCCTATATAAGACAAGCTTGGCTTATTATCTTGCATCCTTCACCTAGGATCAACACAAGCTTTTTAGAGCTTGGACCTCAGTAGAGGTGGTGTTTCTTCTAGCACATGGGGCAGCCATGGTGCTACCTTGAAGCATGTTGAGGAGCAGCTATGGAGTTCTTCTTGGTGATTCTTCTTGGAGAAGATGAAGGGTGTGCTCACACTCTACCTCATGGAGAGGAGGTTATCTCTTGTTCATGGCAAGAAGACTTGATTATTAGCAGCTTGATGGTGAGGATCGCCCATCTACATGATGTATTTGAAGATCATCTTCTACAAGAAGATGTTAGGTTGAAGTTTATCTTCTACAAGAAGTTTTTTGGCTACTTCAAAGACATTGGATGGGGCCATCTACATGGTGTATTTGAAGATTATCTTCTACAGGAAGATATTAGGTTGAAGATTTTCTTCTACAAGAAGATGTCGGGCTACTTCAAAGACATTGGATGGTGTTTAACATAAGATTCACATCTTATGTTAAGTATTCAGGTACATATTCTCTTTATGCACACAGGTACTACTTGAAGTTTATGGAGGCCTTGGCGTTCATATCAGAAGGAGTCCTATTCGGCATAGGTACAAGAGAAACAGTACGTATATGCTTTATGCATATTTGATGAGGTGTTTAAGAAGGTGTGTTCACATGAGTTTGAGGATTTCTAGCAGCAAACTTGTTAGCATTCTATGCTACTTATAAGTATGTGATCTTTTCACACACGTATCTAACTTAGGGTCTTCCATAGCCTAAGTTCAGATGAGGGTTTGTTGACTATCTGTTTCACACTGATTCTTCCTCTTTTAGTCACTCATATTCACTCTTCTATAACCTATAAGGTCACACATCTCATGTATATTCAGATTACTGCCCATACATCTGAATATGTTTGTTACATTGTACATTCACTCATTCATCTATTTCTCATCACATAGAATGGTCGAGAATTTTGCTCCCACATTGTACATTGAACATTGGTATATATGATACTATGAGTAAGCGATGGCTTACGTAAAACCTTACACATGACGTCTATTCTTTCTCTATCTTTATCTCATCATTTTTATGATTAAGTTGTGGTATGTTCATGTTTTGTCAATATGGAAGATTGCTAGAATTAATGTTGTATATATACTGGACCTATGGAACCATGGACCTATGACATGAGCTAAGGGCCTACCTCACTTCCAACATTTGGTATCAGAGCACTACGGTTTTGGTTTCAGAACTTTAGATCTTTGGCATTAATGCATTAAGGCTCATTCATATCCCAAGTTTCCAAAATTCCAGATTTACAACATATGATTTGAAAGCATCTTCTAACATTTGACATTTGACATACACACTTAATCTAGATGAGTAAGAGATTTGACAATTAGACAACTCAGTTACATGTGTATTCATCAGTGTGGAGTATGAAGTTGATGATCTGTTAGCAGCCAAATATTTTTGGAAGAGTATTCAAATACTTTACAAAAGTATTGTTTGAAGACCCAGACTTGATGAAGAGAAGACTACTTCAAATTCAAGGAAGAACAATGGTTTAGAGAAGATGAAGAAATCAGATCAACATCAAATCACAGGTATCAATTTTTACTATCAAATTATCATTTGCAGGTCATATCTTAGAAGAGCAGTTATGAAGAGATTTGAAGAAATTCAAGGAGTGTTTTTATACACTTTCATCTTTTGAAAGTTAAAGGCTACATCAAAACAGGTATCTAGAGGTTTTTCTAGAGAGTTTTGAAAGATCTCTTTCATGGCAAGAAAGTTCATCTAAGAAGACAAGCGCAGAGATGAGATGAGTTTTATTTTCAGCCAATTTTCTGTTGTAAGTTGGTTGGATATCAAGGTACAAATGTATCTAGAGAAGGTAACTCTAGAAGGGCAATTCATCATTCAGACAACGATTGGTGAATTTAGTCATTTCAGACATTTGAAGCAGAATTTTGATTCAGAGATATGAGGAGATGATAAAACATGTTTCTATATTCAACTTCCATTTATATACCATGTTTGTTTTATCTCTTACTCTTAGCATTAGAGGAAGAGAAAAGTTCATTCGAAGAAGTCAAGAGTGTTTGCTACTTCAAGATGAAGAGAACAAAAGGTATGGAAGAGAAGTTTGAAGATGTTAACATCATCAGGTGGAAGAAAGATGCAGAAAAAGAAAGTCCATCATTTCCAAAAGAAAAGTAAGGCTTCCTTTTCTCATATATTTTCCATATACTTTTCCTATTTTATCCTCTACACCCAAAGACAAGTCTACAAGAACATCTTGTTTAAAGAAGAAGCAGTTTCTTGTTTTGCATTACACTTGGTCATGATTTAGTAGATTTGACAAAGAATTGCATTGAGAGAAAGAAAAGCAGCAGATATATGTTTTAACTCATATATGTATGAGTTATGTTTTAGTTGAAGCTTTTAAGCAGGCAGCTTATATGTTCCCTCAAAGAATTCTTGGAGTGTTAATACAGAGCTACTTGGTATATGACAACTTGCAGAGAAGTATATTTCTTCTTTAACTAACTCTCTTAAGGTAAAAGAGTTTTCTGTAGCAGATGTGGAAGACTTGGGTTGAGGTTTTATGTTTGGAAAAGGTTACCTCGTATTCAATATTTTCAAAAAAACTTCAGAAAATTCAGATTTGCTGATGTACAGGTCATTTGAAGAATCTACTTTCTATGATTGTCTAGTTTTTTGGATACATGTTTGTATTCAAAAAGGTGTTCCATTAGATCCTATCACTTGATTGAAAAGTGGAGTTAGCCAAAAGAAAATCAAGCAGGTACTATCACATTTCACCCGGGAAAAAATATGAAAGTTATGAAGTATCAACTTGCAGCTTTTGGAGTTCTCAAGGTGAGAAGTTTGTCCACTTATGTTTCAAGTAGGAATTGCAGATTCCTTGAAGGATTTGTTTGAAGAAAAGTTTTACAACTTTGTAAGAAGCATGGACACTTGGAGACATTCAGGAAGTAAATCAAACATTCAGTCATGAAGGTTTGATGAGAGCAGATTCTACACAGGAGAGATCATTGATCTTGTATGATCTTGAACATTTATGAGTCAGTTGTCTATCCTTTGTTTGGTAAGGTTCTTAGCATTGAAAGAAGTAAGTCAAAGATTCAGATTCTATCAGATTTGTGTTGCAAAGAGATAGAAATACTTGTTATGTGCAGAAGGGTATGAATCCTAAAATGCTTTCAGCAAGGTTTTATCAGCTAACCTTATTCTACAATATGGGAAGCTGAAGACCTACAGTGAAACTTATTAGGAACTGCAGAGATTTTGTTTCAGATACAGGTATTGATCACTGAACATCAGATTTATGAAGGAAGACGTTCCACATTTCATAAAGTCTGATATATTTGAAGAATACTGGACACTAGTGTTAAGTCATCCAGGGGGTGATGAAACATGAAGACTTATTTTCAGCCATATGTAAAAGAATGCAGAGTCATACCTACAGGTATTCCTATATTTCCTTTGTCAAGGTTCTCTTTATGTTCCAGCTTTGAAAAAAGGAAGAAGAAGAATATTTGGAGAAAGTTCCTATTAGGATGTTCCTGTTCAGGAGAAGGTTCCAGAATTCTATTTGAAGAGAAGCTTGATATTTCAGAAAGGTATATTTCAAAAGTGCGCACATATATGTTTATACCAAGTTCTGAAGGAAAGAGGTATGAAGGATTTAAAGGATGAAGACATGATGACATCATAGATTTTTTGACTCATATTTCAATTGATTTCAATTGAGATGAGTTGACATGACTTGAGTACAGTCAGAGATGAACCAGCAGCGTTCATAATGCACTAAGTTGTGAGTTCACAGTCACAGGTTCCAGGATTCAGTTCTTGATTTTGTTTAGTGTATTTACATGACGCAGCAGAAGTACGTTGAGAAACCTTTTTGGAAGGTAAATGCAAATATGTGGATCCTAGTGTATGTTTTCAGTTTTTTGAAGACAGGAGATAGCAAGTTCAGAGACAGTTCATGCTATATTTGTTGTCAAGCAGTGATTGCTTGATGTATACACTATTGGATATCTAGTTTGCATATTTTCTCTGGTATTATGGTTCATATTCAACAAGGTCAGGTTTTTTGAAGGAAAGTCAATTTCAGTTTTGAAGAAGAATTTTTCTGAAGTATCGGAAGTACAAGCTTGAAGCTTGTGGTAATTTGCAGATTATAAAGTTTGCAGATCCAGTCTAGGTTGTACCAAATATGACATTGCAGGGGGGATTGTTGGAAAACAATGTCTCATTGGTTGGAAATTGGTCAAAGTTTATACCAGTTTTCAGAATGTATATCTGTCCTTTCCATTACTTCTACAAGTAAATAGCGTGGGCGTAGTGGATAAAGCACTTTCCTCCCATCCAAACGACCCGAGTTCAAATCCCATCTCCGACATCGCGTGGCAAATAGAAGATTTCAGTGTTTGCTTTTGGCTAAAATTGACGGACGAGCGCGAACGCGATATTGTTGTGTTTTTTAGATTCATTGCGATCGTACAATCGTGTGCTTTATTTTGCTTTATTTGAGAGCTTTTCAAAGTGAGAAAATCCTATATAAGACAAGCTTGGCTTATTATCTTGCATCCTTCACCTAGGATCAACACAAGCTTTTTAGAGCTTGGACCTCAGTAGAGGTGGTGTTTCTTCTAGCACATGGGGCAGCCATGGTGCTACCTTGAAGCATGTTGAGGAGCAGCTATGGAGTTCTTCTTGGTGATTCTTCTTGGAGAAGATGAAGGGTGTGCTCACACTCTACCTCATGGAGAGGAGGTTATCTCTTGTTCATGGCAAGAAGACTTGATTATTAGCAGCTTGATGGTGAGGATCGCCCATCTACATGATGTATTTGAAGATCATCTTCTACAAGAAGATGTTAGGTTGAAGATTATCTTCTACAAGAAGTTTTCTGGCTACTTCAAAGACATTGGATGGGGCCATCTACATGGTGTATTTGAAGATTATCTTCTACAGGAAGATATTAGGTTGAAGATTTTCTTCTACAAGAAGATGTCGGGCTACTTCAAAGACATTGGATGGTGTTTAACATAAGATTCACATCTTATGTTAAGTATTCAGGTACATATTCTCTTTATGCACACAGGTACTACTTGAAGTTTATGGAGGCCTTGGCGTTCATATCAGAAGGAGTCCTATTCGGCATAGGTACAAGAGAAACAGTACGTATATGCTTTATGCATATTTGATGAGGTGTTTAAGAAGGTGTGTTCACATGAGTTTGAGGATTTCTAGCAGCAAACTTGTTAGCATTCTATGCTACTTATAAGTATGTGATCTTTTCACACACGTATCTAACTTAGGGTCTTCCATAGCCTAAGTTCAGATGAGGGTTTGTTGACTATCTGTTTCACACTGATTCTTCCTCTTTTAGTCACTCATATTCACTCTTCTATAACCTATAAGGTCACACATCTCATGTATATTCAGATTACTGCCCATACATCTGAATATGTTTGTTACATTGTACATTCACTCATTCATCTATTTCTCATCACATAGAATGGTTGAGAATTTTGCTCCCACATTGTACATTGAACATTGGTATATATGATACTATGAGTAAGCGATGGCTTACGTAAAACCTTACACATGACGTCTATTCTTTCTCTATCTTTATCTCATCATTTTTATGATTAAGTTGTGGTATGTTCATGTTTTGTCAATATGGAAGATTGCTAGAATTAATGTTGTATATATACTGGACCTATGGAACCATGGACCTATGACATGAGCTAAGGGCCTACCTCACTTCCAACATAGTAGAAGTTGTGAAGTGAGTGTGGGTGTTTCCTGCCATTCACTTTTTTTGTCATAACTTGAAGCACAATTGTCAGAATCGAGTGAGACCACATCCAATAGATGTGTATCATTGAGAGCTTTGAAATGAATCCACTATTGCCATATTCAGAGTTCGGAGCTGGGAGAAATCCTCGATTTAGTGAAAACTGCTATAAGTGGTATCACGGCAGACACTTTCAGTATTTAAGTGAGTTAGAGAGGTGGATTAGTCTTGTCTCACACATACAAGCTGAACCACTTCATTTTCCATCACGTGCGCACATGTCCTCATACACTTGGTTAGGTTGTTTCATCGGATTGACAAATAAGCGTTTGTCAATTCCCCACTATACGCACTTGTGTGGCAAATGAGATTTAGTCTCTTTGGCACAAGTCCTTAAGTCTTCTTGACTTAGGTACACAATCTTTCCCTAAGAATTGAGGTGGTTTTGAGTCTTCCACGAGCGAAAGACTCCTAGACCTAGTGGAAGTGGGAGGAGGATTGTCCTCAATTTTATTTTTCAAAGACAAGTTACTATGGAATGGTATAGGATCATCTGGTCCTTTACTCGAGGATGGGTTCCTTGGTCGAATTGACAAGGAACCCATTTGGGCAGGTAGTGGCAAAGCTGGACAAAGTGTATTCAAAATTTGTTCCATCTTTTAATCAAAGTGCAAAGGATCCCCATCTCAATTTGGATCTCCTTAACGATGAACATATCTGCTTGGATATCCTTCATCTTCTCATCCAACCCATTTAATTCTTTATAAATTTTAACTTCTTATCTTTCCTATTGTCCTATTTCAGGAAGACCTGGAGTACATACTACCTTTCTAACCCTTTTTTGCGGTGCATAATCCACTTCTTATCTTGGTATATCTAAGGACATATTACTGGCATAAGAATCTCCCTCCATTGAATACTTTGGATATCAATCAAAAATGAAAAGTGCCATTCCTAATATCAAAGGAAAAATAGATGGGAATAAACTGAATACTTCCCCTAATTATCTTTGAAAGTTCCTTCAAGTTGTAGGTCGGCTTGGGCCACCTTAGATGATTTGCTACTCCACTTGTTTCTTCACGATCAAGGTTAAAGTGTTTGACCCTTCCTTTGCACACCAATCTTCGAAGTCTTCACACTCTTTATTGAGAAAAGAGTGGGCACCAAGTGAATCAATGCCTTCTTTGAAAAGAATTTGAACTAGCTTCCACTATACTTTGTTTAATGTTCTTCTTTTGACCACAAGAGATTTACTTTATGCAGAAGTGATTGGGGTTCACTTTTGTTACTAGATCACTATCATACTCGAGAACTTTTTGCAAATATTTGCGACAATTATTATTTGTAGTTCGCACACCGATGAGACTTTGGTCATGGGCTTCCAAACAATTGTTGTTTATTCCATATGTAATGGCAACAATGCTGAGGACACTCTATATAAAGTGGGCTTTAACTTCAATTGTGCATCTCCAAGGGCAAGAGCTATGAAGCTTCACCATTGCACCTAGCTTTGAAAGTCTCTTCACGATTGTGCTCATCTGTACAAACTAAGGTGGTCACTAATGGGGCCTCTTGCACGCGGCTGTAGGCTATGGGGGGGGGTTCCTACCTCCTAACGATGGTGATAATGTAAAATACTCTGTCGAGGGCAAGAGGCACCTCCATATTGGCCTTTGGGAAACTCTTTTTGAAATACACAAGGATGGGATTGAAAAGGATGCACAAGCACATCTTTTGAGGAAAGGAAAATCCATGTGAATGCAACTCTTGAGGTGACTAATGAACCCACAGATGGTGCTAAGATTCAAAAATTTCAGAGAGATTCTCACTTTCCCCAAGCTTCAAGATGGAGTCCTGCACAAAGATCAAGGAGTACCACAAGTACTTATAATCGAAAAGAACCAATCTCTGATTACCATTGTTGTACTTCCTTCTAAAGTATAATATCCATCAAGAGAGTGAGTCAATATGTCTCCACCCATCCAACTTCACCCATATTTATACCAAAGGTCCAAGGGATGCATGTCTTGGGATTCCTTCATGTGTCCTTCCAAGTGTCCTTCATGTGTATACTTTCCAAAGTAAATCACATGGCTTCTAATTATGCCAAGTATTCTTTGGAGAATTCTAGAAGATTTGAGCAATCTAAGTGGGAAGGAGGGCATCCATTTAAGAACTATGTAATGGAGTATCATGGGGAAACAATAAAAGCAAGAAAGGTCTTCATAAAAAGCAAAGGAAGAACGAAGTTTGGGAGTAAGATAAGTATTCTTCCAATTATGTTCTTTCTTAATTTTAATGGCATGCCATGCATGATTGGATTGATGGCTTATGAAGATATGAATTATATTCATAAATTATATGCATAATGTTTTTACATGCATTTAAAAGAGCATGATGCTCTTGATTTTTTTTTCCGAGAGATGCACAAAAAAAGAATGAGTGCATGCCATACATCGAGCATAATTTCGTGAAATTCTATGCATTACACTAGAAGAATACATCAAGAATATGTGTGCATCACAATGGAAGGAAAACTATGCATAGCATAAATTAACTTGATTATTTCATACCATACACATGCAATGTTGTTTAAGCCTTTATGAAGAATATTCATGCATAAAGGTTGCATATTTTGGTATACATGCATAGAAAAGATGCATGGTTTTGAAGTAGATGCATATCCGGGTACACAAGTAAATACAGAAGTGCCAGGAAGGAATGGAAGAAGTGGGATGTCCCAAGCTTACATCATCATAGTGGGAGCATTCAAGCAGAGATAAGAGATGAATGAAGCTTAACCCCCTCATAATTTTTTATACCAATTCTTTTCTTCGCAAACCATATAAATTAAGAACATGCATTATAAAGAATAAATCTCTTATATATAAGAGGAATTCTAGTGCATATTATATGAATTCAGGAAAGGATGCATGGATATGTGGTCCAGTTTGTGGGAAAGAATGAAGGGTCACATATACTTTTGGCCTTGGAAATGTTGAGTTTATGCATAAAATGGATATTTGGGAAACCCTCAGAATCACTAAAGAAACATCTCAAAACTTTCTCTTTTTTAAGCTTGACTTTGATTACGCCTATGACAGGCTTGATTGAGATTTCATTCTTCAATCCCTTAAGGACTTGGGATTTGGATCAAAGTTTATCAAGATGAGTTTTATGCTTAAGGGGAATGCTTAATCTTGGATGAACATCAATGGTCAACTCTCTTCTCCTATAATTCTCAAGTGCTCCATCGAGCAAGTACGCCCATTGGCTCCAATGCACTTTGTTATTGTTTTAGATGGCCCCAATTGCTTGATTGAAAAACAAATGCAATTAGGCCAAATTAGAGGGATATCTCTTCCTCAAGGCCAAGATTAGATGGTTATTAGGCTTTTCATTGATTACAATAATGTTTTGCTTCATACTGAGATTGGGTGCATGGCCCTATTTTGGAACTTCTGAGACATCTTCTGATGTGCCTTTGGGTCGAATATTAACCACTCAAAGACAACTTTCTAGGTGCTCAAGCATCATCCACTATCAATTTAGGAATCAAAGTTGCAAGAAGGATGTCTCATGTCATATTTTCCACATGTTAGGCAAGTTATTCGCAACTAAATCAAGAGTTTCTAATGGGAAGATATGTTGATCAAAGAAGCAAGTACTATCCTAGTTGAATAAGGATCTCTAGTGTAGCTATAAGAGATCGTGATGTAGAAAGATGATGTACATACAATACAAATAGAAGCTTCACTTGAGTCGTATGGTGGGGAAAAAATGTTCACCATTAAAAAAAGGAACATTAAAAAAAGGGACAAAAGAGATGAAAGATTAAAAAAATTATAGATTTGTGACAATTGTTGGAGTTAAATGTATGTGGAAGCACGCGAACAACACAAGGAAAAAGAAGCTTGGAGCACAACACACAATACTAAATGAATTACCACTAGAATATACAATGATAAGTGACCCGTTAGGGCTATAGGTGTATATACAAACCGATGGAAAAAAACTATTGGGGATGTAAGGATCATGTGACCTTACCCCCATATTCATATATATACATCATATATAGAGCATTGCCTCAAGAGAGATCATTATGTGGGAACACAGAGCAACATATTTTTACCAAAAGAACCCTAGTTGCTTTTGTAGATTGAATTTACTTTGGAACTTCTTCAAGAGAGAATTTTTGGTGTGCGAGCTCTTATTTTTAGAGCTTGAAGGCATTATCCATGTATGATCACAGTGGTAGCTCCTCCATATAAGAGTAGAGCATAATCTTGTCATGTGTTTGGCATGTGAGATGACATTGTGGTATACTCTTTTTTGAGATTTATGTCATCATGAGTTCAATCATGGATGTATAGTGGCCTTGTGGTCTATATCTTGCTTATGGATTTACGTGTCGGTTGCACATCATTTTATGAGAGTTGACATTGGGTCTAGATTGGTAATTGTATATTTGTTTTCTTTGCAGGTACATAATCCACATTGGAGCCTCAGTTACACATTCACTTGGTTATGGATTCACTTGTCGGTTGCACATCGTTTTATGAGATTTGACATTGGATCTAGATTGGTACTTGTATCTTTGTTTTCTTTGCAGGTACATGATCCAGATTGGAGCCTCAGTTACACATTCGTTTATCACCTTTATTAGCATTTGGTCATTGATTTGATATCTATTTGCTAGTGTGATTCTTGGCATATATGTTTGGTGATTCCCACATGGTTATTTTGGTTATAGGGTCCATTTTATAGAGGAGATGCTGTCGAAATTTTGTCGGCTTTTACGCTAGAAAAGAGCTCTAGTGGATCTTGAAGCTTGTGAGATAGCTTTGGATCATTGGTTATCTCCATTCACTTGAACTTGGTCACATGTTATTCGTGACAGGTTGTATCATCTTGCAAGATTCATTCTTGAGTGGGAGGTGTATTAGCATGTATTACCATTAGTTTTTGGCATGTGTATTTGCCATTATCTTTGATTAGATCAGTGATAAGTGGTGACAGATTATTCATTGTTCTTTTGCTATCGGTTATCTTGTTTGATTGCTCAATTTATAGGGGATAGTCTGTTGAAATTTTTCCAGGATTCTTTCACATCTACTTTGTCAGTTTGGAGACTTGGTGAGCAGGCTTATGGTCATGGTTTTATGTGCATGCTGATGCATGGTTATGTGATAGGTGGTTCACATGGTTCCTTCTCCATCGAGACATTTGTGATGTCAGTTATGCATATCGATATGCAGGTGTGATTCTATTGAGGATAGAGTATTGTTTCTAGTCTCTTGTTATATTTATAGTCTCTTGGATGGCTATCATGGTGTTTTCTTGATTTGATGGCACTGACTTTCTGAGATGGAAAGCTCAGATGTGGCATACATTGGTTCGTGTAGGGTTACACATGTATGTGCATAGAGATGCACAGAGGCCTCGTGACATGCCTGACCCCGTATGGATGGATATGGATGCATTGCCCAGCTCCACTATCCGGTTACAGCTTGCGGATTCTATATATGAGTCTGTGATGTAGGAGGAGACAAGTAGTGCATTATGGCAAAGACTACATGATATGTATGTGAGTCCATTGACTCGTGTGGGACATAGATCACATCAATGACTTCGATGTTGGCATTGTGGTCGTGAGGGCCATATTCGCGGATGTTGCTTCAAGCGGATGCGACGACGACATCAAAGATATGCACGTGATGCAGGTCAGGTAGTGATTTCAGGAGAGTCTATGGCAGTTGATTATGCTAGTGATGGTGATATCACTTTCTCCTATGGTTCATCTCAAGATTCCTCTTGTTCATTGGATAGCACACATATGGCTTGGTTGCTTGATGCATTAGCCACTTTTCATGTTACTCCACACCATGAGTGGTTTTATCAATTCTAAGGTGAGAGTCGTGGATGTGTGCACTTGCCTAATGGTACGACATATGACATTGAGGGTCCATGTGATGTATGCCTTATGCTACCTAGTGGAGCATCACTTATTCTCAGACATGTATGCTATGTGTCTTCATTCCCTTTGAGCTTGATTTTAGTTAGCCGGTTACAAGAAAGCAGATATTATGTCGAGCATCATTTTCAACTGCAGTTGGGACAACTTATGCTTGTCATAGGTGCTAGGATTGGGCACAGGTATCCACTCCAGGTACTTCATGTGAGAGACAGCCTTGTCTCAGTGGGAGTTCAGCCTTATGTGCGATGTGAGACTCGTCATGTCTCATTTTATCTACCTACACATAGGTCTATTGATATTCATGATGCACATGTATGGCAAGATTCAGATGCTCAGATGGATGCACATACAAAGCATGTTTTGGATGCTCGTGATGCTTGTGTAGAGCATGATTTTGTTGATCATATGGATTCTCTTATGGAGCACACTTTGGATGATCAGTTGGGTGCTTTAGAGCATGATGTGGATGCTCATGCAGAGCACTCAGTTAGAGTTAGATCATCAGTTTGACCTTGGTATTGATGTTGTGCAGTTAGCTCATGTGGAGCATGATGACACACTTGGTGAGCACGATAGCTCTTATGATACACAGTGTATGTCAGAGCATACTAGCTCTCCGGGTGCACAACTAGACACATCCTTTATTGAGAGGATGACTGATTTAGATGTTGATGAGTCAGCGATCATGCAGTCATTCTTGGATTCGCTCATGCCAGATGTTGAGATAGATATGTCAGAACATGTTGGTCTTGATGATGATGCTTTTGATGTCTTGGATATAGGCATGGCTGACATACTTAGGTTAGCCAGGATAGCACAGGTTTCATCAGCATTCGGGAGTCTAATGTATGAGTTGTTATGCTTGAGACCAGACATTGCAGTTGCCATTGGAGCATTTGCACTTCAAGTTGTCAGTCGTTCGATGATTGACACAGGCATAGAGCGAGTGGGAGCTTTGCAGGAACTTCATCAGTTCTTGCATCAGTCATATGTGAGCTCGACTCTTGTCGATGTGAGTCTAGAGCAGTTTGAGGTGCATGGATACACCTTGTTGGAGGTAGTTGGTGTAGGCTGATCTGTATGGGTTGAGATCCGGACTCTTCTTGTACATTATTGTATAGTCCTACATCATTATTTGTATGTGTTATCACTTACGGTCACATTGACCCTTAAGTGATAGATTGTTGGGGATGTAAGGATCATGTGACCTTACCCCCATATTCATATATATACATCATATATAGAGCATTACCTCAAGAGAGATCGTTATGTGGGTTTGAGGCTCCCACATATCTATGCGCGTCTCTCCTCTCTTCTCTCTCCCTCCATCTCCTCCTTGCTTCTCTTGTTCTACACACCAAAGCCCTTCAAAAACCTCCTAAAGAGGGAAAAAAGTGCCTCCATGGTCCTAGTGTATTCACACACATCACTACCTATATATATCAACAAATCCCCCCTAGGAGTGATGCAGTGAACAGGGAGCTGGCACTCATGTATAAGGAACTACAGCTATGTGGAATCAATCCACAAAAGGAAGTAAGCCCAAAGCTTTGTGGAAAGCTTCAAACTTCTCCTTAGGCAGAGCCTTCGTGAAAAGGTGTGCAATGTTCTCCTGCATGGGCACATATGCCAAGCTGATCTCTCCAATAGAGAACCTCTCCTTGACATAATGATAATGCACCTCAATGTGCTTAGTGTGAGCATGGAACATAGGGTTCCTCGCAACTGCCAATGCGCTCTCACTGTCAGTGAGGATGGTGGCGACAGAAGACTGACCAACACCCAAATCAACCATAAGGCATCTGAGCCACACACACTCAACAATCACTTTGAAAGTTGCCGTATACTCATCCTCACAATTGGAAGTGGCCACAGTAGGCTCCTTCTTGCTCAACCAAGATATACATGAGCTACCAAGCATGAAGCAAAAGCCACTAGTGGACATACATGTGTCATAGCCACCAGCCTAGTCAGAGTCAAAAAAAGCATGTTGATCTGGCGGTAGTGATCCCCCCTTGGGATAAAACGATCCAAGTAGTCGGGTACCACTCAAGTAGCAAAAGATGGACTTAACCGCTTGCCAATGCTTGACTCCTGGGCAATGCATAAATCTGCTCATCTATGAGGTAGCAAATAGAATATCTCGTTGAGTAATGCATAAGTAAATCAAGCATCCAAAGAGCCTATTGATATAGAACAACATCAACTGCATCTTGAGCATCATGAAGACTCAATCATAAACCTGTCTCCATAGGAGTGGCAATAGGTTTGCAATCTTTGAGACCAAAACACTGCAATAATGTGTCAATATATTTATTTTGACACAAAGTTATTCTGCCATCATCTTGCATAAACTGAATGCCCAAATAATGATGCAAATGCCCCAAATCAGACATCTCAAATGAGGCATGCAAATCAGCCTTGAAATCAGCAATATGTTTTTGATAAGGACCAATGAGCAACATGTCATCAACATAGACAACAACGATCAGAAGCACATCATTAGCATGCTTAATGTATAAGGTGCTTTCAGTTGGACTATTCTTGAAACCATGTGCAATCAGATAGGCATGTATCTTTTCATACCAAGCACATGGTGCTTGCTTTAAACCATATAATGCCTTCTTTGACTTGCACACTTGGTTTTCATTCCCTTTCTGCACAAAGCCACGGGGCTAAAAAACATACACTTCTCCATGCAAATAACCATTAAGAAATGTAGTTTTAATGCCCAATTGATGTCCATTCCAACAATGATGAGTTGCAAGTGCATTTCACATGCTATGAAGAGTAGTCATTCGACAAGTACGTGCAAAGGTCTCATCAAAATCAATGCCTCTTTCTTGCGCATAACCCTTTGGAACAAGCCTAGCCTTATACCTGTCAACTGTTCCATCATGCTTATGCTTCAGCTTTTATACCCACTTAGTGCCAATGGCCTTCTTGCTAGGAGGCAAGTCACATAAAGACTAGGTACCATTTTTCATGATAACATCATATTCTAATTGCATAATAGCCATCCAATTTTCAAAATTTTGTGCTTCATTAAACGAAACAGGCTCATTCTCATCACGAGACTAGAGGAAGTTATAACATAGCAATCTGATGCAAAAGAGGCACTATGAGAGCCTAAACGAGTACAGTATGATAGAGGTGCATCTAATTTGTTGTCACGCAAAGTTTGCACAAGCCATTTTGGCATAGTTTTTGCCTCCTCAATATCAGCTCTTTCATCATAAGTGCATCATGTAAATCTACATCAGAAATGGAATGATCTACATCATGACATGAAACCTGTAAAGGTTGAGAAGTTGCCTCATTAGGACCAGCACTAGAATGTCCAACTGTAAAAAGAGGCAGCAAAGTAGCATACATGTCTTTGGAGCTAACATATGTCTCCTTAGTACATGAAAGTAATGGTTGAATAGCATCTTCGACAAAAATAACATCACAGTTAACCAAAATGTATTTAGTTTGTGGATGATACAGATGATAGCCTTTGCTTTCAAAACTGTACCCAACAAAAATACATTTCACTGCTTTATCATCCAATTTTTTGTGATGTTGTTCAGGCACTAATGCATATGAGCAATAGATGCACTAATGCATATGAGACAACCAAAAACATGCAGATGAGCAACAGATGGCTTGCGACCATGCCAAGCCTCATAAGGAGTGATAGACTACAATGCTTTAGTGGGATACCTATTAAGTACATATGTTGCACACATAACAACCTCAAGCCAAAAACTATGTGGTAAAGCATGACTCTTGACCATACACCTTGCCATCTCCATGAGTGACTTGCTCTTCTATTCAACAACTCCATTCTGTTGAGGTGTATACAACACTATACATTGATGTTTTATCCCACGTTCAATAAAAAATGCATTAAAGTCAGAAGACATATATCCCCCCCCTCGATCAGAACGGAGGGTGCCCATTTTACATGCTTTAGATTTTCAGCCAAAAGCAAAAACTATTTGAAGCACATAAACACTTCAAACTTTGCTTTCAATGAATATACCCATGCATGCCTAGAAAAATCATCGATGAAAGTCACGAAGTAAAGATAATTTCCAAAAGAAGGTGTCTACATAGGATCACAGACATCATTATGAACAAGACGCAATTCTTGACTAGCTCGAACTGAACCATCTTTTGGAGGAATGCTGCATTTTGCCCAAAATACAGTCTTCACATACATGTTTATCGAGTGCCTCAAGTTTGGGCAAAGAGGACACCATTTCAAATTTCTGGAGGCATAGCAAACAAGCAAAATTTAGATGACCAAAGCGTGCATGCCAAAGCTTTGCATTTGACATAGCCTGAGAATCATGTACTGCACATGCTGAATCATTCACAAATTTTTCATAGTCTATGAGCTTATACAGCCTACGACATAAAATGCGAGAAGCAATAATCACGTTGCCATTTGACATATCATGAATTGTACATCTATCATGAACAAATTTCACAATCAAGCCAATCTTGGCTAAATCTAAAACTGATAACATATTCTTCTTGATCCTTGAAGAACTACCATCAGTAGTAGTCAGAATGATCTTACCAACTCCCATGATAGGATAAGAGGAGTTGTTTGTGCATATGATAGTATTCCCTGTAGGGGTAGCCTCGAGTGAAGTGAAGGAACTGTGCTACAAGGTAATATGTTTGTTTGCCCTGCTATCAAAGTATCAAACATTTGAGTCTACTACAGACATACACTATTGAGGAGAAGGTGGGTCAAAACTGCAAACAATGGTAAGCGCCCATTCTTCATTCTACACTAGATTAGTAGACTCTGTTTTCACTATAGAGGCCTCTGCAACAACCATTCTAGCCTCTTTTTTTCTTTGCCTCTTTTGCAGCTAGTTTTGGACAATTATTTATGACATGATCATTTGCTTTATAATACTTGCAAAATAATTTATGCTTTTCTGTTTTCTTGTCATCTCTCTCATCCTTCTTTGATTGTGCAGAATTAGCAGTGCTTACAAGTAGAAGAGCTCCATTTACCTTTGCCCTTCTAACTAGCCAGGAAAGGTTGATCTGGAACACACATAATGGACCTGTTCTGCCTAGACTGATCTTCCTGCAACATAGTAGAGACTAACTCCTCAAATGATAAGGCATTTGCATTGCCTTTCATCATCAAACAAAAAGTAGAAGCAAAAATCTAGTATGAATTGGGAAATCATTCAAAAAAGTATACACAAGTGAACTATTAGGCAAGACTTCATCAATAGAAATTAACTATTCCTTCAAATCTTTGATCTTTGTTAGAAAACTATCCATAGAATCACGTTCATCATCTGCTCACTCTCCAACTTTTTTTGGAGGTAAGCAACACGAGCCTCATTCCTAGCCTGGTACAATGTGGTAAGTGTATCCCAAGCATCCTTAGCTGTTCTACAAGAGCGAATGTGAGGAATAATGGCATGTTTGACAGACAAGGTTATCAATGCATATGCCTGAGCATCTCTACCATCCCAACAAATTTGCTCTACAGTAGGTGCAACAAGAACCGCAACACACACAGGAATCTACAGAATATCACCATCTTTGATGCCATCTGCATTTACTTCAGTATCTATATTTGTAGGTGTAATAGGATGTTTTTCACCACCCTGCACAATATTCCATAGTCCTTTTACAACCAATACATGACGCATCATATAAGCCTATAATGGTTAATTCATACCATCCAACTTATCCTCAATAGCCAACATACAAAATATATCACTGCTTTCAGCCATGACCACTGGCTAAAATACCCTGATTCAAAAAAATGACTGTATCTGGAAAAGTTGTATAGAACTACCCTGACTAGTACTGTTAAACCTGTAGCATACTTCGAGATGCTTATACTAGCAAACCAAAACTTGTATATATCTTTGGCACAAAAAGACAAAATAGCCTACACAAGCACTGTGATAGTGTGTTCAGAGGCCGAAACGAGCTCAGATCGTGATTTCGACCCCATACAATGAAGTTGTTTTGATCTTCTAATCACGCTGAGTATGCTCACCAAATTTCATACGATTCTGAGATTGTGACCGGAGAGGTGTCGACAACACCCTAGATGAAGCGGCAACCTGCTCTGATACCGATTGTTGGAGTTAGAGGTCTGTGGAAGCACATGAACAACAGAAGGAAGAAGAAGAAGCTTGGATAATAACACACAATACTGAATGTATTACCACTAGAATGTACAAAGATAAGTGACACGTTAGGGCTATAGGCATATATTCAAGTTGGGGAAAAAAAACCTCCTAAAGAGGGAAAAAAGTGCCCCAGCGATCCCAGTGTGCCTAAATATATCAACAACAATATTAAGACACAACGAGGAGTATAGATACTTTGACTCATTAGAGTGTATTGAGAGAAAATGATTATTCAGAGATTTTAGGTGAGCGAGATATTATAAACCTTCTAAATACAATATTTATGGGTTTGATCTCAACCATCCCCACAAAGAGTGGTATCCCATGAGCTATTGAACTATGGTAAAGTTTTAAGATATTTATTCGAGCCCTAGCATAAACAAGCTATTGATGCATCTAAGCCTTTTATATGGTTGAGACTCTCCTTAAATTTCTATATAAGGATGAAAATTGCATGATGCATAGATTAGGAACTATCTATAGATATAAATGCATAGTTTGCAATAAAAAATTACATTCTAGGATCATCAAGAAGATAAAAGAGGACGTATGATAAAATATCGCAATAAAGGAAGAGTCAAAGAAAATACATGCAAGCGAAGAGATGTTACACATTGATCTCAAACTTAACTTAACACCCAATTTTTTGTAAAACCATCTACTACTATTGATGTAAAACCAAAGCTCAAGGTTTGCTTTTGAGTTGTAATATGCCCATAGATGCTAAAATATAATCTCTTCAAATTGTAAGAACGCCACATTGAAAAAATGGAAGATTTCCCCACAATGTTTAGTGATATGATAACTTTACTAGATCGGAAAAAAGGAAAATTCAATGGGCTAAATGAGGCCATATGTCATTAGATCACAAAAATCAAGTGGACTAAATGAGGCCATATATCAATATATTCTTGGATCCTTTTATTTTTATACTGAAAGTATTATCACATAGACGGTTTTGAGGATTCATTTCTCTCCCGGTTGTGAAATCTCTCTAACACTTTCATGCTCACAAATCTTGGAGTTTGAGGTCTATATAAGCACACAAACAACACAAAAGAAGAAGAATAAGCTTAGAGCACAACACAATGTATTACCAACTCAATCTAAAAAGGTAAGTGACCCATTAGGGTTATAGACATATATACAAGCCACGGGAAAAAACCTCCTGAAGAGGGAAAAAAGTGCCCCAATAGTCCTCAGTGCATTCACACACATCACTTCTGAAATATATCAACAAATCCTCTGGGAATGATGCACTGAACAAGGAGATGGCACTCATGTATAAGGAAGGACCAAGCTATGTGGAAAGATATCAATCCACAAAATTAAATAAGCCTAAAGCTTTGCAAAAAGCTTCAAACTTCTCCCTATACAAAGCCTTTGTGAAAAGGTCTGCAACATTATCATGTGTGGGCACATAAGCCAAACTAATCTCTCTGGTAGAGAACCTATCCCTGATATAATGATAGTGTACTTCATGTGTTTTTTGAGAGCATCAAACATAGGGTTCTTTGCAACTTCCAGTGTGCTCTGATTGTCACTAAAGATGATGGTGTTAGAAGTTTGAACAATACCCAAATCAACCAAAAGGTGTTTAAGCCACACACACTCAAGAGTCATTGTGAAAGCTTCCATATACTCCAGCTAAACAATCCAAGTAGTCGGGTACCACTGAAGTAAGGAAAGATGCACTTAACCACATGCCAATGATTGATACCTAGGCAATGCATAAACCTGCTCATCTAAGAGACAAGAAAGTGAATACTACATTCCAACAATGATGAGCAGCAAGAGCATAAATGCTACAAAAAATGGTCATTCGACATGTGGGTGCAAAATTCTCATCAAAATCAATGCCTCTCTCTTGAGCATAACCTTTGGCAACAAGCCTAGCTTATACCTGTTAACTGTTCCATGAGGACTACATTTCAACTTGTATACCCATTTAGTGTCAATGGCTTTTTTTCTGGAGGCAAATCACATAAATAACAAGTACAATCCTTCATAATAGCATCATATTTTGATTGCATAGAAGCCATCCAATTTTTTCAATTTTGTGCTTCATCAAAAGAAACATGATCATTCTCATCACAAAGGCTAGAGGAAGCCATCGCATAGCAATTTGATGCAAAGGAAGCACTATGGGAGCCTCAACAAGTACAATATGATAGAGGTACATCTAATTTGCTATCTATCAAAGTCTACACCAAGCATTTAAGCATAGTTTTAGCCTCTTCTATGTCAGCCCTGTCATCAACAAATGCATCATGTAAATATGCATAAAAAATGGAATGATATGCATCATCATGTGGAACATGTAAAGGTTGAGAAATTGCCTTATTTGGACCAGCACTTGATTGTCCACCTGTAAAAAGAGGCAGCAAGTTTCATAGACATCCTTCCAGCTAACTGACATCTCCTTGGTACATGAAAGTAATGGCTGAATTACATCTTCCATAGAAACAACATCATGGATAACCAAAATGTATCTATCCTGTGGATGATACAGATGATAGCCTTTGCTTTCAGTAACCCAACAAAAATACATTTGCCTTATCATCCAATTTGCTACATTATCGTTCAAGCACTAATGCATATAATGACAACCAAAGACACACATATGAGCAATAGATGGCTTACGAACATGCCAAAGCTCATATGGAGTGATTGATTCGAGTGCTTTGGTGGGACATTTATTAAGTGCATATGTTGCACACATAACAACCTCAAGTTAGAAGCTATGTAGTAAAGCTTAAATTTTGACCATAAACCTCACCATTTCCATGAGAAACCTACTCTTTCTTTCAACAAATCCATTTTGTTGAGGTGTATATGACACTATACACTGATGTTTTATCCCACGCTCAGACATAAATGCATTAAAATCAGAAGACATGTATTCCCCCCCTCGATCAGAACAAGGGTGCTCAATTTGCATGGTAACAGATTCTCAACCATAAACAAGAGCCATTTGAAGCACATAAACACTTAGAAATTTGCTTTCAATGGATATGGATACACCCATGCATGCTTGGAGAAGTCATGAATAAAATTCAGGAAGTATAGGTAGTTCCCAAATGAAGGTGTCTACATAGGAACATAAACACCACTATGAATAAGCCACAATTTATGAGCAGCTTGAACTGAACCATCTTTTCGGAATGAGGAACATTGCATTTTACCCAAAAATAGAGCATTCATAGATATTTTTACAAGGTGCCTCAAGTTTCGATAGAGAGGACACCATTTCAGATTTCTACGGGTGAAGCAAACTAGCAAAATTCAGATGACCAAAGTGTGCATGCCATAGCTTTGCATCTGAGATAGCCTGAGAATCTTGAACTGCACATGCTGAATCATTCACTTATTTTTCATAGTCTATGAGCTTATACAACCCACAAAATAAAATTCTAGAAGCAATAATAACATCACCATTTGAGATATCATGAACTATACATCTATCATCAATAAAGTTGACAACTAAGCTAGTCTTGGATAATATTGAAACTAACATTAGATTTTTCTTGATCCTTGGCACATATAAAGCATATGAAAATGTGAAATAACTACCATCAATAGTAGTTAGAATGATCTTACCAACTTCCATTACAGGATAAGAAGAGTTGTTAGCATATGTGACAGTATTCCTTGTAAGGGCAAGCTCAAGTGAACTAAAGAAATTGAGCTACAAGGTAATATGTTTGGTTGCCCCAATAAAGTACCAAACATCTGATTCTACTACATACATAAATTGTTCATGAGAAGATGGGTCATAGCTTCTGTGATTAAGTAAGTCTATAATTTAAGGGTCTGGTCAGTTTAGATAGATCTGAAATTGGACACCATTTGGTCATCCGTGTGTATGATCAAAGATCTCGAGACTAGACTTATGTAGCAGGTCAGGTGCTCTTGTAAAGACGTGATCCACTTAGCCATACTGGTGAAGTCTCAAGTGTGTGAATTAGGAGGTCTTGGGTTCAACCCCCATGCAGTAGATGGGGAGAGTATTTTTCTTAAAGAGCTCTAGAGCCTTCTAGAAGCATCCACTTGAATTAACTCCAGTTAATTGGGACACTTGGTGCACATGCAGTTACATGAATGACACAGGATGATTAGAATCCACATGCGCCAAGAAGGTAGTCCCTTGGAGAGAGCTATTTATGGATGCATATTGTTGGGAGGAGAGTCATCTCTCGAGCACGTGGTGGTCATAATCTTCATTCCCTTGCATTCTCTAGCACATGGTCGTAATCTTCGTTCCCTTGCAGCTGCAAACAATAGTAGATACCCATTCTTCATTCTGAACAAGATCAACAAACTCTGTATTAAGTGTATAGGCCTCTACAACAACCATGTCTCTTTCTTCCTTGCCTTTTTGCAGCCAACAACCATGTCTCTTTCTTTATGTCATGATCATTTGCCTTACACTACTAGCCAAACTATTTCTACTTTTCTATTTTCTTGTCATCTTTGTATTCCTTCTTTAATTATGCAACATTAGCAAATTTCTACTTACTAGTAGATGAACTCCATTCACCTTTGCCCTTCTGATTAACTAAGAAAGCTTGATTTGCAACATGCATAATTGACCTATTCTACATGGACGTATCTTCTTGCAACAAAACAAAGACTAAATCTTTGATTGTAAATGCATTTGGATTGCCTTTCATCATCAATTGAAGAGTAGGAGCAAAACTCTGATATGAATCTAGAAGATTGTTACAACCTAGAAAAGTGAACTTTTGGCATGATTTCATTAGCAAAAATCAACTGCTCCTTCAAATATTTGATCTTTGTCAAATTCCTATCCATAGGATTTTTTTCATTCATTTTCTCTCTTTGCAATCGTTTTCATAAGTAAGCAACACGGGAATCATTTCTTGCCTAGTGTAAAGTTATAAGAGTATCTCAAGCATCCTTTGCTATCTTGCAAGAGCAAACATGAGGGATAATGGCACATTTGAGAGACAAGGCTATCAGTGCATGTGCATGTGCATCTTCAATACCATCTACATCACCTTCAATAACTTTTCTTGCAAGTGTATTAGGACATTTTTCAATAGCCTACACAATATTACACAACCCTTTTGCTACGAATACATGACACATCATATATACCCACAATGGGTAATTAGTACCATCCAACTTATCCTTAACAACCAACATATGGAATACGTAATTGCTTTCAACCATGGCTAGTGACTAAATACCTTGATGCAAAAAATTGATTCTATCTCAAAAATTTGAACAGAAACATCATGGCATCTCTATTAAACCTATAGTATAATTTGATATGCTTGTACTGGCACACTGAAACCTATATATATGTTTGGCACAAAAGGACAAAATTGCCTACACAATGGCTATGATAGTGTGTTCAGAAGCCAAAACGAGCCCATATCAAAATTTTGATGACACAAAGCAAAGCTATTTTGAACTCCTAATCACCTAGACTATGTTCGCTAATTTTTGTGTGATTCTAAGATTGTGATTAGAGGGGTTTTGATGACACCCTAGATGAAGTGGTGACTTTCTCTAATATCAATGGCTGGAGTTTGAGGTCTACAAAAGCACACAAACAACAGAAGGAAGAAGAAGAGACTTGGAGCACAACACAATAATGAATGTATTACCAAGTCAGCAAAGATCAGTGACACATTAGGGTTATAAGAATATATACAAGCAAGAAAAAAACACCTCCTAAAGAGGGGAAAAAATGCCCCGACAATCCTAAGTGTGTTCACACACATCACTACCAGAACATATCAACAACAAATCTACATAAATGCTATTTTAGAGAAAGGGAATAATTACTCATACTCTACATAAAAAGGGTCCCCTTACCTGCTTTTAGGTATTCATACTTCAAGTCTTATACTCCAATGAGACACCATAAACTCATAGGAACCCCATGAGTCACTGATTTCTCCAAGTGATCTCCATTTTCATGTTGATTTTCTAATACTTTAGAACTTCTCAAGTAAGCCAATTCATCATTTGGTTCATTTCTATTGCATCCCAACTATCTACTCCTCCCAAGCTAACTAACAAGATCATGTGAGAAGGAGAGAAATGCACGGATCAACCCGACCAACCCTCCTATCTGCCTCAAGTTTGGGCAGAGAGAACACCATTTCAGATTTATGCAGGGGAAGCAAACTAGAAAAATTTCAATGAACAAAGCATGCGTGCTAAAGCTTTGCATCTGAAATAGCAATAGAATCATGAATTGGACAAGCTAAACCATTCTTAGATTTTGCATAATCTATGAGCGTATACAAGCCATGACATAAAATTCCAAAAGCAATGATAACATCACTATCTAGATATCATGAATTATGCATTTATCACCAACAAATGTAACAACCAAGCCAATCTTGGCTAGTGCTTAAATCGATAACAAATTTTTCTTGATCCCTGACACATATATGGGATTTGAAAATGTGAAATAACTACCATCAACAATAGTGAGAATGATCTTTCCAACTTCCATGATAGGGTAAGAGAAGTTGTTAACACATCTGACAATATTCCCTATAGGATCATAATCAAATGAAGTCAAGAAATTGCATTGCGAGGTAACATGTTTGGTTGCTCCACTATCAAAGGACTAAACATTCGAGTCTACCACAAGATGTCTTATAGCTACAATGAGTAGTAAACATCCATTCTTGATTCTGAACAAGGAAAGATGACTCTATTTTGGGTGTAGAGATCTCCACAACAACCACTCCAACCTCTTTTTTTTTTCTCTTTTAGAGCAAGTTTAGGACACTCTTTTTAACATGATCATTATCTTTACAGTACTTGCAAAACTCTTTTTTCTTTTCTGCTTTTATGCCATCTTTGTCTTCTTTCTTTGATTGTGCAACATTAGTAGATTTATGCTTACTACTAGACAAGCTCCATTTACCTTAGCCCTTTTGAGTAGCTAAGAAAACTTGATTTGCAACATGCATAGTTGACTTGTTCTACCCAGACTGATCTTCTTGTAGCAAATGGGGACTAGCTCCTCAAAGGTTAGGGATTTAGATTGCTTTTCATCACCAATTGAAGAGTAGAAGCAAAACTTTGGTAAGAATCTGGAAGACCATTAAGAAAAGTCTACACAAGTGAACTATTTGGCAAGATTTCATCAACAGAAATCAATTGCTATTTCAAATCCTGGATTTTTGTTAAAAAAGTATCCATTGAATCTCCTTCATTCATATGCTCACTCTCCAACTATTTTTAGAGGTAAGAAACACAAGCCTCATTTCTCACTCGGTATAGTGTTGTAAGAACATTCCAAGCATCTATTGTTATTTGATAGACAAAGCTATCAATGCATGTGCCTGTGCATCTTTGACATCCCAACAAAGTTGATATATGATAGTTGCAATAGGAATTGTAGTAGCACTAGGAAATCGAAGATAATCATCCTCAAGAACCCCTGTATCAATTGCAATCGATGCATGTGGAGGCATAGGAGGATGTGCTTCAACAACTTGCACAATATTCCACAAGCCTTTCGTTACCAATACAACATGCATCATGTATGCCCACAATTGGTAATTAAAATCATCCAAGTTATCATCAATAGCCAATATATGGAATACATCATTGCTTTCAATCATGGCCGGTGCATAGATACTCTGATATAGAAAATTAATTATATCTCAGGTCTAAACCTATGGCAAACTTTAAAGTGCTTGTATTAATGAACCAAAAATTGTATATATGTTTGGCACAACAGGATGAACCCCTTTTTAAGGCATGCAAAAGTTCCACCAAAAAATCTTTTTGTTTATATATAAATGCAAAAATTTCAATGCAATTTTGCGAACATGAGCCACAACATCAATGCATCCATTTCCAAATTCATGCCTAAAGTAATTTGGAAAGCTTGGGAATACCGTTACTTCAAAGCTGTTAAGAAAAGGCTTCAAAGTTGGTTTTAAAAGGAGGCTCTCGAATTCACTTGTTCTAGTATCATGTCTAAAGAAAAGGGTGTTTTAGTTCTCCAAGAGCTTGGGCTCACGCGCTCAAAGGGATTCAACCCATAAGTACAACAACTTGAGCGCTAGCAATATAAGAGAGGAAGCTAGGCTCTTAATTTTTCAACATGTTAGGAAGAGAGGAGATAGGTTGTTCACACTTGAGGGAGACACATGGTCCTCTATGGGGGGTCTCCATGGCTCCTTGTGGATGGGTTGAGGGGATTCCTTAATCGTGATGGCCTTCCTCCTTAAGGGCGAGGTCACACCTTTTGCTTGTGGGTGCCGATTGAGAGACTTCGGCAGCTATGAACAAACAACAAATCTTTTATAAGAGTGTGGCTATGTAAAGAGAGCAGGAGGACAACCTCTTCAAGCTCGAGCTCCAATAACCTAGCTCTTAATACTAGTGTTTTGGCTCAACTAGCTACTCCAACCAAGATTACTAGCAAGATCACACAAGAGAGAGGGATGCACATATTCATCCAACCAACCCCTCCAATATATAATGCAAAGGCCAAGGGGGCAAGTCATCCTAGAAGGTGACATGTGTACTCCATCACATGGATGCAAAAAGTATTTACATGGTTTTCAAGCATAGGAAATCACATGCCTTCTAAAATAAGACCCTCCAAGCTAACTTGTAGTGGCTTGTAGAAGCCTCTATCTAAGTCTAGCGTAGTCAATCTTAAAGAAATCCAACCTAAGGTTCAAGACCCTTCAAATAGGGCTAAATAACAAATAAATCTCAAGAGCTTCCAAATCAAGAAACCGAAGGGTTCTACCCCTTAGACCCATGCAATTATATAACAATTTCTCTATGGATTCTTAATGATCCTTAGCTCTAGAGATGGTATTTAGCTCTAGACATGGTTTCCAATGACTAATATAAAATTGTAAAATCTAGTGCCTCCATCACAAAGAATGGTGACATGCAAAGCATAACATTGTGGCTTAGTAGTGGGTCCATCACAAAGAATGGTGACATTCAAAGTATAATATTGTGGCCATACTAGTGGGCCCATCACAAAGAATGGTTGCATGCAAAATTTGATACCATGATTTGATGGTATTAAATGGGAGAGAGTTCTCTATCTAACTTATGAGCACCAGGAATATCTTTTCCCTTTAGAACACTAAGGTGGGGCAAGAGTCCCTTTTGAGTCTTCACCTTCTCTATCTCATTCACATGAGGAGAGGTAAACATATAAGATTATAAGGAGACTACACTTATATTGCAAAAGACATCCACCTAAAAAAAAAAGATACACATTTTCATGTCTTAGGGTGGCCTCAAAAAGTGGACTACAATAGTAGCAACACCATCTCCATACCTTAGAAACATGGCAAACTATGAGTGACAAGGGCTATGCACCTTATTTTCAGCTTTCTTTGGAAGCTCCATTTGCAAGAAGACTTTATTAGGTGAAAAGGGGCAAATGAAATAAACTCTTATGCTGTCCATGTATGTTAGCTCAATGGGTTGGGCCCTTTGCCTCTCAAGGTTAGGAGCGGGCACTCAACACCTATGGGTTGTAGTTAGACACCCCTCATCGTTTGGGTGGTGAGATGTTAAACCATCCCCTTCGATGGACCATTGAGCCTTTGGGCTACCCAATACAAGCAAGTTATCTCGTATAACCTTAGGGCCATCCCTTTCTAATATCTACCTTAGTAGGCTTTTGGAATTTTTATCCTAGCTAGGCATTCAACCCTTGTTTTGTGAGATTTGGGGGGTCCCATGGGTGTTATGCATGCCTTTCAGTGTAGTCTCAATTTAATTTAAGCTAATGTGAAAGACTAGATCTCAATGATTGAGCTTCCTTAAAAAACACATACATGCTTTTCACAAATATTTGCCTTCTTTTAAGCCATAATCCACTCTTATCAAAGGGTACTCAAAAGACTCTAGCGAAACAGTAGGAAAAGTAATAGCCTTTGTTGCTCCTTTTTCACCATATTGCAGTGTTTGGTTTATGCAAATTGAAATGAAAAATTCAACACACTCTAGAGAATCCCCTTATCCCCCATTTTTTACGGACTTAATGTTAGACTGCTCTCCGGATTTTGAACCCTAAGCTTCATATTTTAGAATCTAAAATGCTAACAACTACATCATCAATGTTTTTTTAAAAACAAAATTCGATCGAAGCCTAATCTCCCTAGGTTTAAATGTATTGAAAGAACAATTGTACAAATGAAGAGCACAATACTCATGAGACTCCCCATGTTCCACAAAACAAGGGTTAAATTGTCAAATCATTATAAAGAAAGGGCTACATGAAGAAGTTGAAACTACTGCCGAAGCATTGCAAGGAAAGAGCGGCATGAAAAGGGTCAGATTGCCAAATCATTACAAAGAAAGGGCTACGTGAAGAAGTTAAAACTACCACCGAAGCATTGCAAGAAAAAAGCTACCTCAAAACGTCTAGTTTCAATTACCCAAAGACATTATAAGAATAGATTGGCCACATTAGTTGAGGTATATTCAATTTTTCACAAGAGTTGGACATAGATATTTCACAAGGATTGAACTCATAACCTTTCCATCAAGAAGTGAGTGCCCAACCAACTCACCTAAGGGTTTTGGACACTACACCATGGACCGTGGATATTGACATATGTGAACTCTTCTCTATCAGCTTGGTGTCCGAATTGATGACGACTTGGTGTCCGAATTACCACTAGTCTTCCAAGTTCCGAGCTGCAAAAGTCGATGAACGGGAAATCAGCGTTCACTACCTTCAGGCGAAAATAAAAAAATGCGGGGTTCGGTAAGGGGTCGCACTACAAAGTGTCGGTGTGCCGTGCATTATGCAAGTAAGTGAGAGGCCGCTGTCTTACCGGGCCCGTCGGTAATTTGCCGGTGGAGCCGGTGAGCAAGACCAGGCTGTCGATCGCCTCTCTCCTTACAGTTAAGGACTCCTCCCAATCGCTCTTTGGCGAAGCAAAGCACCAGAACGCTCTCGCACTGATTGCTTCCCGACAGCTCTACAGGGTATTCTTTTCTCTCCTCTCGATCTTTGTATCATTCATCAGCATTTCTCTTCGCATTGTGCCTGTGCGGTCTCCTTACTTCAGCTGACCTCTCGCGCGCTTGCTCTTAACGGTGGCTGTCGCAGCTACGCGACTTCTGTGAGCATTCCTTTCCCATCCTTTTTCTTGTTCGGATGCCACAAAATGCAGAACTTTTTCATGTCCACGATTACCAGCATATATGTGACAATTATCTGAACTGGATGCTGCGAACGGGCACCTCCTTTATCTTCCTTCCTATCGTAGATAATTAATCCTTTAAGTTCTGGCCTGCTACACGTTTCTTTCAACTTTTGATCTGGGATAGTCGTTTTCTTTTCCGATATTTTGAACGCGACTTAGAGAAAGTGTTTGGATCGTGAATCTGCATTTTGGTTTCCTGTGAACGAAATGTTTCAGTGGATTGAAGTGTTTATTTGCGCTTGTGTTTCATGTATGCTGTCCACATCGAAATTCCAATGTAACTATTTTTCTTCTTTTTCGTAGACGTTTCATTGTTTTTGTCCACTCTCATCGATCTAAGATTGTTTGATATCTCGTAACTAATGGATTATTTTGAGATTTATTTTCTTCTTTTGGCATCATTATCTCCTTATTCATGTACATATATTTGCATAGTTTTTCCATATTACGAATGCCGTGAGAATCCTAGATCTTTGACGTCAAAATGAGTGACAGTCATCTTGTCTTGAAATAATTCTTTCAAAGATGAGTGAACGGCTCCCAATCTACCTGCCATTTCTTGGTGTCGTTTAATTTTCTCTCCTTAGTAAACCTTGACTGCAAATATTAGGATTTTTCGCAACTGCGTTTATGAGGTACATGCCTATTTTGACTTGCGGGACAGTGATTTAATTTATTTATTTTTGCAGCACAATGAGGACCACAGGCTGTACTATTTTCTTTCTGGTGGCACTCTGTTTGGTGTCCACTGCCTCAGCTTTTAATGCTTTTTGCAAAGAAGGCAAGAAATGTGAAACGAACAAGACAATTGCGCAGATCTTCTCAGAGCAAGATTTTGATACTTTGTTCCCACAGAGGAATCTGCCTATTGCTCATGCAGCAGGATTTTGGAATCATTATGAGTTCATCCAGGCAGCTGCCATGTTTGAGCCTCTCGGATTTGCTACAACAGGTGATGAAATAATGCAGAGGACGGAGCTGGCTGCTTTTTTGGCTCATGTCGCTCATGAAACAACTTGTAAGCACTTTCTGTAATTGAATTGTTCATTGTGGTCAGGAATTTGTTTTAGCAGATATGGTTTCTAAGAGCCTGCAACTTTGCAGGTGGTTGGTCTGTTGCCCCAAAAGGTCCTTTCGCATGGGGATTATGCTACAAAGAGGAGTTGAGTCCCGACTCACTCTACTGTGAACCAAGTGATGTATACCCTTGCGTTCCTGGAATTAGTTATCATGGAAGAGGGGCGATGCCTGTCTATTGGTAATCTGCTAATGAATCTATCTCTGCAAATGTCATTTGTGTTTTCATTGGATTTTCTTGTCCTTTGGTGTTCTTCTGTTTCCACTGTGTTCACTATCATTCACAAGTATCATCTAAGTAAATCAATAAGTGAAAGGTGAGTTCTCTCTAGTTTTAGTGCAGTCCCATTGGCGATCAAGCTTTCCTGGAGGTAAGTATGATGAGAGGTAGCCACTGTCTCTGTGCAAAGATCTCAATCTGCATCATACTCTAGAGTGATTGATTTGCATCTGATTTGTTATGTGATACTGTGTTCAAGATCCTATGTGGAATGTCTGAACTTTTGATTTTGTAAATTAGTTGCGCATGCACAGTTTGAGCTCTGATTTATGTTACCGAATGTAATTGTCTGTCCACTTTATCTTCGTTGCATTTCTGTCTGAGTTATGTTCTGTTAGCAGTGCTTTTATAATCTTTTTCATGAATGATAACCGTTTTTAATGTTGTCAGGAACTACAACTATGGCAAACTGGGTAAATACCTGAAAAAAGATCTGCTTCATCGTCCTGACTGGCTTGCATCCAATGCCACACTTGCATTTCAAGCTGCCATTGCAACTTGGATGCTCCCAGTGAGGCCCAAACAACCATCGTGCCATGATGTTATGACTGGCAAGTGGGTTCCTTCAAAGAATGACACAGCGAACTCCATTTACCCAGGGTTTGGAATGACCATTAATATTCTCAATGGATTTGTGGAATGTGGACATGGAGATGATATCAGAATGATTGACCGTATCTCCCATTACTTATTGTTTCTGGACCTGCTTGGTGTAGGAAGAGACAATGCAGGTCCTTACACAGGTTGCGGACTCCAGAAGATGCTATACACTCCATTTGACAAGTCTTAAGTAGCTGGACTAGCTATGGATATGAGATTATTTTGTGTGCTGGTGTTAATACATTCTTAGTGGAGCCTGCGCTTCATTATATGTGTAATGTTCTCTGAAGTTCTGCTAGGGAAATGTGGTTACCTTCTCCAGACTTATGAACAAATTGCTGTTCTATAATGTAGCAGCAGCTTATGAGTGGTTTGTACTTATGAACTGGTCTTCTATGAGCTCGTCCTTATCCAATGTAATATTATTGATTTGATTTCCATGCTTTAAGCACTTCATTTCAACTTCGAGTTCTGCATGTGCATGCTTTCTCAAACTTTGTGATTAGTACTGATGCATGTTAAACATATAAAGGAATTGTCTTTGCTGCCATTGTTTGTGAACAGATTTACTAGGTGTTTCCACATGTCGTGTCAGAGAACTTGAGTGAAAATAAAATTTCAGAATGCATCTTGAATATGCTTATTAGTGCAACTCTTTAATCACACTACAGGCGACAGTTTTTTCATGCATCTTATCTGTCAAGAAATAATCTGTTGCAGTTTGGGCAAGTGTTTACTGTTTTGCATGGCATGATGTGGTAAAATTTAATGCTTAGATAACTTACTTTGAAAATGTTAAATAATGGGATGCTTGCTGGACACAGATAGATAGATAGTTAGATAGATAGATTTCCATTTACGTAATCAGGATCTGACTATATTTTGGCTCTTGTCGTGGCCATTGTCAATATGGTGGCAAAGATCTTGAATGAAATATGAGAACTATGCCCATAGTCAGTATTTGCCACACTAAAAGTTTGGATTACTTAGCATGCACATTCTCATGTATAAGAGGTATCATTATTTTAAATTAGGTGATGAAGAATTGAATGTTCAAGGAAAAAGAAGGGCATGATGACTTGACAGTTTTAAGTTGAATATGGGCTGAAAAAGTGATGACAAATTTTCAACTTTGTACAGGGCATAATCTGATGACATAGATTAACTACAGTGAAAAGTTTGCTGAGATTCTCTAGCGAACACTTGGCACCTATCGGTAGAGTATAGTACATACATTATACATGCATGATTCTGCAAGCGTCTGTATAGTAACTTTTCCTTACCTTAGCCTGTACACAATACATCAGAAAAGGAACTAATGTTAAACTAGGACTTGATTGAACCCTGTTTAACGAATCTTGCTGTTTATTTTCTGATGCTTCTTGAAGCTCTTTGACAATGAGTTCTTACCCATCGTTTTGTAAACTTAATTGTCCATGTCAGTTCTGTACTGAAACGTCTCTAACTCATGTCATGTAAAATACATGTGTGTTTTGTCTTGGCATGTATTAAAGGACTTATATTCAAGTATACGATACGTTTGCTCAGATTGTTTAAAGATATTGCTTTCTGACATTCTTACATAATCATTGGTATTTTGTTATTATATCATACCTTCAAGTGTGAGCTGTGTTAAAGATGGTTGTTTGCTATGCCATAAACATATTTTCCGTATGTTATCATATTATACCTTCAAGTCTCAACGTGTTAAAGATGGTTGTTTGCTATGCCATAATCACGCATGCAATCTTGTCGTTCAAATGCATCAACTGATCGACCTTCTGTTGTCAATGATTTCAACCTAGATTTCCAAACATTATTTTTGTTTCAGCAAGGTACCTTGACATTGTTATTGTTGCTTTCATGATACACATTTCTAAAGTTGCGTGAATTAGCAGTGTCTCTGTTTGCATAGAATGCATCATGTGATAAATTATTAAAGTAGATGACAGTATAAATTGCTCTCTTGTTGATCGAATCCTTCCTGTTTCCACAATATTTGTAGAGCTTTATGGATTGAAAATGGATACGTTCTCTTTCCAGTATTTATCAAAGAAAATGAAAAGACAAATTGCTCCTCCAATTGATTGAAACCTTGTTCACATAACATTGGTGTGAATAAGTTGCTCCTTTGCCATAGAACAAGTTTGGCAGAATCTTTTGAAACGTAGTACTTTGACACAATGGTTGGTCTTTTTCGCTTTGCAGATAAGAACATTATATTTACGGTGCCTGTAGGTTCTTTTCAATGTTGGCAATGTATAAATGGAATGACAAAAATTTGGGGACAGTTATGTGAAGGATTTTCTTAAGTCAATCTATCATGATCTTTGTGCTTTTGTTTTCTTAAATACATGTGCATTTTGTAGCTTATAGATGAACTTTAATGAAATTTTTGTTAGTATATTATGGTAGTGATGTGTGTGAACAAAGATCGGAAAATCTATTGCAAAATGGTTGGTGTAGGTTTGAGAGAGTGAATTAGATGCATCTTTGCCTTACCATACTTGCTCAAGCTTCAATGGTGCTTTGCATTTGATTAATATGCAATGATTGTCTCTAGCCTTTGTGATGAAAATGAGTCTGTTTCATTTAATGAAGCACAAAATTCAGAGAATTGGATGTTTGTTGTGCAATTTGAGTATGATGGTACGATGAAGAATGATACTTAGTCTTTGTGTTACTTGCCTTTTGGTAAGAAAGCCAAGCCATTTGCACTACATGGGTTTATAAGTTACAATGCACTATCATTATGTCAAAGAGTGACTCTTTGTTGGAGAGATTAATTCAGTGTATTTTCCCATACATGCTAATGTTGCATACCTTTTCACAAGAGCTATGCCTCATGAGGAATTCAAAGCTTTTCATAAAGCTTTGGGCTTACTCCCTTTTGTGGATTGGCCTTATCCACATTGGTCAACACTTCCTCTAACAGAAGTTAACATGTTTTTTTCTTGTGAGTGTGGATACTCAACGTTTAGATAAAGGTGTACAAGTAAATACATTCACTATATTCATGTATTAATGATGTGAGAAACCGTAACTATAATTTATAAGCCTAAGAAATCATGGTTATAGATATTTATCTTCATATTTTCATGGAAGCCTATGCCTTTGGCAATTTTTACCATTACATGCACACATTTTCTTTAACATTTATGAAGGTATATTTTCAATAAAATCTTTCTTTGAACCACATGTCTCATCTATGTGCTCATATGAGGATGGTTGGTTGAAAAATGTTGCATAACAAGATAGATATAGTGATAATTAAACCTTTGCATAGGTTCGAAACCTTGGACACTTCAAAAATTTCACAATCATTTTAGTAAAAAGAAACAAAAATGGTGGAGCATTTAGAAACTTATATTAAAGGGATCTTTTCGATCGAAGAAGTTGGGTACTCAAAAGGTATACTTGAGTTTTAAGTCTTGCATTTGGTTTTCATAAATATACTCAATTTTCAAGTGTTGGTTGAAAGTTTTCATTTGAGCTTCAATGTGTCATGTACGTACACATAATTTTTAAACAATCGATTTGAAATTATCATGCCTCAAGATATGTTGATTACTTTGTATAAGCTTCTCTAATTTGAGAGGCATTCAAATACCTTTTAAAGGTAAGAATATCATGCTTATAATTCTCTCTTGGTAGTAATATCCAATAATTTTGTTAATATCTTCATAATTCTTTGTCCAAATGATGTTCCTCAAAAGGGTTTTGTGTAACTAGTATAAACATTGTTTCCTATGAACTTGATGAAATCTTATATATCTACATTCTAAATTTTTCTTTTCTTAGGGCTGTCTTTATAAGTTCATCTTTGCATGCTCGTAGACTTGTAGAGATACCTTAGTTGTCGAAAAACTTGCTTAAGGGAATAAAACCATTTGAGCACTGATATGTCATTTGTCTAGTTTATTATCTTTAAGATGTCTATCTTTATTCTTTCCTTGTGCATTTCTTCTTGAAATGATAAATTGAGATAAAATTGAAGCCATGTGCTAAGCTTTATATGTAAACACAAGGACACCCTCTTTAATGTTGTTTCCAAAAAGATAATTGTGTTGTTTATTCAAGATGATCAAATAATTTCTATTTCAAGCCTTGATGAGAAGTTCAAGTGTATGATTTATATTTTATTTATTGTTAGCTTTGGAAGGTGATATTCATGTGTAAAAATTGTTGCAAATGAAAGAACATTGATTATGTTTGAAAGATCCCAATTAGCTACCTTCCACTCTCCTTCCAACCTTAAATAGCCCTTGCCCTTGGCACATCTAGAGTCTTCTCTAAGGTCCAAACACCCCTCATATTGTCACTCTGGGGAGATGGAATAACCTCGAAGACTCATGCTAAAGCCTTTGGCTCCCCAAAGCTCAAGTCTTGGACCTCGCTAGGATCCTTGACCAAATGCACGTAGCCCAATGGTAGAACATGGTGCTCTAAATAAATCTAATACTCTCTCCTCCTAGAAATCGCTCTCCTCAGTGATCCAAGAAGGAAATTTACTTGGAAGAATCCCATAGCTTCAATTTCAATGCCCAATAAACAAATGAATGTTATGTAGACTTCCAGTCATGGAAAGAGAAAAAGTTGTTTCTTCCATGGTTGATAGAACATTCCAACATTCCAGTTTGATGCAACAGTGGAAGGAAAAGGCTCGTTGCGAGGGCCTTTGTTATGGATGCCTAGGTTGGCATGCATATAGGTTGTGTCCCAAGAAGAAAAAGATATCTGCAATGATGGTGGTGGAAAGGCATCAATCTTCATCATCTTCTCCATCATCTCCTTCAAATTTTGATATTTTATCTACAAATATTGAGATAGATCCTTCATCCAAAAATAAGCAACCAATGTTGAATATAATGGTCACCAAGAAGGTGACTACTATGCCACATGTCTTATTATCTCCAACTGGACAAAAGGGTTATCACTTCCTGGACATCAAGCTGGTTGTCATGAGAGGGGAGATGAATTGTCATCCTATGAAAATACTGTTTAATATAGGATCTACACATAATTTGAATTTCTTCTTTGGTGAAGAAATTAAAATTAAAAACTA
Organism: Ceratopteris richardii; assembly: GCA_020310875.1. Classification (NCBI taxonomy): domain Eukaryota; kingdom Viridiplantae; phylum Streptophyta; class Polypodiopsida; order Polypodiales; family Pteridaceae; genus Ceratopteris; species Ceratopteris richardii. Next base: position 76,675,131 of record CM035439.1, read on the forward strand.
GTCCATATGAGTTGGTGTAGCTCAGTGATGAGTAGCACCTCCTTTAATGTCAATCCGGGAAGACATGAGGATGGTATGAAGACCTCGAGCAAGTGAAGGCACAAATGTGTGAGTGAGAAGCACACCAACATGCACACACATACACACACACGCGCACACACAGCAAGAACAAAGAGAGTAAGACAATGGAATCACTTCTATTATAACCAAGTTCTCATACAAGCTCAAAACTACAAGAAGCTACCTCAAAAATGAGCTCTCTAGCTCTATTTATAGTTTTTGACTAGCTTTGGCCTTGTCCAGACCTAGTGCTCGGCCTAGTTAAAAATTAGGTTCCAGGGCTTATTTGAGGGCTCAAACGAGGTCTAAAAAATATGAAAATTGGTAAGCACTTACTTCTAAGGCTCCTCAAGCTTGAGGACTCCTCGGCTTGTACAAAATGGAGCTACAAAAAGGTGAAACGGTATTTACAATGGTTTTTAGTGATGAGAATCACTTTTAAAATGATGTAAGGGTTGGAAAAAAAATTGATGGGTTGCCTCAGTGTTAGATCTGCATGTACGCCCGTACTTGCTTCTTCCCGTATGATGCCAACACTCTCCCCCCCTAGCGTCTGTCGTCTCTGATAGACCTCTGCTCCATGGTTTGATCAATGTACTGCTGTAGTACGTCAGTTGCCAATTAACTGCGCTCGGTAGGTCAGGTTGTGGCGTAGTGTAGAGCTCTGAATGCATCGTTTGTTCGCAGGCGAATAATTGTAGGAGATGAGTTGGGCATGGCGCGAACACTTCTGAGTGTGCTTCCCAGAACCCCGTGGTGAACATGTCATCAAACGTTTGCTTGTAGCAAGCAGGGAGATATCTTATTCGTGCATGCCACGCATAAGCCACTCTGATACTCGGGGTCGTGCTCATATCGTAAAGTAAATCATAGTTACCGTTGATGAAGCCCGGAATTGGCGACTGAATATTACGTACATTTCGGAAAGTCTTTAACACCACTTGCATCATGTCCAGTATCTTGAGCATCATCTGTGCAGCGACGTCAGGCATGGGGTGGAGGCGTGGCATCCAATGTCTGATGGTAGCCATCATGTAAGCTACAGTAGGTGTGTCGGTTGGGGGTGCAATGGCGGGGTAATTGAGCCATTCTTTGCAATTGGCATTTTCTTAACTTTTATGGCAAATGCCTTCCATGATCTTCTTCATTGCACTGGCCCGTAGCAATTGTTATACTTCAAGTGCATGGGCGCGTGATCCCATGTTTGTAGCATCTCCGGATAGGTCTCCAGTAACTTTTGCCTCCAGGTAGGTTGGAATATGTTCCCTTTGTGGGCATCCTCTGGAATGTCCTCAGGTTCAAATTGGGTAGCAAAAGTAGGATACTTGTTGGTTTTACGTTTGATCTCAGCATTGTAGTTTGCCAACAGTACAAAGTATGGCTTATATTGTAATTCGTAGCTGGTTATCAGTCTTCTAGGGGCGAGGTGTCTGAAATATTCTGATTGAAGTATGGTTTCTTCAATAGTCCTCATGGCCAACATCTGGGTGGAGATACGTTCCTCATGAGTTGGCCCCATTTCTTCTACCTGTTTCATCCATGCCGACGGGGGCTCCTCATATGTGTCTTGTCCTTCCTCCGTGATGCTGCCTCCTGGAATGGGTTGAGGCTCGTAGTTGTCTTCAAATGTTTCCTCCACTGGAATGATTACTGCTTCTTCTTCTATTGGTTGATCAGGTGGAGAGGGGGGTCTTTCATACTGTAACAGCTTGATCTTTAATTCTGCCACTTGTTGTCGTAGTTCAAGTACCTCATTGGTCGTGGTTGATTCGGGCTCTGGTGAAGTGGCAGCATTGACCATCTTTTTAGCTTCTGGTGGTTGTGGTGTAGGCACTTGGGATCTTTGTAGCTCCTTTACTTGGTCAACCAGCTGATCATGTGCTTCTAAGAGGTTGGCATAGGTTTCCAAAATTTGTTGTATGCTTTCTGAAGGGACGGCCCAGAAGCTAGCAGGGTCGATGGGTGCCCCTGGAGTACTTTCTATGGCGGCTTGGAGGTTGTCTTGATTTTGTTGCTGTAATCTCCTGTTTTCTTCTTGTGCAGCCGCTAGGTGGCGTCGGAGTAGAGCCATGTTTCGTTGTAGTCTAGCATTACGAGCTAGCTGATCTCTGAGTTGTTCTTCCGCTGCCCTAGTTGTCTCTGTATGTTTGGCTTCTAGCTCCACCTGGGATTGTTGGAGGGTGGTCACTTCATGCTGTAGTGCTGTATTACTTAGTTCCAAGGCATTCACACGTGCCTAGAGTTGAGCCGAGAGATTGCACAGCTCTGTGTTATTTTCTTCTGGTAATCTATACTCTTGCTTAAGTTGAGTGGCCGCTTCGAACATGGTGTCTAGTGCATGACTAAATGATGTGGATGCAGGGGTAGAGGTGGAAAATGCAAGGGTTCGAGAAATGGGGAGGGAAAAAGTGGGTGTTAAGGTCTGGGTAGGGGGATGTGGCTGCCCAAGAGCTGGTTGGAAAGAAGGGTGACCTATGATGGTTTGAGGGGTGGCAGGATGACCTACATGAGGTTGGGAAGATGGATCCGCAATGATAGAGGTAGGGATAGGTAAGGATGACAAAATGATGGTGTGTGATATAGGTTCACTGAGGGTGGATATTGGTTGCTCAAGAATGCTAGCGGTGAGGGGTTCGGTGGGTTGAATGGGAGGTGACGGTGGAGATGTAATCTGTATATTTACATCTGGTTCATCAAGGTTAGTTGGGCTGGCCATGTGAACATCTTCTTGAGTGGTGGTAGGGAAGGCGGTAGAGACTTCCATTTGAATCATCTTCCCCCTTCGTGGTCGTGTATCGATCCTTCGTTGATCGTATTGAGGAGGGTTGCGATGTAACATGATCCGCATAGCTTCTATAATCCCATATGTCTCCGCCAAAAGGTTCAATGATTCCACAAAATGGGGATCCGCGTTCTCTGCTTGAAGCATTTGATTCACCATCGCTCTATTTGCCTCCTCTGATAGCTTATGTCTCTTTTGTACCTGCTTGATCGTTTTGTAAAGCCGTTTGAGTTGTGCGGTGTAAGCTGAGGCTTCCTCCTCACTCTCCTCCGATTCATTCCTCTGTATCTCCACTTGTTCATGTGTGCCTCCCACGTGAGTGTGTTGTGCCTCATCTTCCCAATGCACTCTTCGGGTTTCACTATGTGTCCGTCCTCTCTGGGATGATGATTCGGGGCCGTCCGTGTCTGAGAAGAATTCACTCTCAGATAAGTGGGCTGTCTGCAAGAAGCTTTCAAAGTCAAAAGATGTATCTTCTGCCAAAGTAGCCATGGATGCAAACTCAACATCTGTGGGTAGTGGAGGGGCTGATGGAGTGGGCTGTACCATACCCCCTGATTGTGGTCCTTGGAGATGGATAGTGAAAGGGGCTACTTGTTCCTCTTCTCTGAGGGAAGCTTCTGTGGTGGTCTCACGAGGGATTAGAACCTGTGAAAGCGAACCACGCATTCTTTTTGCAGGTTGAACCCCTGACTTCTGCCCCTTGAAGAATTCCAGTTGTGAGTACTTAAGGGCCCTTGCGATCGGCACATCATAGGCAAGGCATCTGTAGATAATTCTTGTAATCGCACAACAACATTCAAGGTAGGCTTCCTCACGCCTCGTTTACCTGCTTCATACAACCGGTCTAGGATCCACACGGGCATTTTAATTGGTAAGCTCCCAGTCTCTGCTAGGTATAATCCATACCAGATTTTCTTATGAGGTTGGGTGAACCGGTCTTGCGCTGGAAAAGCAAAGTGTTGAAGGCACATCCGTAATGGTATGGCGATGTTGGGGGTGAGGGCACACATTTCTTTCAACTTCTTGATTTTATTGTTCTTCATAGACTCCGGTATCAAAGGATCTCGATCGGAAGGTATGTGGGTGCCATACATCTGAAGGGCTTCCCTGATTAAAGTAATATTCAACTCAAACTTCTTCATTTCCTCCTGGTTTGATAGAGAGGGCACCAGGAATGTGCCTGAATGATCTTTATCTCCTGTCGCCTTCAGTGTGGCAATCAAGTAGTAGCACCGAAGAAAATCAGGTTTAGGTAAAGCTGCACTAAAATAATCTTGCAATCCCGCTTTCAACCAAATATCTTGAAGAGGAGCTGCATTCTGTAATGTTTCAAATTCTCTCAAGAAGAATTGAAATGTCCACCATACTCCTCCGAATTCCAACTTGGACTCCCATATGTGGTCCGCATCTCCCAAATCTCCTGGCATCTCGTTGAACCAATGAGAATGCCCCTTCACTCTTTCTGTTAGGCCACTTGGAGGATCCGAGATAGGAATTCTTCTCACATTCAACAGCTCTTCAGGCCTTGCTGTCAGTGGAGCTTCCACAGGCATGGTATCCCAATTACTTTGAGTGCTAGTGCCTGCCTGGGAGCTTGTTCTTGCTGCTGTTGCCATGAGACTCCTTGCAGCAGTTGATGCTTATTTGCTAGCAGAAGAGAGGCACATTAGTGTTGCATAGGAAACAGGATGTAATAGTGTTCCCTCCACAATACTAACATGACAATCGAGATGGTTAGTGGTTAGAGGTGAAGTGTTTGTGATAGATGTGAGTGGTGGTTAGTGGTTAGTGTCATTCTAGATGCATACTTTGGATATGCAAGGTACTCAGAATGCATCTACTTCAGAGTGGATGGATTTACAAAATTGGGTCTGGGGGTTTGATACAAGGTTTAATTCTCTAGACTTCGATTGAAGATTCGTGGCTCCTTGAGCTGATGACGGTTAAAGGTTCATGGACTAGATTGTGCTGGATTTGGGACCTTTTGGGTACCCATTTCCAGACATTCCTAGGTTTGACCGAGTGCGTATTAGTGTGGGATGTAAGTAGAGTTCCTGAGTTGTTTGCCAAGAGGACTCGTGAGTGTTGAATTATGCTAGTGACTAGAGTTGGAGCTATTTGGGCTCGTAAGCAGGCCTTGGGCACCCATATCTGTCTAGCATTGGGGCTAGCCTTCATTGACCGCTTAGGGACCCAAATAGACATGGTATGCTAGAGTGTTGACTAGAGATCTCCTTCGTTTTAGTCCTTGACAGCGTGGCTTGCTTGATGCTCTTTTGAGACCCTGTCTTTGGGGCCGTGATTTTTTCCCCCTTGCGTATCCATATCTGTTTCATGCCACGAGGCACTTCATACTGCCGAAGTTGGTGCTCATGCTTCTTGTTCATCGGTCTCCTTAGTGTCGGGTGTTGCTGAGCCTTCCCCTTTAGGTTCTTCTCTGGAATAGATGGGAGTTCCTCCTTGACTTCTGTACCTTTGGCAAGAGTGACAATCCTCTGCACCATAGAACTTTGGACAAGAATGACATTATCTTTATGTGGGTTCCTGGAGGGACCAGGAATGGTGCCTATTCTAATGGTTTGAGTGCTTGATTTTCTAATTCAATCGTAAGGCAGCTTTGGCCTACCCAAGCGTGAAGAAGTCCACTTCTTAGGTTGAGGTTGACTACGTGATCATAGATCCAGTCTTGGCCCAAGACGAGAGGTTCGGTAAGATCCTCGTCTTCACATACTAGTACTTTTGCTGGCATGAGGACCTCTTGAATGTAGAGGGGAAGTTCCACCTCTCCCATGCAAGGAGTTTCAACACCTCCTAATCCTATCAAATATGCTTCTAGGAGTTTTACCTCCAATTGCAATTGTTGGTAATAAGAAAGCCGAACTGCACTAGTGGCCACTCCTGAATCAATTAAAGCTCTCACGGTCCTTGCACTCTCTCCTTGTCCTACTTCTAGGGTCACAAAAGGTCGTCGATCAACTATCTTACGGGCCAGTTCACTTGAAGCCTCGCACATGGTCATGTGATAACCTAGAGCTTCATGAGCGTCAGTCATGGGTTGATCTCTACCTTGCCTTCTCAATTTCATTCATCGAATGTGTTCTAAAGCTTTAGCCTGTGCTTCTTCTCGAATTCTCTTTTCCTCATCCTTACGTTTCTTTGCAGTAATAAGTCAATTGAGCATTTCTTTAGTTAGGGGTTCTTGATATAACTTGACTCTACATCCGCTTATGTAACTTGGTAGTATGTCACCTTCCAGAGTGGCTAGTTGTACTGCTCCGCTTGTGGAGATCCTATTGATAATCATTGGTCCATAGCCCCTTTTCTCTAATTTTCGTGCATGTTGCTTCAATGTGTAGACTAGGACTAGGTCTCCTGCTTTCAAGCCTTTATCCTTCACATGTGTATCAAAATACGCCTTTTGCCTCTTCTTGGCTGCATAGATTCCTGCTGCAGCTCTCAATCGTGTCTCCCCTAAACGTTCAAGATCAAAGACTCTAGAGGAGAGTTCATGGCCTGACCAGTCATGCTCTTGTGCTATCTTTAATGTAGGTATCAAAAAATCCAATGGTAGCATTGCATTCTGGCCAAACACCATATGAAAGGGTGTGGCTTGGAGTACCGTTTTATAGGCAACTCGGTATGCCCAAACAGCGTGGTGTAGCTGTTTGTCCCAATCAAAACGTTTGTTATTCACCAATTTAGTCAGCACATTGCATAAGATCTTATTTATGCTCTCAGCCTGGCCATTAGCTTGTGGATGATAGGGGGCAGACTTCTTGTGTATCACCAAGATCTCTTGAAGAAGATCTTCAATGACTTCATTTAAGAAGTGAGTCCCTCTATCACTAACTAACTCTATAGGTAGTCCGTATCTAGTGAACACATTTTCAAATAGGAACTTTGCTGTTGTTTGAGCATCGTTCTTCGTAGTGGCTTTCACTTCTACCCACTTGGTTAGATAATCTGTGGCCACAATGATATACTCAGCATGTGAACCCTTAGCTGGGGGATTAATAGGACCCACAAAGTCTATTCCCCACTTAGAGAATGCACGTCCACCCATCATAGGCTTCAATGGCATCTCATCCTTGCATATGGGATACTGGGTTTGCTGACAAACCTCACACCTCTTCACATAGGTATGTGCATCCATGTGAAGGGTGGGCCACCAAAAGCCTGCAAAAAGGATTGCTTTAATCACCCGATCTGGTCCAAAATGTCCTCCTACTACACCTTGGTGAGCAGTTTCCAAGATCTTAAGATACTCGCTTTCATGTACACATAGTCTCAGGTAACCATCTTTACCACGCTTGTATAGATTATCACCAATGAGTGAGTAATCTAGGGCTTCTTGTTCTAGACTTCTTTGTCTGGCCAGTGTCATATCTTGAGGGAATGTTCTCATCCTCAGGAAGGCTACTAATGGTTCACTCCACTCTGGCACTATGGACACTTGATAAAGAGTGGCGTGCTCCACTGGTGGTTTAGTGCGACAGATTGGGCATTCTTTGCACATTCTATGAACATCAACTTCCATAGTTGGCCAATGCACTCCTAGTCTCCTTAGAGTCTGTAGGGTTCGTTGTTTTGAGTATGTTGCTCTAATGCACCTACATGTGCTAATTGCAACCATTTAGCATACTCGTCCTCCTCTACGCAACAGGCTAATACTCCCTGATCGGTATGCTTGTACATACTTCTTGCCAAGATATGATACTTTTGAGCTTTTACTATCTCCCTATCTTGTGTGTTTATTACTGAGTGATTAGGCCCGTATGTTAATACTGGCACTAATGGCTTAGCCCACTGAGGTACAACCTCCAAATTAAACAAGTAAGCATCAGGTAAGTCATCTGACACTCCTTGTGGGGCCTCTCCTGATGTGAGCCTAGAGCGATGATCTGCTCTCAGATGGGTCTTTCCCTTCCTCACCACAACTTCAAAGTCGTATTCCATTAGCAAGAGGAACCATCTTACCAATCTACCTGTATTGCATGGCTTGTTTACCAAGTACAACAGAGCTTGATGATCAGTAAAAAATTTAAACTTATTTGCAAGCAAATAGTGTCTAAACTTTTTAACTGCGTATACCATGCCTAACCCCTCTCGTTCAGTGGTGGTATAATTTTGTTCAGCTGCATTCAGTTGTCTACTGGCATAGGCAATTGGAAGATCCATATTACCTTCACCCGTAGGTTGTGCTAGCACGCATCCAATTGCATAATTGGATGCATCTACATGGACATGGAATGACTTATTCCAATCTGGTGTGGTCAAGATTGGTGCTGAACACAATCTTCGTTTGAGCTCCGTGAAAGAGTTCTCACACTCATCAGTCCACTCAAAGTTAGTTAGAAGGGCATATAGAGGCTTTGCAATGACGGCATACATGTGAATGAACCGGCGGTAGTAACCACAATGCCCCATGAAGGCCTGTACCTCCTTGACATTCCTTGGCCTAGGTAGTTCTGCAATGGCTCTCACTTTCTCTTCGTCAGTGGATATGCCGTTCTTTGACACTATGTGTCCTAGGATCTTGCCTTGCCTGACCATGAAAACACACTTTTCTAGGTTCAAGCAGACTTGATATTCTCTACATTTGTCAAAGATTTGCCTGAGTTCGGGTATATGTGTTTGTCTAATGTTGGAATGAGCGCATAGATCATCCACATAGACTTCCAAATTGTTCCTCAAGAACTCTTTAAACACGTGACACATCAATCTTTGAAAGGTAGCAGGTGCATTGGTAAGCCCGAATGGCATTACCCGAAAGGCAAATATGCCCCACTCTGTGGCAAAAGCCATCTTATGCTGATCTTCTGGTGCAATGGCTACTTGATTGCCAGAGAACCCATCTAGGAAGCTGTACACTTCCTTGCCTGCTACCCTTTCTAATAGATGCTCAGTGATAGGAAGCGGATAACTATCCCTGATAGTGGCTGCGTTAACCTTCTTCAAGTTAATGCATACACATAATTTGCCATTCTTTTTAAGCACCACTACTATGGGGGATACCCATTCAGTATGCTCAATTTCATAGATAAATCCAGCTTCAACCAAGCGATCTATCTCTTCCTTGATCTTGGCCGCATAGTTGTCATTGTATGTGTATGGCTTTTGCTTAGAGGGCCTAGCCTCTGAAGTCATGGGGATCGTATGTGAGCATATGTCAGGGTCTACACCTTTCAGGTCCTTGTAGCTCGAAGCAAATACATCTCGATACTCCCTTAGCAATGCTATCAACTCTTGCTCTTCTTCTTCCGTCAGGTCATGTCCTATGTAGGTGCATCTTTCTTCTCCTTCTTCTACGACTACAACTATTTTCTTAGTAGTTTCCTTGCTATCATAGGCCTCTCCTGATTGTGTCTCACGTTTAGGCATTCTTACCATGACTCTTCTATCTTCTATCTCATACTTCTTGAAATTTTCCGGCACCTCAAACAAGGACTCCTCTTCCTCCGGTGTGGCTTCTTTCTTCTTTCTTTTCTTTCCTTCACTCTTGGTGGTCACTTGTGTGGTTAATCTCACCTCATTCATGAGCTCTTCATGTCTCTGAGGGTGAACTTCTACCTCATAGAAGTATTCTCCCTCTGATGCAAACGGTGGGTCCATGATGATTGACTCTAGGTCGGAGTCACTTGCATCCTTAAATGCATCAGGACTAGGTTCGCATTCTTCTAACACTGTGTCTCCCATGATCGGTTCTATTGAAAAGACTGAAATGCCATAGCCATCCTCATCACAGTGGGGTGTCCATTGTTCTTCATTGATGGCTACATCCATTGTTGCTAAAATTTCAGCCCAGCCGTGAGGCTCAAATTCTTCGTCAGGAAAAACTACAGGTGCATAGGCTGGGTCTTGAATTGATCTATGGGTTTCTTTTGCACCTATCTCTCTGGCTTTCTCTCTCTTCTCTTCTTCTATTTCTACCTTACACATCCATAAGTGAGTGTCTTCATGCATCCATGAGGATCCAGATCCTATGGAATGCACAGACTCAGTCTCATCTTTGGCTCTATGGATGGGATTCCATTGAATAGGTGGTACGTCTCTATGAGAGTAATCCTTGAGATTGACTTTGGTTGTAACACCTAGATGTTGCAAATACAAGGAATTGGTTCCCCAATCGTGTACCACTTGCAATTGCCACATAAATGGCCTTCCCAAAATCATCTTATAGGCTTGGTTTTTGCTAAAGTCGCATATAGCAAAAGTATGCTCAAACTCAACACCACATGTAGTGAGAGTTATTCCTTCTAGCAATCCTAAGGGCCTTTCAATATGACCATCGACCATCTACAATTTCATTCTCGTTGGCCTGAGTGCTGGCTTGCCCCAACGCTTCCATAAGGAAGTGGTAGCAATTGCAACTCCTGCACCTGAGTCCAAAATTGCCTTGGTTGTGTATCCCTGATGGATAACTGGTAGATAGGTATTTCCTTCCTCTCCTTCACTCATGTCTCCTATCTTATCCAAGGGTATTTCTGGTACTGTTTTGTGGGATCCTACCTGGGAACGAGATTTGGTTAAGTTTGGCACTTCTTTGGCTACGTGTTTCCACACTTCTGGCTTAACTTTGAGTAGCTCTTCTAAAGTGAGATTGCACTGCACTTTAGTGTTTTTTACTACCTCAGTATTCCTAAGTATGATCAAATCTTCATTTCTTATCATGACCGTGGGCGCTCTCATGCATGTTGACTTAGTTTCCCATGGGCCTGTGAAATGTGGTAGCTCTTGCAAGGAATTAGACTCAAAAACTAATCTCTCATGAGATTGGGCACTCTCCTGCTTTTCATATATACCTCCAAAAGGCCTCATCGGTTTCACGGTTCAAAAGCAAATCTATGCTTTTATTATCCTGGGGAATCCACTCTGGAGTCATGATCCTGGTTAAGACTGATTTACCACGAGGAGTCCTAGGCTCTCTCTCTAAGTTCCCTTGCTCTATATCACCCATGTCGGTTTCTGCGATCACATTCCCGAACTCGTCTGTTCTATCTGGGAGAGTGGTGACTACATAAATAGTCCCTTCTTTATCTAGGTATGCTCCATTCTCGAATTTGACTACTGGGTGTTCTAGTCCATGGGGTTGATCAGGGTTCTTAATCTGGACCACTGATCTTCTCAGGCCGTCTTCGTAGATGTGAGCACCTAGACGATTAGTCCTGATGTATTCCAATTGAGTCTTGTAAGGTCCTTCTGGCTTTTCTAGGTATGCCACCCCTGAACTACCTACTGGTCTCTCCATGTTATAGGACATCTCAGAATCACTTGTTTCTGATCTGGGAGTGTATGGGTAATCACTCAACTGCTGGGCCCAAGACCTAGCAATGTGATTGACACTAGCTTTAGAAGATCTGAGGCTTTGTTGGTCTCGGCCTAAGTGTCTGCCTGACCTAAGGTTCATATGACTGGTTTATCTACCCCCTTGGTCCAAAGTCCACTCTCGTTGCAGGTTACTTTGCACCAGTCTCTTGTTCTTTTTAGTTGACAATTGTGTTAAGCTCTTGTTTGAAATCACGTCATCAGGAGTACTTAAGTGATTTTCGCACTTGATAAGTGATCGATTCAAGTTTACTTTTGTCCCTTAGGGTTTTCGCACTTAAGTCCTACTTGATGCTTGCACTTAGTTGATTAGTTCTCTTGGACTTGATGTGTGCCTAGCGTTGCCCTAATTAATTACCACACCTACGTCGTACTTAGCCTAAGCTAGGAATTGACAAAGGAGGGTTGAGAGAACTTCCAACCTTAATTCACTTGTTGACCAGACTGCTACACAAGCCCATGAAAACCTTCTCCCAAGCTTGGTACTCACCCTTGCTAGCTTGCTTTGAATTTCCTTGCTTGCACACAATGTTCCTGCAAAAATTCACAAGTTAATATAGCTCCTTTACCACAATGGATTGAAAGACACACATCACAATTACTGGCCCCCCTTGGAGTAACTCACTGCACCCCCAAAATCTTATGACCACCTAGTCCCACCTAAAGGTCAACTTAAAAATACATGTTCTAAAACTCCACGTATGATTCTTACAAAAACCAATCGATGTCCACGTAGGATTCTCAACAAGCTTTCCAACGAGGCCAAGATCTCATCAATCGGAGTTCGTATGATGAAGTTATGACCATTCAGGCACGTAGGGGTCAAAACAGGCTCTCAGGGTTCAGGAAATTCCTCCCTGGTTTCTAGGTCTTTTGCCCACTTCTAAGACTCTAATATCATCCCAATGTGTCCAAAATTAAGCCCTAAAAGTACCTCAACACACTCAATTAATTCACCCTAAAAATTCATGCGTTAAGCCCGTGTATCGTGATAGGTCGGGTCAAGGTGTTGCGATACTTGGGAGTGTCGCGATAGGTCGGGGTGTTGCGATAGGTCGAGGTGTTGCGATAGGTCGAGGTGTCGCGATAGGTCGGGGTGTCGCGATACTTGGGAGTGTCGCGATAGGTCGGGGTGTCGCGATAGGTCGAGGTGTCACGATAGGTCGGGGTGTCGCGATAGGTCGGGGTGTCGCGATAGGTCGGGGTGTCGCGATAGGTCGGGGTGTCGTGATAGGTCGGGGTGTCGCGATAGGTCGGGGTGTCGCGATAGGTCGGGGTGTCGCGATAGGTCAGGGTGTCGTGATAGGTCGAGGTGTTGCGATAGGTCGAGGTGTCGCGATAGGTCGAGATGTCACGATAGGTCGGGGTGTCGTGATAGGTCGGGGTGTCGCGATAGGTCGAGGTGTCGCGATAGGTCGGCGTGTCACGATACTTGGGAGTGTCGTGATACCTGGGAGTGTCGCGATAGGTCGGGATATGGTGAATTTTTTTTGTTCTGTCTAGTGATCCTAGGAGCTCTCGGCCTGCGCAGTGTCGTGGTGCACTCAGAATCGTGATTGGGTCAACTTTTCGGTGTGTCACGATAGGTCGAGCTTGATGCCTCGGGGCCTGTGCAGAGAAAATCCGTACCTGCTGAGCTTGTTGGAGATGAGGATGAAGCTGAAACCTGCAAGAAACATGCAAAAGCACACAAAAACAAGACACACACTCCCTCTCTCTCAAACTCGCACAAAGCAAATGAGGAGAATGACAAGGAAGAGGGAATATGTAGTGGAGAAGGAGGTGGAGATGGAGATGGAGATGGAGAAGAAAACAAGAAATTTACCTGCTACTTACCATTCCAACGTGTCCTCTCTACATCTTACCATCACACGCTCGTCCTCAAAGCAGCTCAGTGATGAGTAGCACCTCCTTTAATGTCAATCCGGGAAGACATGAGGATGGTATGAAGACCTCGAGCAAGTGAAGGCACAAATGTGTGAGTGAGAAGCACACCAACATGCACACACATACACACACACGCGCACACACGGCAAGAACAAAGAGAGTAAGACAATGGAATCACTTCTATTATAACCAAGTTCTCATACAAGCTCAAAACTACAAGAAGCTACCTCAAAAATGAGCTGTCTAGCTCTATTTATAGTTTTTGACTAGCTTTGGCCCTGTCCAGACCTAGTGTCCGGCCTAGTTAAAAATTAGGTTCCAGGGCTTATTTGAGGGCTCAAACGAGGTCTAAAAAATATGAAAATTGGTAAGCACTTACTTCTAAGGCTCCTCAAGCTTGAGGACTCCTCGGCTTGTACAAAATGGAGCTACAAAAAGGTGAAACGGTATTTACAATGGTTTTTAGTGATGAGAATCACTTTTAAAATGATGTAAGGGTTGGAAAAAAAATTGATGGGTTGCCTCAGTGCTAGATCTGCATGTACAAACGTACTTGCTTCTTCCCGTATGATGCCAACAATACACCTATAGGGTAGAGTTAGTAGATGTAAAAGAATCTAAGATCTAGGATCGAGGAGCAGTTAGATTGCCATTCTAAATTCAGACTTATAAAGATGAGCTTGACTTTGAGGTTGCCAGGTTGGCTAGATTTGATCTCGTTCTCAAAAAATAGTGGCATGCAAGTAAAAATCCAATAATAGATTTTGGGACTCATGTGTATTAGTTCTATTTTTATGATCATCGCATGACCATCCATGGAGAACTTAGTGTTTAGAATTACAGACGGATGTCTACCTCTACTATAGATAAAGCAGAGCGTAAGTATCTTTGTTCTTGTATTTTGAACACGTTCAAAATGAGTTATTATCTTTATAGATTCAAACTAGTTTGGAAGCTCAACTAGCTTCTAAAATGAAAACCGAGTTGTACAATCGAGGAGGATCTCCACAAAGGAATAATAAGATCGAGCTACTCACCATTTATGGCCCCAATGCTTTTGGTTCTTGAAAAGGATGGATTGTTTAGAATGCCTATAGACTACATAGCTTTGAATAAAGTCACAATAAAGCACAAATATATGATGCCTCACATCGATGATATTCTAGATGCACTAGAATGTGCTATTGTATATAGTAGGATAGACTTAAAAAGTGGTTATCATAAGATAAGAGTCAAGGATGATGATGATGTACATCGGATGACGTTCCGTGCTAGATTTGATCATTATGAGTATCTTGTAATGCCTTTTGGTTTAGTAAATGCTCCTAGCTACTTTTGTTATGTCATGAATGCTATTTTTTGTCCTTTTGTTGGTCAATTTGTAGTTGATTTTGTGGATTATCTATTGGTTTACAATAAAAGTTTGAGAGAACATAAATGCCATTTATGTACAATTTTTAAGATGTTAGATAATACTTTGTACATCAATCCAGAGAAGACATAACTATGTTTATCTAAGGTTGAGTACTTAGGACTTATAATTTTTGTAGATGGAATTAGAATGGATCAATGAAAAGTTAGTGTGATCCTTAGTAGGCCGATTCCTCAGAATGGGTGGTAGTTGTGATCATTCTTAGGATTATCAAGTTTCTATAAGAAATTCACTGCCAACTATTAGCTCCGACAATTCTCAACTCAAGAAATGCATGGTCTAAACTTGCTAACATGAAAAATTGGGTGAACTTTATAATCATTTATAATCACTAATCTTCTTGATTATTATACAAGATCTACAAAATCTAGGGGGTAACTTGGGTTTCCAACCCATTGTTAGTGACAAACGAAGTGGAATTTGTAAAAACACACGATCACCTTCTTGAAACGTTCATGGTGTATGATGTTGATCTTCAAAAGATTTCATCCTCTTAGCAGCTTGCTCAAGATTAGAATAAGCTATCTTTGAGTTAACTTGCATATCTATAATGAATTGTGAAGCACTAAGAGATTTCTTGGGTAACCCTATGGTAGCCACACTGTGTGAGATAAACCCATAAATGGTTGAAGATAAATGTGCAAGATCATTGTCATATGAGAAATGCTTGGATACATTTACCAAATGTAAAGGTAAAGGTGAATATAATTCTATGGATGAAAAAAACTCTAGTCAAAAGTCATGATGAATAAAAGATACAATATTTGCCTTGTAGTGAGTGGCATGTAGTGGGCAAACAAATGAAAGTGGTGAGTTAAGAAGAAGGCACAATCTTCTTCGCATGCTCATTGGCTATGAAAGTGAATTGGGAGCATGTTCTTAACAAGGAGAGAAAGAGGCAAGAGCCCCCAACAATCCGATTTGATCTTAGAAGTCTATTTTGCCATTTTGTCTTCTCCTAGACTGATTTCAATCGCACATCACTTTGGACACAGACGTGTTGTGAGGTTCATATCTCAATGCATATGTAACCATTTCTTGCGTTTAAATACTCACTCGAAAGACTGTATTTTATAATTTGTTTTTCTCAAATATCTTCTTAAAAGTCTTTATATTCTGTGAGTTATCAGTTCAAGAGTGAATTTTATTACTTCAACATACCTATGTGGACAGGTAGTCTATCTTTGTCAATTGAATTCCCCACCCATAACTTATCCAAATTATGTGATTTATAGCTTGTTGGAAAGTTATCTTCTTTAATCTCTGTTTTTCAAATATCTCCTTCTAAGGTTCTATATTTTGTGAGTTATCAGTTCGAGAGTGAAGTCTAATTCTTCAACATACTTGTGTGGACAAATAGTCTATCCTTGTCAGTTGATTTTCTAGAACAAAACTTATCCAAATTAAGTTATTTATAGCTTGTTGGAAGGCTTTCCTGTTTTGGTGTGATTAACTAAAGCCACAAGTCCTTTTGAGTTTTGAGTTGAGAGCAACATGCAGTCCAAGGTGTAGGTGTCTGCCCAAGTGCTGGACCTACAAGGGCTCACTACATGATTCTTGTTGTGGATAGGAGAACTCATTCTCCACATAAATCACCTCAAAAGGTGCCAGATTAATAGTCTTGTGATTCCACTTGTTATAACTAAACTCAATCGATAGAAGGAAATTATCCCAATATGTCTTCTTCTCCCAAACATATGCCCATATAATATCTTATAATATTTAATTAATTCTTTTGGTATGAACATTTGTATGCGGATACTCTCCACCACTCATCTTGATGTGAACTTGAAGTTTATTAAACACATGTCTCCAAAAATTTCTTATAAACCTAGGATCCTTATATGAAACTATGGACTTAGGTAGACCATGCAATCTAAAAATGTTTGGAATGAATAATTCTAGAAGTTGCAGGGCTTCCACTGATCCTTTAGTAGGAATAAAGTATACCATTATGATTAAACAATAGACTACCACAAGAAGAGCATTCTTTTGTCATGGTTTCCTAGGTAAAGTGATTATGAAGTCCATAGAAATACTATCCCAACAATACTACATTATTTCCAATGGATGTAGTAGACATACATAAGTTTTTACATCCCTAGCCATCTTTGGCCACCAAAAACTATGTGTAATCTATTGCAAAGTTTTCTAAATACCACGATGTCCCATGCGAGGTAAATCATGGTTCTCAAAAATAACTTCTTTTCTAAACTTTGCTTCTTGGGAATTAGGCACAAAAATCTTTCCTTTTCTTTTGGACAAACCTTGATCAACTTCAAAGTTAGAAAATGCTTTATTCTCATTATTGTATGATAACTTTTTCACTATGTATTGGTAATAGTCATCATCAATCTATGAATATTTAATCTCTTGAATTAAATCACTATCTAAAACTCTAAAACTAATTTGATGCAAAATATGAGACAATGCATCTGCAACTGTATTGCTTTTTCCTTTTCTCCATTGAATTTCCATATGAAATTCTTGCATCAACTCAGCCCATCTAGCCCATCTTACTTGAAGATTAGGTTGGGAACATAAATACTTCATTGTGATGATCTGTGAATACTTTAAACTTGCCCCATATAAATAATGTCTCTAGATCTTCAAAGCATGAACTATTGCATGTAGTTTTTGTTCATGGACATAAGATTTTTTTTGAGATGGAGAAAGTTTCTTACTTTCAAAAGCAAATGGTTTGCCATACTGTATTAAAATGCAAAACTTTGATGGCATTAGGTTTCTAACTCAAAAGGTTTTTGTGGATCTACCACTAATAAAACCAGAGCACTTGAAATTGCTTGTTTCAATACATCAAAAATCTTGTTGTTTTGCAATCCCCCCCAAGAACCTTTGATTATTTTGTAATAAACATGTCAATGGAACAACTATGTGTGAATAGTGTTGGAGGTTGAGATCTGCAAAATCACAAGAACAACACAAGGAAGAAGAAGAAGCTTGGAACACAACACACAATACTAAATGTATTACCAAGTGAATGTACAAAGATAAGTGAACCACTAGGGTTATAGGCGTATATACAAGCCAAGGGGAAAAACTCCTAAAGAGGGAAAAAAGTTCCATGATAGTCCTAAGTGTGTTCACACACGTCGCTACCAAAATATGAACAAATCCCCCTTATGAACGATGTAGTGAAAAAGGAGCTTCACTCATGTATAAGGAAGTTCCAAGCTATGTGGAAAGAGATCAATCCACAAAAGGAAGTAAGCCCAAAGCTTTGTGAAAAGCTTCAAACTTCTCTTGAGGCAGAGCCTTTGTGAAAATATCTGCAATTTTATCATGTGTGGGTACATATGAAAAATTGATCTCCCCTATAGAGAACCTCTCCTTGACATAATGGTAATGCACCTCAATGTGCTTTCTGCAAGCATGGAACATAGGGTTCCTCACAACTGCCAATGTGCTCTAATTGTGACTGAAGATGGTGGTGGAAAAAGATTGATCAAAACCCATATCAATTAAAAGGCATTTGAGCCACAAACACTCAACAATCACTATGAAAGCTGCCCTATACTCAACCTCACAACTAGAAGTGGCCATAGTAGGCTGCTTCTTGCTCAACCAAGATATGCATGAGATACCAAGCATCAAGCAAAAACCACTAGTGGACACACAAATGTCATACAACCAACCCAGTTTGAATAAGAAAAAGCATTTAAATCTAGAAGTAATGATTCTCGCTTGGGATAAAACAATCCAAGTAGCCAGGTACCACTCAAGTAGCGAAAATGTTCTTAACTGCATGCCAATGCTTGATACCTAGACAATGCATAAACTTGCTCATATGAGAGATGGCAAATAGAATATCAAGTTGGGTTATGCATAAGTAAATCAAACATCCAACAACCTACTAAAACGACAACATGAAATGCATCTCTAGCATCATGAAGACTCAACTATAAACATGTTTCCATAGGAGTGGAAATAGGTTTGCAATCTTCAAGACCAAAATGTTGTAATAATGTGTCAATGTATTTTTTTGACACAAAGCTATTCCCCCATTAACTTGCATAAAATCAATGCCCAAAAATGATGCAAATGCCCCAAATCTAACATCTCAAAAGAGGCATGCAAATCAGCCTTAAATTTAGCAATATGCTTCTCATTAGGACCAGTGAGCAGCATGTCATTAGCATATACAACAACTTGCCCCCTTCTATGAGGTTTGGGGGCCTATCCCCCCAGCCCCTAGGGCTGAGATGGTAGGACTTCTCGTCGTAGAGATATTGTGAGATTGTATATTTTACCAACTATTTTATATCTCTCGACTACATTTATCTTACTGACTCCCCTTGTAAAAGCTATATAAGCATGTCCCAAGATGAGCTTTACATAGCATTGCACACTAGTAAGACCTTTATCTAGAGTCTATCTAGATTGCCATCTAAGTTCCACATTGGGAGTGCATGGGTGGACAACACCATCATTGTAGCTGCATTACTCTGGGAAATTTGAGAATTTGAGTTCTCTATCTCTCAGTTTGTGTCCATCTTTGTCTGGATTTTTCTCTCAGCTCTATCTATTGGTCTGTTCAGCTACACTACTCTTTTCTTACATGGTATCAGAGCTCAAGAGGCTCTGAGTGGTGCAAAAGCAAAAATTCAGAGGTTGTGGAGGTTTCAACAAAAAAAAAGAGAAGATGTCAACTGTTGCATCATCATGTACAACTAGGAATCAAGGTGGTTCTTCATCAAGAGTAGGTGGAGCACAAGCTAGAGCAGCAATGATGCCGGTCATCCCAACATTGCAGATACAACCACCAGCCATCATAGAAGGTAAACTTGATGGTATGAACTACACCCTATGGAAGTTTAAAATCACTTACATCCTTGATTCATATGAGCTTTTGGAGACTGTTCTTGGGAATAATCATGAGTCCCAAGAAACACCTGATCCAAATAATCTTGGTCAAATGATTCCTTCTAATCGCTCTTAATAATCAAATCAGACCTCAACCACTAACATTTGAAAAATTCAGTGCCTTACTCATGGAGGGGAAACTGCAACTCAAGGCAGGGAGTGGTGGAAGCAAAGGAGATGCTACATTCATAGCAAATGCCAAAGGAGGCAAAACGGACTCTTCAAAAGATGGAGGCAAAAAGAAGAATGACAAAAAAAAGTTCAAGGGAGAGTGTTTCCATTGCAAGAAGAAAGGATACATAATCCAAGGCTGTCACATCAAGAAGGCATAAGAGAAGAATGGCTCTTCAAAAGGTGGAAAGGGCAAAGAGTCTACCATCACTGTAGAAATAGAGCTTGAGTTATTTTTTACGATAGAGGAGGTATGCGCCTCGGTTGAAGATTCCAAAACAAATGACTCATGGGTGTTGGACAGTGGTGCCTCTCGTCACATGAAGAGTAGAAAAGACCTTTATAGTTCCTTACAACCTCTAAAGGAACCCATCACAATAAATGTAGGCAACAATGCAAGATGTCATGGAGAGGGCAAAGGTATGATTTCTTTCATTAGTTCTAATGGGGACGCCAAAAAGCTTTCAAATGTGTTGTATTTTCCACAAATCAAATGAAATCTACTTTCAATAGCTTCTATAACTAATCAAGGTCATCAAGTATCTTTCAGTAAGACAAGAGTTAAGATTATGAGTTGCTTGCTCTTATAGCCACTAGAAGTATGGGCACAAGTAAGCTATGGCATGAGAGATTCGGCCACATCGGATAAAGGAGGTGCATCACAAGGGTATGGTTGCACACCTATCATTGGTTGTGGAAATGGAGGAACCATGTGAAGCTTGCATGATGGGCAAGCAACACAGGAAGGCGTTTCCTCAAGAAAGCAAGAACAAAGCAAGCTATCCTCTAAAGTTGGTGCATGATGATGTTGATATATTTAGGTAGTGATGTGTATGAACACACTAGGATCGTTGGGGCACTTTTTTCCCTCTTTAGGAGGTTTTTTCCCCTCGTCTTGTATAGAGCCTATAACCCTAATGGGTCACTTATCTTTGTACATTTCTCTTGGTAATACATTCAGTATTGTGTGTTGTGCTCCAAGCTTGTTCTTCTTCCTTGTGTTGTTTACGTGCTTCCATAGACCTCAAACTCCACCAATTGGTATCAAAGTAGGTCGCTGCTCCATATAGGGCATCGTCCACACCCCTCTGGTCACAGTCTCAGAATCGCATGAAACTTGGTGCCAAAATCGTGATCTGAGCTCATATTGGACTCCAAACACATTATCATAGTGCTTGTGCAGACAATTTTGTTTTTTTGTGCCAAAGATATATACAGGGTTTGGTTTGCCGATATAAGCGCTTCGAAGTCTGCTACATGTTTAGTAGAACTTGATAGGCTAGTTTTGTTCAACTTTTTGAGATACAATCATTTTTTTTGCTTTAGGGTATTTTAGTCAATGGCCATGGCTGAAAGCAGTGATGTATTTTGTATGTTGTCTATTGAGGATACATTGGGTGGTACCAATTACCCATTATGGGCTTATATGATGCATCATGTATTGGTTGCAAAAGGACTGTGGAATATTGTGCAAGGTGTGGAAAAACATCCTATTACACCTACAAACACACTTGCTAAAGGTGATACAAACGACATTGAAGATGGTGATATTCTTCAAGTTCCTATTTGTGCTGTGGTTCTTGTTGCACTAGCAGAGCAATTTTTTTGAGATGGCAGAGATGCTTAGACACATGCATTGATAGCATTGTCTATCAAACGTGCCATTATTCCTCACTTTTGCTTTTGCAGAACACAAATGATGCTTGAAATACATTCACCACTTTATAACGAGAAAGGATTGAGGCTTGTGTTGCTTACCTCTGAAAACACTTGGAGTGTGAGCTCATGAATGAACGAGATTCCATGGATTTTTTTTTTGACAAAGATCTGTCACAAAGATGAAGGAGATTTCCGACCAACTTGGAAGCATTGGAGAGGTAATTGAAGAGGAGCAAATCATAAGACAAATCATGAATGGAATCAAAGCAGACGACAAGTGGGAGTCATTCACAACAGCCATGGATTTATACATGGATATGCATGTACCCGACCTCAACACACTCATGGGCCAACTCTTCACTCATGAAGCAAAGATTAGCAAAGGTGGTGAGTGCTCAAGAGGTAATCAAACTTCTGCCTTATATTATGATAAAGCTAAGGTCAAGGACAAGTCAAAGAATAGGAAGAATGAAGATGAAGGAAGCTCTTTCCAAGCAAACTTTGCAGGTAGAGGAAGAGCTAGAGGAAGAGGCAGAGGTGGAAAGCAAGGCAGGGGGAGATTCCAATCATCTCAACCTTGCAACATATGTGGCTTATCTAACCATACTACTGAAGAATGTTTCAGGAACCCGAGGAACTCAAGAGGAAGAGGATTCAATAGAGGTGGCTATGGATCAAATAGAGGTATATACAATGGAGGCTACAACAACAACAACTACTACAACAACAATTACAACAACAACAACAACTATCAAAGTGGCCATAGAGGAAGAAGAGATTACAATAACTATGCAGAGGACCAAAGTCAAGAAGATTCATTATTGATTATGAATCTATCAGCGAAGAAGGGTAAGGATGATGATCACATATTTTACATTGATTCGGGATGCTCGAACCATGTAGCAGGAAATGTGGCTTTACTTTCTGATTTGGAAGATCCTCATAACAAGCATGAAGTGCAGAAAGGAGATGACACAAAGCACTCAGTGGAGAAGATAGTTAATGTGAAGACATCAGATGGGAATATGAACCTCTTAAGCAAAGTCTTGTATGTCCCTACAATTACCAAAAATTTAATAAGTGTTGGATAGATTGTTGAAAAAGGATTGCAGGTTAGATTCAATCGATTTGGAGCATATGTTGAAGACCCAAGGCAAGGCTTTCGAAAGATTGCCAAAGGAGAAAAGACAGGAAGGCTTTTTACTTTTGAAGTGGAAGATACAAAGAACATAGCTTTGTTTAGCTATGGATCTCAAACTCTAACAGAGTTGGAGATATGGCACAAAAGGCTTGCTCACATTGGTGAGAGGACACTCAAACAGATTTGCAGGGACCAAAGTGTACTTGGTTTGCCTAATATCACAAGGCAACACATGATTTATAAGTGTGAAGCTTGTCAACTCGGCAAGGCTCATAGACAACCTTTCAATAAGAAAGGATATATGTATCAAAATCCTTTGGATCTAGTGCACACGGATGTGTGGGGTCCAAGTAAGGAGCCATCTATATCAGGCTCAAGATATTATTGTTGGGAGTGATGGTTGGATGCACTCAAGAAATGAGTTGATGCTGCAAAACCTGCTTCACACCTGCCCTTCTTTGGCTCCAGATATGCTTAGTACACTTCCCAAAAGAAAGCATTCTTGACATCTAATGGGTACATATTCCAATTCTTGGATGCAGCTATACTCACCAATATTCTGATAGTGGGCATCTTGGCCACAGGAGAAAATGTCTCCTCATAATCAATGCCTTGGGTTTGTGCAAAACCCTTGGCTACCAACCTAGCTTTGTACCTGTTTATTGTTCCATCTGAATTCTTCTTTAGTTTGTAGATCCATCTGGATCCTATTACCTTCATAGAGTCTTTCTTGGGTACCAAGTCCCAAGTATCACTCTCCTTGAGAGCTTCCATCTCTTCATCCATGGCTTCTCTCCATTCTGGTTTGGTAATTGCTTCTTCATAGGTACCTGGTTCTTCATTCAACAAGTCCTTTGCAAGATATACAGAATGTTTAGTTACAAGTGATGTGTCATACCCAAATCTGATAGGCTTCTTCTTTTCTCTCTGAGATCTCCTCATTGCTTGAGTAGAGGATTCTGGTTTATCTTCTAGTTGCTTCATCTTCATCTTCCCTTTGGACTTCCAAGCCTTGAACTCTTCAAGGTTTATTGTATCATCATCATCTGAGCTTGAATCTTCTTGCTGAATTGGTTCCTCCTTCGTGAGCTTTGGAAAATCTTCTTCCATGTCATAGGGTAGACTAATCTTCCTGCATTCATTTTCATACCAAGAGTCATTCTCATCAAAGATGACATCTCTGCTTACCTTAAACCCTTTGTTTGTTGGGTTGTAGAATCTGTATCCCTTTTGGTTCAAATCATAACCAATGAAGATACATTTTTCAGCCTTGGGGTCTAGCTTTCCCCTTACCTGTGAGGGAATATGCACATATGCTATACAACCAAAGATTTTGCAATGATCCAGAGAGGGTCTCTTACCATGCCAAGCTTCATATGGTGTCATGCCATCAAGTGATTTGGATGGCAACCTGTTTATGAGATAGGTGGCAGTGGATACACTCTCTGCCCAAAGATAATTTGGTAACTTTTTCTCCTTAAGCATAGACCTAGCTGTCTCTACTATGAGTCTATTCCTTCTTTCAGCTACCCCATTTTGTTCAGGTGAGTACCTTGTAGTAATCTCCCTTTTGATGCCTCTTTCCTGCAAGAAATCTTCAAACTCATTGGAGAAGTACTCTCCTCCACCATCTGACCTTAGCCTCTTCAAGCTTCTTCCTGTTTGATTTTCAACAAGTGCAAGATACCTCTTGAAACAATTAAATACTTCATCTTTATGCTTCATAAAGTATAAAATGGTCCACCTGCTATAATCATCAATGAAGGACACATAATACCTTGAACCTGAAATGGAAGGGTCCTTGCTAGGTCCCCAAACATCTGTGTGTACCAAGTCTAGGTAGTCTTCATGCATGAAACCTTTCCTTGAATAGGGTAACCTGTGAGACTTACCAAATTGACATGATCCACACTTGTATATCATGTGTTGCTTGGACACATTAGGTATCCCAAGCACACATTGATCCCTGCACATTTGCTTTAGGGTTCTTTCACCTATGTGCCCTAATCTCTTGTGCCATATTTCTAACTCTGAAAGTGTCTGATCCTTGTAATTATACAAAGCAATGTTCTTGGTATCTTCTAGCTCAAATGTAAATAATCTACCTGATTTCTCCCCTTTGGCTATCCTTCTGAATCCATGTCTTGGGTCCTCCACATATGCTCCATGTTGTGTGAATCTGACCTGCAAACCTTTCTCCACAATCTGACCAACACTCATTAGATTCTTAGTGATGGTTGGTACATAGAGTACCCTGCTCAATAGATTCTGGTTACCATCACATGTCTTCACATTTCCAATCTTAACAACAGAATGTTTAGTGTCATCACCTGTTTGTACCTGATGTTTGCCCTTGGGCTCTTCCAAATCAAAAAGTAGTGCCACATTGCCAGCTACATGGTTAGAACATCCTGAGTCAATATAAAATAAATGATCATCATTTGTACCTGCCTTGGAGGTCATATTCATGATCAATAGGGAGTCATCTTGCTCCTCTGTGTAATTGTTGTAGTCTCTTCTATTTCTGAATCCACCTTGGTAATTACCATTGTGGTTGTTGTTGTAGTTGTTGTTGTATTGGTTGTTGTATCCATTGTAGTCTTGATGTTGGTTGAATCTGCCTCTCCCTTGAGAGTATCCACCTCTTGAGTAGCCTCTTCCTCTCTGATTTTTGTAGTTCTTGTAGCATTCATCTGTGGTATGATTAGACAATCCACAAATGTTGCATGGTGATGAGTTGTAGGGTCTCCCCCTACCTGACTTACCTCCTCTGCCTCTTCCTCTAGATGACCTACCTCTCCCTGCATAATTAGCTTGGGAGGTAGAACCTTCTTCATCCTGTTTCTTCCCTTTACCTTTATCTTTAACTTTCTTATCAGTATAGAGAGCAGAGGGGTTGTTACCTTTTGATTGATCTCTAGCCTTTGTAAACTTTGCTTCATGTGTAAATAGTTGGCCCATGAGTGTTGTGAGATCAGGGGTATGCATGTCCATATAGAGGTCCATTGCAGTGGTGAAACTTTCCCACTTATCATCTGCCTTGAGTCCATTTGTTACTTGCCTGACTATTTGCTCCTCTTCAATCTCCTCTCCAATGCTTGCTAGTTGGTTTGCCACATCTTTAATCTTTGTCACATACTCTGAGACTGGTTGCTTGGGCTGCTTCCTAAGAGTTGTGAACTCAATCCACAATTGATTCTTCCTAGCCCTTGTGTTGGAAGAAAAGTAGTTTGACAAGGTTTCCCAAGTCTCTTGGGAAGTCTTGCAATTCCTTACATGAGGTAAAAGAAAGTCAGATATAGAGTTTAGAAGGTAAGACCTTGCCAAAGCATCCTTTGCACACCATTGGTTGAGTCTTTCATGTTCATCCTTTGTGGGTAGTCCTCTAGTCTTGAATGAGGGCAATTCCTCATCTCCTGATATGTATCCAAATAGGCTTCTCCCTTGTAGATAGGTCTTCATTCTCAATGACCAAGCCTGATAATTGTTTCTGTCCAATTTGTCAATGAATGAAGGGAAACCATCACCCATGTTTACTTTCTTTGCTCTGATACCACTGTTGGGAGTGATGGTTGGATGCACTCAAGAAATGAGTTGATGCTGCAAAACCTGCTTCACAGCTGCCCTTCTTTGGCCCCAGATATGCTTAGTACACTTGCTTAGCTTCCAAATGACACAAAGAAACCATATATGTACTTTGCAAATGATTTGTGTAATGACCAAATCAAAACAGACAACTTTGCACTTCACAAATTCTAGAAAACTTGCTATTTCTGTAGTGACACCTGCTCAATGTTATGCTCAGTGTGACCAGCACACTTAAAATTGAAACAATTCCTTTTGGGAGTATTAAAGTACCTTAACAAGCTACCAATCACAAGTGGAATCACTCAAATTGATAAACCATACACTGAGAAATAAGTTTAGCAAAATTCTGATTACCCCCGACTTTTTAGGAACTCTGCAGACACAGACCAGTGTGCACTTCGAAGCGGATTTCTCCCAAATGGCTGAATGAAATCTTCTGAGATTTTGTATGCTTGTAGAAGACCTTGAGCTGGTTCCAATGAGCTATAGATCTCTTGATTTGGTTCAGTGAGCACTGAAAAATGCTCCTTGGAAGTTGACAGACTTGCAGTAGAATACACAGAGAATCAGATATGTTGAATGTGTATATATCTATTGATTGATATGATTATACAAGCTCATTAGCATGGCAAGCATGGCTAATTAAGGAGTGGTGGTGTAGGCTATGGAGTAGCACTAACACACACATAGTTACAATGACAAAAATGTCTCGGGGAGTGAGCTGAAGTGACTGAACTAACCGCGACTTTTGAAGTGTAGTTTTTATAGGAGTTGAAGGTTAATTTGAATTTCAAATTCAAACTTAGGCTCCCTAGAATATCTCTACTAAAAGTAGGGAGATATTCTCTCCACTAAATCATTCTCTTTTCCACGACTAATGAAGTAGGTGAGTGACTAAAGTGATTACATATGAATGCCAAGTCATATAGACTTTTACAAAGGGGTAAAAAGGTAAGAACATCTAAGCATATGTTCATATGCACCTTGCTTCAATTGAAGCCTTGATAAAGCTTTGTCCAAGCTAGTCTTCCATGATTCCAAGCCAATGTGTGAAGGCTTGATATGCACCAACAATTATGTGTCTTTCATAGATGATTGTAGCAGGTGGACCATTCTGTTTTTCATGAAGCACAAGGATGAAGTGTTTAAGTGCTTTAAGAAGTATATTGCTCTTGTTGAAAACCAAACAGGTAGGACTTTGAAACGACTCAGATCAGATGGTGGAGGAGAATACTTCTCTTCTGAATTTGATGCCTTCTTGTATGAAAGAGGCATTAAAAGGGAAGTCACTACAAGGTATACACCCGAACTCAATGGTGTAGCAGAGAGGAGGAACAGAGCTATTGTCGAAGTTGCAAGGTCCATGCTCAACGAAAAGGGATTGCCGAACTACCTATGGGCAGAGGCTGTGTCAACAGCCACATATCTCATAAATAGACTTCCATCTAAGTCACTAGATGGAACCACTCCATATGAAGTGTGGAATGGAAGAAGACCTAGTCTAGAGCATTGTAAAATCTTTGGATGCTTAGCCTATGCTCACATTCCTTCTCAAGTAAGAGGGAAATTGGATCCCAAGGCAGAGAAGTGTGTATTCATTGGTTATGATCAAAACCAAAAAGGATATAGATTGTACAATCCAACCAATAAAGGATTTTCTGTGAGTAGAGATGTAATTTTTGATGAAAACAAATCATGGTTTGATGATGACAGGAAAGTGAAGCTTCCGTATGACTTGGATGAAGACTTTCCATCACTTCAACCAAAGGAGCCAAAGCAGATTGAAGAAAGTGATTCGGAGATTGACCTAGAAGACTTGGAAAGACTAAAGCTATGGAAGAACAAAGGTAAAGCAAAGATGCAGGATGCTACATATGGACCCAAGAGCTCACATCAACCACTTAGAAGGTCTTCGAGGGAGAAGAAGAAACCAGAGAGGTTTGGTTATGATACTTCCTTGGTCACCAAGCACTCAATCTACATTGCAAAGGATTCAACTAATGAAGAGCCTACCACATTCGAAGAAGCACAAAGAAAGAAAGCTTGGAGAGATGCAATGGATGAAGAAATGGAAGCCTTGAAGGAGAATGACACTTGGGAGCTTGTACCTAACAAGCCATCTATGAAGATAATCGGATCTCGATGGATATACAAAATCAAGAGGAATCCAGATGGAAGTATAAATAAGCACAAAGCAAGGTTAGTTGCTAAAGGGTTTGCTCAAACCCATGGTATTGATTATGAGGAGACTTTCTCTCCTGTTGCAAAAATGCCTACAATTAGAGTTCTCATAAGTCTTGTTGCATCTAGAAATTGGAATCTTTATCAACTTGATGTAAAGAATGCTTTCTTGAATGGATGGATTTCTGAGGAAGTGTATATGGCACAACCTCCTGGATATGAGGATGCACATCATCCTAACTATGTATGCAAACTAAAGAAAGCTTTGTATGGATTGAAGCAAGCTCCAAGAGCTTGGAATTTCAGATTGGTGACTTATTTGTAGGACCAAGGATTCAAAGCTAGCAAGGCGGATACCTCTTTGTTCATAAAGAGGAATGGATCTGAAGTGATCTATTTATGTGTGTATGTTGATGACATTATTATCACAGGCAATGATCTTGAAGGAATCAAACAGGTAAAGAGTCAAATGAAGGAGGAGTTCAAAATAAGTGACCTCGGACCACTCACTTATTTTCTTGGATTGGAGTTGATATACACAGATTCAGGTATATACATCACACAAAGGAAGTATGTCCATGACATGCTCGTCAAGTTCAAGATGGAAAATACCAAGTGTGCAGGTACACCTATGGAGCAAAATCATAAGCTTAGTGCTTATGAAGGAGAGCCAATTGAAGACATCACAAGCTATCAAAGCTTGGTTGGAAGTTTGAACTATGCAACACTCACAAGAGTGGATATATGCTATAGTGTTAGCATATTGAGTCAATTTATGCATAAGCCGAGAAGACCACATATGGAAGCGGCCAAGAGAGTTCTCAAGTACCTAAAGGGGACCATGAATGAAGGTTTGTTCTATTCATATACTTCAGATATTGAGCTAAAGGTCTACTCAGATGCAGATTGGGCGGGATCTAAAGATGATAGAAGAAGCACATCAGGGTATATATCATTTGCAGGTTCAAAAATCATTTCTTGGTCATCGAAGAAGCAACCAAGCGTGGCATTATCTTCTACCGAAGCCGAATATAGAGGTTTGGCTAATGCAACTCAAGAAATCATGTGGTTAAAGTCTTTGTACACAGATCTTGGACTTCATTCTTCAACACCTCACATTTTTGGTGACAACACAAGCTCACTACATCTAGCAGCTAATCCGGTATACCATGCTAGAACCAAGCATATTGAAGTCCACTACCATTATGTAAGGGAGAAGCTAATGAGCAAGGATATTCAACTATCCTATGTCTCTACAGATATGCAATGTGCCGACATGTTGACTAAAGCTCTTGATGGTACAAAATTAAGTAGATTCAAGTTGATGATTGGCTTGCAGGAAATCAAGGACAATTGAAGACTTATTTGAAGGCCAAGCATGTTAGGCTTGAGGGGGAGCTGTTGGTGCATTTTACCCAAGCCTACATGCTTGATATATTTGATATTATCCTCATTTGTAAGTCACATGAGTAGTCATGTGAATACCTCTTGTAAAAGAGTA
Organism: Ceratopteris richardii; assembly: GCA_020310875.1. Lineage (NCBI taxonomy): Eukaryota > Viridiplantae > Streptophyta > Polypodiopsida > Polypodiales > Pteridaceae > Ceratopteris > Ceratopteris richardii. The sequence continues at coordinate 76,704,745 of CM035439.1, forward strand.
CATTTTATCTCTTGTAAATGGAAAAAGAAAAAAGGAAAAGGATGGCTTACCTCATCCATGATGTAAAAGAAAATTCGTGGCTCCAACTACCAAAATCACGAATTTTTGAGCTGAGGGAATCTCTCCTAACTTTGGGGATCACTTTTAGGTGGAGCCATTCGAATTCGAATTCAAAACTCCCTCCAAGAATAGCTATAAAAGGAGCAAGGAGGAAGAGGCGATTAGCAAGCCTTGTACGTGACCACTTCATGTCATTTTGTAGAGATTGAAGAGCTTACTCCATAGCTCTATCATTCTACTCCCATTGTGCAAATATTCATTGCCAATGTGGTTGTAATCATATGTGAATCTATACATCTATCACCATTTACTTCTCTGTTTTGTTCTCTGCTATACTCACTCAGAGCAGTACCTTCAGAAGGTCATATCTCGCGTTTTACTGAACATTTTTCAGTGTTTTAAAGTGCGTTGGATAGCTCTTACTGTCTAGTTTTTGCTTATAAATTTTCATGACTCATTGGAGTAATATTTTGGCAGATATATTCATTTTACTGCTCCCTGGTCTATCTCTGCAGAGCCCCGAGAATTGTGGGAGGTTCCAGAAACTGATGAAACTTGTTCTCAGTGCTCAGTCCATCATTTGAAGTGTTTTAACTTGGAATGGCAAGCTTGTTAAGTCTATTTGATATGACCAAAAGGAATTTGTCTAATTCCTACCAGGCTGAGAGCACTGTTCATTTTTTTCAGCAGGTGTATGTCCAAAAATAGCAAGTTTTGGGAGCTAGTCATTTTGCAACTAGTCTGTCTTGACTTAAACTTTTGGGATACATGTTCCAAAGTACTTGGCTGATATTTTGGTGGATTTAGGAAGCTCAAAGGGTCTACTAATCAACTCTGAAGTCTCAATTGGCTGGTGTGAAGCTGGTTGTAGCAGCACCTACTCATCTTTGGATTGCATCCACCATCTCTCTTCACATGCAAGCTATCTGTTGCTCACCTTCATGTCTTTGGTTATCTGGCATATACATTAGTGATTGAACAACAATGCAAGAAATTGGATGATAAAGCAGTGAAATGTATTTTTGTTGGGTACAACTCTAAAAGCAAAGGCTATCATTTGTATCATCCACAGACTAAACACATTTTGTTAGCGATGATGTTATTTTTGTGGAAGATGCTATTCAACCATTACTTTCATGTACTAAGGAGGCATCAATTAGCTCCAAAGACATGTATGATACTTTGCTGCCTCTTTTTACAGGTGGACAGTCTAGTGTTGATCGAAATGAGGCGATTTCTACAAGTTTCACGTGATGATATAGATCATTGCATTTCTAATGCAGATCTACATGATGCACTTGTTGATGAGAGAGCTGATATAGAGAAGGCAAAAACTACGCCAAAATGGTCTGGGTAGACTTTGCGGGATAGCAAATTAGATGCAAGTTTGTCATATCATACTTGTTCAAGCTCTCATAGTGCTTCTTTTTCATGAGATTACTATGCTATGGCTGCCTCTAGTCTTTGTGATGAGAATGAACCACTTTCGTTGGATGAAGCATAAAATTTTGAAAATTAGATGACTGCTATGCAATAAGAATATGATGCTATTATGAGAAATGGTATCTCGTCTTTATGTGACTTGCCTCCTAGCAAGAAGCGCATTGGCACTAAGTGGGTATACAAGCTGAAGCATAAGCCTGATGGAACAATTGACATGTATAATGCTATACTTGTTGCAAAGGGTTATGTTCAAGAAAGAGGCATTGATTTTGATGAGACCTTTGCTCCTACATGCCAAATGACTACTGTTCATAGCATCTGTGCACTTGCAACTCATCATGGTTGGAACATACATCAGTTGGACATTAAAACTGCATTTCTGAATGTGCTTACATGAAGAAGTGTATGTTTTTTAGGCCCATGGTTTTGTGCAGAAACGGCATGAAAACAAAGTGTACATGTTGAAAAATGCATTATATGGTTTGAAGCAAGCACCACGTGCTTGATATGAAAAGATACATGCCTACCTAATTGCACATGGTTTTGAGAACAGTCCAATTGAGGGCACATGCTTCTAATTATTGTTGTCTATGTTGATGACATGCTTCTCATTGGTGCTCATGAGTAGCATATTGCTAAATTTAAGGCTGATTTTCATGCCTCATTTGAGATCTCAGATTTGGGGTGTTTGCATCATTATTTGGGCATTCAGTTTATGCAAGTTGATGGCAGAATCAAAGAAAATATATTGACACATTATTGCAATGTTTTGGCCTTGAAGACTATAAACCTATTGCCACTCCTATGGAGACATGTTTGCGATTTAGTCTTCATGATGCTCGAGATGCATTTGATGCTATTCTCTATTAGCAAGCTTTTGGATACATGATTTACTTATGCATTACTCCGCTAGATATTTAGTTTGTTGTCTCACAGATGCATTGCCAAGGTGTCAAGCATGTCATGAGGAAGGAGATAAGGAAGAGATCTCACTCACACACTCACACACTCACACACTCACACACTCACACACTCACACTCAAAGAGGAGCACACACGCAGATTGCTACAATGAATAAGATCTTCTGTTGGAGTTAGACGTCTGCGGAAGCACGTGAACAACACAAGGAAGAAGAAGAAGCTTGGAGCACAACACACAATACTGAATGTATTACTAGAGAATGTACAAAGATAAGTAGCCCATTAGGGTAATAGGCATATATACAAGCCGAGGGAAAGAAAACCTCCTAAAGAGGGAAAAAAGTGCCTCGACGGTCCTAGAGTGTTCACACACATCACTACCTAAATATATCAACAAATCCCCCCTGGGAGTGCTGCGGTGAACAAGTAGCTGTCACTCATGTATAAGGAAATGTCAAGCTATGTGGAGATCACCCCACAAAAGGAAGTAAGCCCAAAGCTTTGCAAAAAGCTTCAAACTTCTCCCTAGGCAGAGCCTTTGTGAAAAGGTCTGCAATGTTCTCCTGCGTGGGCACATATGCCAAGATGATCTCCCCAATAGAGAACCTCTCCCTGACATAATGATAATGCACCTTGTTGAAGCTGAAGGTCAAGGACAAAGCATAGGAACACATCTAAGATGTGGACACACAAGAAGAAGGAGCAAGTAGGGAGCTCCAAGAAGTACATGTCAACTTTTCAGAAGAATTCCCTACAAAAATAGTGATTTCCATCACTAAAACCATTGTAAATACCATTTTCTATTTTTGTAGCTCCATTTTGTGCAAGCTGAGGATTCCTCGAGCTTGAGGAGCATTAGAAGTATCATCTTACCAATTTTCATAATTTTTAGACTCCGTTTGAGCCCTCAAATAAGCCCTGGAACCTAATTTTTAACTAGGCCGGACACTAGGTCTGGACAAGGCCAAAACTAGTCAAAAAACTATAAAAAGAGCTAGAGAGCTCATTTTTGAGGTTAGATTGTTAGAGAATAGAACTTTTGTAAGAGAACTCTTTGGCAATTGAAGCTTTCCATTGTTCCTCTCTTTGATCTTATCTTGTGTGCGTGTGTGTGTATATGTGTGCATGTTTGTGTGCTTTCACTCACGCACTTGTGCCTTCACTTGCTCGTGGTCTTCATACCGGTCCTCACGTCTCCGCGGATTGACAAGTAAAGGAGGTGGTGCTTACGCTTGAGCTACACCAAATTTTGGCGCCGTTGCCGGGGAGAGAGCTTCGAGGACGAGCGTTGTGATGGTAAGATCGTAGATTTGCGACGTTGGAAGGCAAAAAACAACTGTCATTTTTGTTCATTTTCTGATTTTTCTTCTTCATTTTCTTCATCATCATCATCTTCACCCTCTTCCATCTTTTTCTTCATAGAAATTTCTTGTTTTTAAGTGCATTTTCACCATTTTCATACCATTTTTCATGCATTATTGTGTGGGAAGGAGTTAGGAAGTGCAAGGGAGAACAAGCGCCTGTGTTTTTCATGACTTTCTGCTCATACGGAGCTCGTCATTGCTCGACGCCCAAAAATTCGAAGTTCCCGCCAAAAAACGCGATTCTGTGATGAAAATCACGATTTTGTGAAAATTCAAATTTTTTTGAAAAATCACGATTTTCTATTTCCCGCCTAAAAGCTTGCTGAAAGAATCACGATTCTGTGGTCATTCTCAGAATCGCGATTATGTGGTTGTGCTCAAAATCGCGATTCTCACAAATCACGATTTTTAGCCAAAAACACGATTCTGTGAGAACACGATTCTCTAAAAGACGATTTTGTGAAAACACGATTCTCAGAGACAAAATCGCGATTTTCATGTCAAAAAAAAAAAAAACAAGATTCTGAGAACCACGATTTTGTGAATAACGATCCTGTGAACCACAATTTTGTGAACCACGATTCTATGAAACACGATTCTTTGCTCAAAATCGCGATTTTCAAAAACACGATTCTCTGCTCAAAATCGCGATTCTCACAAATCACGATTTTTAGCAAAAACACGATTCTCTGAAAACACGATTTTGTGAACCACGATTCTGTGAAACACGATTCTGTGAACCACGATTTTGTGAAAACACGATTCTCTGCTCAAAATCGCGATTCTCTGCTCAAAATCGCGATTCTCACCAATCACGATTTTCAGTAAAAACACGATTTTGTGAAAAAGGAGATTCTGTGAAAACACGATTTTTTGCTCAAAATCGCGATTTTCAAAAAAACACGATTCTCTGGTCAAAATCGCGATTTTCAAAACACGATCTTGTGAAAACACGATTTTGTGAAAACACGATTCTCAAAGTACAAAATCGTGATTCTCTGATTTCATACAATCGCGATTCTCTTGAAGTTCACAAAACACGATTCTCTGAAAACACGATTCTGTGAACCACGATTCTGTGAAACACGATCCTGTGAACCACAATTTTGTGAACCACGATTCTCTGAAACACGATTCTTTGCTCAAAATCGCGATTTTCAAAAACACGATTCTTTGCTCAAAATCGCGATTCTCACAAATCACGATTTTCAACAAAAACACAATTCTCTGAAAACACGATTCTGTGAACCACGATTTTGTGAAAACACGATTCTCTGCTCAAAATCGTGATTCTCACCAATCACGATTTTCAGTAAAAACACGATTTTGTGAAAAAGGCGATTCTGTGAAAACACGATTTTTTGCTCAAAATCGCAATTTAAAAAAAAACACGATTCTCTGCTCAAAATCGCGATTTTTAAAACACGATCTTGTGAAAACACGATTTTGTGAAAACACGATTCTCAAGGTACAAAATTGCGATTCTCTGATTTCATACAATCGCGATTCTCTTGAAGTTCACAAAATTGCGATTCTCTTGAAGTTCACAAAATCGCGATTCTCTTGAAGTTTACAAAATCGCGATTCTCTTGAAGTTCACAAAATCGTGATTTTTTCCAAAAGGTCCTGTTTGCCTGTTTTGACCCCCAGGAGCCTTTTGACATAACTTTTTCATCCAAAGTCCATTTTTTGACCTCTATAGCTCGTTGGAAAGCTTGTTTTGAATCCTACATGGCCCTCAGGTGGGACCAAGAACCCAAGGGGACTCCAAAGGATTTGTGAACCATACCAAGGGGAAATTTTGGACTCTTAGCCAAAGCTTATGAACCTGAGATCTGGTAGACACCTAGGAAAGGATAGACAAAGCATTAGATCTTCTCAGTCCAGTGTCAACCATACAGCTAAGTCTTGGGCACAACAACTAAGTGGTCATCCTTACGGACTACAAGTGACTCAGAAATGTCTTTTAGCATGGGGAAACCTGCAGGTGGCTCAGGGACTGCCCATCTACAAACACCAGAAGGTCCCTATAAGACACAGTTGGAATATATTCGGACCAACTGATTAGGTGCTCGCATCTATGAGGATGCCTGAGGCGATCAGTGGTCCGACTCAAAAATCCAGATCAATCCTTTGGACTTGAACACCCGTGGTCAAGTTCGAAGAGGGTTCATACATTGATAAGGAAGGAACCATGTATGTGGTCACCAACCTACCAGATAGGACCGATGAGTTTGGAAATGTCATTCATGAGAATGAGATAGGAGACCTAGAACAAGGAAATGTAGGACAAGGACCCCAGACTCCTAGAGGTAAATCAGTTCTGACCAGAGTGATCACACCAGATTGAATCCCTCAAGACAACAAAAGCATATAACTCTTCTTGAATAGAGAAACAGAGGAAGCCTTTTGGAGATTCAAGCCAGATCAACCTAGCCAATTGGGCATAGTCATCATCTATGAATTCAAAGATCCTGAGATACCAGGCAAAGTTGTCTACCTGGATAACACATCAGAGAAGATATTCTTGGTAACAGAACATGATAGACATGCATATACTTGGAAGAGTGAATTGATTTTCCCTCCACCAAGATCCAATGTTTCCCATGGCCTCCAAGGAGTAGGATCATCCCACGCTCATGAAGCCCAGAGAGAAAGAACTAGAGAGAGACCTGAGGTAAGTTTTGCACACACCGTGGGCAGGAATAGGTCAAGATTTGAAAATGAAAGACCTGAAAGAGAAAGACATCAAGCACATAGGCAACAAAGAGATGAACAGGATTTTCCATTGCCTAGACCCCGAGAGCACCCAAGAACCCTTAGACCCACTCAAGTGATCAAGGCAATGAAGAATAATTTTGACGGGTCAGGAGATCCTTATGATCATGTGGCCGAGTTCAAACAAGTGTTAAGAGCTGAACAGGTTGAGGATTTGTTCATCCAGTACGAGGCATTTGGTCTGACTCTTAAGGGCACTGCCTTAGCTTGGTTTCAACCACTGAGTAGTCGCAACTATCGCGATATAGGTCAACTGCTAGACGAATTCATTGTAGAATTTTCCAAGAGTGGTATCAAGCATAACACTTCATCTTTGATCCACAGCTTCAAGCAGACACCCCAAGAAACAGTGCGACTAACAGGTAGAAGGTTTAGACAGTACCTAGAAAGATGCCCTGCTCCAGAGCTACCCACACCAGCCAAACAAGTGGCTTTGTTCTTAGATGGCTTACTGAGCACAAAGTTAAGATCATATGTATACTTGAAAGAGCCTAGATCCATAGAAGAGTGCGTGCGGACATGCATTGACATAGAAGATAACTTGGGTGAGGAGTTAGGATTATCCAAACTCTATAAGGATTGAGATAGTTCTACTAGTCATACTTCAAAAATCTCCACGGAAATAGAGGAGATAGCTGAGCAAGTTGTCAAGAAGTTGGGAGTCCAAAATAAACAAACACAGAGAGTGTTGGCAGTAGCCAGAGGCACAGAAGACGCGGAAGCATGTAACGACGGAGCAAGGAGTCAGTCGGATCTTTTCTCAAAGAATTATGTTCTCAAATACCTTTCAAAAACCTCCAACAGTGATTTTTATCACTATTGTAACATATGTAATATAGAAAAACCCTTTTCTTAATTTCTAGCTCCATTTTGTGCAAGCCGAGGAGTCCTCGAGCTTGAGGAGCTTAGGTAGAATGAGCGTATCAATTTTGGTTATTTTTAGACACCGTTTACCCCTTCAAATAGCATCTAGGACCTATGTTTTAACTATGCCGGTCACTAGATGTGAAACCGATCAAAACTAGTCTAGAAACTATAAAAAGAGCTAGAGAGCTCATTTTTGAGGTTGGTTAGTGTGAGCTTAGAGCTATTTTGAGCTTGTAATTGAGATCTTGAGCAATAGAGTTGATTTCTCACCTTCCATTGTGTCTTGCTTGTCTCTTCGTAGTGTAGGTGTATGTGTGTGTGCATCTCTATGCTTCTCACCTTCAATCTCACTTCATCTCACGTTCACGATCTTCATATCACTCCTATCTCTTCCGCGGATTGACATTAAGGAGGTGGAGCTTCTTAACGTGGTTCTCACCATTGTGCTAGAGCAACACCAAATTTGGCGCCGTTGCCGGGGATCGAGTCTAGGACGAATGTGTGATGGTAAGAGTATAGCAAGAAGTGGCGTTGGAAGGTAAAAATTTCAGTTTTTTGTTGTTGTTTTTAGTTAGTTTTTAGTGTTTTTCACCTCCTCCACACTCCATCTTCATCACTGCATCATCATCTCCAACTCCAAAAAAATCAGAAAATTCACCATATCCACCCATTCTCCTCATTTCCCCTCATTTGTGCATGTGCAAGAGTGAGAGAGAGCTTTTGTGCTTGTGTGTACCTTTGTTTTCTTGAGTTTTCTTGCAGGTACAGAGCTCCAGTGCATCAGGAAAGCTGCAAAAAGCTAAGAAATGTACTCTCTGTCAGAAATTGCTGACTGTGTCAGACCATCGCGATGGTCTTGCAAAGTTCGGAATTTGAGGAAGGCGACCACACCGGCGTGTAGGCGACCCTTGCGCATCTACGAATCCACAGACGCATTTCAGAAATTCACATTTTGGTGGACCATCGCGATTGGCTCACGCCATCGCGATTGTGTCACACCATCGCGATTGGCTCACGCCATCGCGACGGCTCGGTCGGACCATCGCGACGGTCTCACACCATCGCGACGGTTCACTTGAACCATCACGACGGTTCGCTGACCATCACGACGATCCCGTCGACCCCATGCCATCGCGATTGGCCCATGCCATCGCCTCAATAGTGCCACGTGGCAAGTTAGACCATCGCGATTGCTCACTAGCCACGCCATCACGACGAGACCCTTACACCATCGCGACAGCTCAAATTTTGGACCATTGCGATTGGCTCACGCCATCGCATGTGTGACCATCGCGACAGTTCACTTTGGACCATCACGATTGTTCACGTTGACCGTTGACTGACGCCATCGTGATTGTTCACTCAGTCGGACCATCGCGATGCCTCACCCCGATCATCACAATTGCTCACATTTAGACCATTGCGACCGTGCACTTCAGACCATCGCGACGGTTCGCACATCACGCCATCGCGACGGTTCGCCTAGACCATCGCGACGGTCCCAGACCATCGCGATCATATCAGACCATCGTGATTGCTCACATTTAGACCATCACGACTGTGCACTTCAGACCATCGCGACGGTTCGCATATCACGCCATCGCGACGGTTTGCCTAGACCATCGCGACGGTCTCAGACCATCGCGATTGTCCACCCCAAACGCAAATTTTAGGGTTTGATTTTTTGGCCAATTTTGGGGCTATTTTTGGGAAATTTTTGGGTGATTAGACTCATAGGAGACCCCTTAGCTCATATTTGAAGAAAAACTTGTTTGTTAGTTTTTACCCCTGAGGGCCTGAACGGTCATAACTTTTTTATCCGAAGTCCGTTTTTTGAGCTTTATAGCTCATTAGAAAGCTCTTGACGAGTACTACGTGATCTCAACTGGTTTTTTTCTTAAAGGATACGTCTATTTTTAGATAAGCTATTTTGAGGTTGACCATCTGTGGGACTAGGAAAGAAAGGGGACCTTGGGAAGAAAATTTTTGCCAAAAGTTAAGGGACTTTCAAAGTGTATAAACTCAAGTGCTTGATCATCCATTTGTGATATTGGTCTAATATTGAATTTTTTCAGGTCTAGCAAGGGCAATCAAAGGCATTCAAGGCAAGGCAGTGAAGGGCATAAAGCTTAGGAAGCGCGGCTTCTTGGGCACCAGAGCAACCAGAAAAGCTGACTCGAGGTTGGAAGATTACTCAACCCCCTCAGTCAATTCTTAGCTTAGGATAAACGTTAGCATTGTGGATTAACGACAATAGGAACGCCTCAAGTTCAAGAGAGTTAAATTTATCAAGTTCAAGACTAAAGTAAAGGTGTGTGATACGAAAGCCTAAAGGAAAGAACATAAGTCTGACGGAACGAGAACTCCAAGTACCACAAAAAGTCAAATTCCTGACGCATACATCAAGACAAGAATCTAAAGAAATTTGAAAAGAATCAAGAAAGTAATAACAAAGAATCATTGACGATCTGAGCGTGTACTGAGTGTGCAAGGAAGAAGATTAATGAACCTTAGATCGGGCAAACACATAGGTAAGTCAGACCGACGAAGCCTTAGATCATCAGAGGCAAGTGTAAGAACTACTGCACGATCGTGGGCTCAACAATTGAACACTAGTTATCCCTATGAGAACTCAGACAGGAGTGAATCAGAAATGGCATTTAGCACAGAAAGACCAGAAGGAGGGTCAAATGTAGCATACTTAGAAAGACTAGAAGGACCCTATAGGACTCAGTTAGAATTTCTCCGAACCAACCGCTTAGGTGCTCGCATCTATGAGGATGGTTTGAGAAGACAAGTGGTGCAAATGCACAACCCCGATCAACCCATTGGATTGGAATGTCCAGTGGTGAAATTTGAGCGAGACGCGTACATATAAAAGGAAGGAACGATGTATATCTTAAGTATGCAGCCAAACAATACGAATGAGTTTGGCGTAGTTCAGCTAGAAACAGAAGCAAAATCTCAAGGAAAGGAACCATTAGAAGAACCTAGAACACCTAGGGGGAAATCTGTACTGACACCAGTACTAGTTCCAGAATGGACCCCTCAGGACAACAGAAGCATAGAGTTGTTTGTAAACAAAGAAACTGACGAAGCATTTTGGAGATACATAACAGAACAACCTAGTGAGGTAGGCTCCATCATAATCTACAAATTTAAGGACCCGGATACATCTGGAAAGGTTGTATACCTGGATGAGACTTCAGAAAGAGTCTTTGTGGTGCCTGACCATGCTAGAAACACGTACACATGGAGAGGTGAATTGGTATTCCCTCCATCTCGAACAAACGTAAATGTGAACCAACAAGGGGCTGGAACATCCTCAGCCCATGGCATGCAAAGAGAGAAGAATAAAGAAAGACCGGAAGTAAGCTTCACTCATCCCATAGGGAGAGATAGAACAACCACGGACACCAATAGAGCGGAAAGACAAAGGGAACATGGAATACCAGGTGGTAGAGATGATTTTCCTCTACCTAGACCACGCGAACATGCAAGAATGTTGAGACCCACTCAATTAGTAAAATCAATGAAGAATTATTTTGATGGACAGGAGATCCCTATGACCATGTCGCAGAATTCAAGCAAGTACTAAGAGCAGAGCAAGTCGAAGACATGTTCACGCAATACAACACATTTGGACTAACGTTAAAGAACACAGCTTTAACTTGGTTCCAACCTTTGCAACAAAGGCAATTTAGAGACATCCATCACTTTTTAGAGTCATTCATCACTGAATTCTCTAAAAGTGGGATTAGACATGACACGTCTTCGTTGATTCATAGCTTTAAACAGACCCCTCAGGAGACAGTTAGACTCGCAGGACGTAGGTTTAGACAATATGTTGAAAGATGTCCAATGCAAGAGCTACCGTCACAAGCCAAACAAGTGTCATTGTTTTTAGATGGCCTGTTGAGCTCTAAACTACGCTCCTATGTGTACCTAAAAGAACCCAGAACGCTAGAGCAGTGTGTAAGAATTTGTAAAGACATTGAGGATAACTTAGGAGATGAATTGGAACTCTCAAAGGTCTACAAGGACTCAGACTGTTCATCTCTAGCATCCACAAAATTGTCTAACTTGATAGAAGACCTAGCAGAAAAAGTGGCCCAGAAACTAGGAGTTTCTAGTAAACAGGTGCCCAAGTTAACAACTAACGTACGTTGTTACACTTGTGGTGGAAATCATTTGGCAAATGTGTGTCCCAATGCGACACAACCACAAGCCAACCCTAATGGCCAATACTGTACGATTGAGAGAAGATACACGAACCACACGGCTCAAGACTGCCCATACAACAAACAAGCAGTAAGACAGAACTACCCACAAGCATACGCACAACCATGTAGGTATCAAGGCCAATACAATGCTCAGCCTTATTAGTATAGGCCTCCCCAGAACTACCCATACAGGGCTCAACAAAGACCTCAACCTGTCTTAGCTCAACAGCCACCCCTACCAGCGAATGTCATCTCTGTCAAATACGCGGCTGCAGAAGAGAATCTAAGTAGGGCTTTAGTGCCTTCTTCACCTTTGATCATAGAGAGTGACCCGAATTCAAACAGTTTTGACTCTACGCATGTAGATAGTCCACCCGCATATTACACGGAGTCACCAGAACATGTGGAGACATATCATTATGATAGTCCACCAGTGGAACCTAGTTGGGAGCCAGACTATGCTAATGTGATGTACACAAACCCAAACCCACGGCCCCAATTGAGACAACAAAGACCACAGGGCCCTAGAGGACCATGCTTTAGGTGCCAAGGAGATCACTTCATAAAGGATTGTCCACATCCTCCGATAGCAGGGCAATCACAGTACTATAACATCCAAGGCTTTTGTGCCGATTGTGGTAAAGAACACATCATCAAAGATTGTCCTAAGATCCCAGTTAACGCTTCAAATGTGACACCGATCAATGTGATAGGCATTGTAAACAACGCAGATGGATTTAACCCTACATACGTGCCTATCCAAGCTATAACAAGAGCTCAGGCGCTCTTACAGAACCAACAGCTTAATCAGGAGAAAGTAGCCGGAAGTAGTGAAGTTGCAGAATCTAGCAGTAAAAAGACTAAATCTTGGAAAGATTCTAGAGAAAGAATTAAGAGAAAATGGAGTAAAAAGATAACTGAGTTGGAAGGAAGTCTCAAGGAATCTAGAGCCAAAATTCTAGAACTAACTTCACAGGAATTGAATCAAGAGAACCCAACTCAGAAATCAGGATCAGTTTTAGCGGAACCCACACCTGAAAACCTAGACATGATGTTTCGTGCATATCAGGCTAGATTAAAAGAGGGACCTCAAGTAGTTGAAATGAGTAAGAACTACCCACGAGCTGATCTAGAAATTGAGAGAACTAAACTTTGCATGAAGATGGTAGAATTAGCACAAGCTTTGTTCGAAGCCTCTAGATATCTTAATTGGAATAACATGGCAAAGCCGGAATTACACTTTCAAGGACTAATGGAGAGGCTAGAATACTTGATAGAAAGCAAAGAGAAAAAGGATCAGCATAGGAATCTTAGTGTCCCACAGACACAGGAAAGGAATGCACCATCCCTGTCTCAAGTACCCAATACAGAAAGTCAAGACAACCTGTCTTCCATACATAGGTACTCACATGAATTTTTGAGAGAAATACAAGAAGAGAAGTGGAGAAAAGAACAAGGAACCCATCCTCCTATTCAAGAAATAGACGACTTGCAGAAACAATTTCCACAAGATATTCCCTCTATTTACGATGATGTAGAGGAAGAGCAACTGAGTGAACATACAGGTTTGAATCTAATTCTTTACAAGAATTACCTCAGTTCACAGGACCTTGGGAAGCAAAGTCTATTAGTATGAGAGCACCCACGATAATAGTAAGGAATGACGAATCAATAATCCCTAGAAACACGGAAGTGATCAAGAATACCAAAGTACAATGTAATCTCACTCTAGAGGAGTTGTTAAAGGTTAAACCAGAACTATGGAAGCATGTAGCAAATCAATTCCCTGAGCTTGCTACCACTTCCTCTCAGATAGGATCACATAAGAAGGTACCAGAGATACCCGTAGAAAAGATAGGAGATGTAAGTGAAGGAGAGGAAGGTAACACGTATCTTGCAATAACCCATCAGGGCTACACCACGAAAGCCATTTTAGATTCAGGAGCTAGAGTAGCCATCGCTACCACCGCTTTATGGAAATGTTGGGGTAAGCCAGCCCTCAGACCTACCAGGATGAAGCTACAAATGGCTGACGGACACATAGAAAAACCATTAGGCTTACTAGAAGGCATATCTCTCACCACTTGCGGTGTTGAGTTTGAGCATACCTTTGCCATTTGTGATTTTGCGAAGAATCATGCTTATGAGATGATATTGGGACGACCATTCATGCGTCAGTTGCAAATTGTACAAGATTGGGGAACTAATTCTTTGTACTTGCAACATTTAGGAGTGACTACTAAAGTCAATCTTAAAGACTATTCACATCGAGATGTACCCCCAATACAATGGAATACCATCCATAAGACACAAGTAGAAACAGAATCAGTACACTCTTTGGAGTCAGACCCCTCATGGTTGCACGAGGACACTCATCTATGGATGTGTAAAGTTGCAAAACAAGAGGAAGAAAGGTTAGAAGCCAGGACCTTAGGTGTAGAACAACATCCACGAACCCTTCAAGACCCAGCTTATGCACCTGTAGTATTTCCAGACGAAGAGTTTGAACCCCATGGTTGGGCAGAAATCCTAGCAACAATGGATGCAGCCATCAATGAAGAACAATGGACACCCCACTGTGACGAGGATGGCTATGATATTTCAGTTTTTACGATAGAGCCAATAATGTGCGTTGCAATTTTAGAAGAATGTGAACCTAACACTGATGCCTTTGAGGATGCAAGTGATTTTGATTTAGAATCAATTATCATGGACCCACCATTTGCATCAGAAGAAGAATATTTTTACGAAGTAGAAACTCACCCTTAGAAACAGGAAGAAGTTATGAATGATGTGAGAATAGCCACTCAAGTGACTAACAAGAGTGAAAGCAAGAAAAGAAAGAAGAAAGAAACCATGTCAGAAAAAGAAGAATCTTTGTTTGAGGTTCCTGAGAACTTCAAGAAATATGAAATCGAAGATAGAAGAATCATAGTACGAATGCCTAACAGAAAAGCTGACATTGGAGAAGTATATGATAATCGAGAGAAAACCAAGAAAGTAATAGTTGCCATAGAATGAGAAGAAGAAAAATGTACATACATAGGGCATGATTCGACGATGGAAGAAGAAGAAGAATTAGTGGCCCTATTGCGCGAATATAGAGATGTGTTCGCTTGGATTTACAAAGACTTGAAAGGAGTAGATCCAGATATATGTTCTCATAGAATCCCTATGACTCCAGATGCAAAACCGACAAAACAGAAACCGTACACGTACAATGATAACTACGCTGCGAAGATTAAAGAGGAGATAGATCGTTTGATAGAAGCAGGATTCATTTATGAAATTGAGCATACCGAATGGGTATCCCCCATTGTGGTAGTGCCCAAGAAAAATGGAAAATTGCGTGTATGTATTAACCTTAAAAAAGTTAATGCCGCCACGATTAGAGGCAGTTATCCTCTTCCTATCACGGAACACTTATTGGAAAGAGTTGCGGGCAAGGAAGTTTACAGCTTCCTTGATGGTTTTTCAGGCTATAATCAAGTAGCCATTGCTCCAGAGGACCAACACAAGACGGCATTTGCCACTGAATGGGGCATATTTGCATTTCGTGTGATGCCTTTTGGGCTCACAAATGCACCCGCTACTTTCCAGCGACTCATGTGCCATGTTTTCAAGGAATTCTTATGCAAGAATTTGGAAGTTTATGTCGATGACTTATGTGCACATTCAAATGTAAGACAGACACATATCCCTGAGTTAAGATAAATATTTAATAAATGTCGAGAATATCAGGTTTGTTTGAACCCCAAAAAATGCGTTTTCATGGTCAGACAAGGTAAAATTCTAGGACACATTGTGTCAAAGAATGGAATTTCTATAGACGAAGAAAAAGTGAAAGTAATTGTAGAATTACCTAGACCAACTAATGTGAAAGAGGTACAGGCATTTATGGGCCATTGCGGTTATTATAGACGATTCATACACATGTATGCAATCATAGCCAAGCCATTGTACTCTCTTTTGACTCATTTTGAATGGACAGATGAATGTGAGAATTCATTCAACGAACTTAAACGACGTTTGTGCTCAGCACCTATATTGACAACCCCGGATTGGAGTAAGCCATTCCATGTACATGTGGATGCATCCAATTACGCCATAGGATGTGTGTTAGCACAACCCACGAGTGAAGGTAACATAGATCTCCCCATAGCTTACGCGAGCAGACAATTGAATGCAGCAGAAAGAAATTACACCACTATGGAACGAGAAGGATTAGGGATGATCTACGCAGTAAAGAAGTTTAGGCACTACTTGTTGGCCAACAAATTCAAGTTCTTTACAGATCATCAAGCCCTATTGTACCTAGTCAACAAGCCATGTAACACAGGACGATTAGTACGTTGGTTTCTATTACTCATGGAATACGATTTTGAAGTAGTAGTCAGGAAAGGAAAGACACATCTCAGAGCTGACCACCTTTCAAGATTAACCTCAGGAGAAGCTCCTCAAGGGATAACGGATGAATTACCAGATGCATATTTGTTTAACCTTGAGATAGCACCAGAATGGGCTAAGCCGATAGTCCCTATTCTCACGTATGGACCCAAGAATCCTAAGATAAGGATCAAGGAAGGAGAGATTACCAAGTCTCAGAGATACCAAATCATAGTAGGAAGCATATATAAACAGGATAATCAAAAGATTCTTGCTTGTTGTGTAGATGAATGAGAACATGCGAATTGGTTGCAATTAGCACACATAGGTGCATTAAAGCAACATCACTCAAAACATCCTACATTGCAGACTCTGCATAGACTAGGAGTATACTGGCCTACGATGGAAGCAGATGTCTACAAATTGTGTAAAGAATGCCATGTTTGTTGTGAAAGACCACCAATAGAGCATGCTACACTATATCACGTGTCTCTCATACCAGACTGGAGTGAACCTCTAGTGACATACTTGAGGACGAAAACATTCCCTTAAGGAATGACTTTAGCGCACAACGCAGTCTAGAGCAGGAAGCTCAAGACTATTCACTTATTGGCGATAATCTATACAAACAAGGACGAGATGGATACCTAAGACAATGTGTTCATGAAAGCGATTATTTGAGCATACTAGAGACTGCACACCAAGGTGTTGTAGGAGGTCATTTTGGACCAGATAGGATAATAAAAGCCATCCTCTTTGCAGGATTATGGTGGCCCACTCTTCACATGGATGTGCATACCTATGTAAAGAGATGTGATGTGTGCCAAAGAACTCAATTTCCTGCTCGCAGAGATGAAATGCCATTGAAACCCATGATGGGTGGACGTGCATTTTCTAAGTGGGGCATAGACTTTGTAGGACCCATTAACCCCCCTGCAAAAGGTACACATGCCGAATACATTATTGTTGCCACAGATTATCTCACCAAATGGGTAGAGGCAAAAGCCATGAAAAAGAATGATGCACACACGACTGCAAAATTCTTATTTGAAAATGTCTTTACGAGATATGGATTGCCTATAGAGTTAGTGAGCGATCGAGGCACTCACTTTCTAAACCAAGTCATTGAATATTTGTTACAGGATTTTATGGTGATTCACAAGAAATCCGCACCATATCATCCTCAGGCCAATGGTCAGGCTAAAAGCACTAATAAGATTCTTTGTAACGTACTGACGAAACTCGTGAACAACAAACGTTTAGATTGGGACAAACAGTTACACCACGCTGTTTGGGCATATCGAGTGGCCTACAAGACCGTACTCAATGCAACTCCCTTTCAGATGGTTTTTGGTCAGAATGCTGTGCTTCCTTTGGACTTCTTGATACCGACCCTTAAGGTTGCACAAGAACATCAGTGGACCGGCCATGAATTATCAGCAAGAATAATGGACTTGGAACGATTAGGAGAAACCAGGCTGAAAGCAGCTGCAGGAATATACGTGGCAAAGAAGCGACAGAAAGCATATTTTGATGCACATGTGAAAGATAAAGGCCTAAAAGAAGGAGATTTAGTCCTAGTATATACGCTAAAGCAACACGCACGGAAGTTAGAAAAGCGAGGTTATGGACCTATGATCATTAACAGAATCTCGACAAGTGGAGCAGTACAGTTAGCCACCTTAGAAGGAGACATAATGCCTAATTATATTAGTGGCTGTAGAGTCAAGTTATACCAGGAACCTCTTACTGAGGATATGCTTAGACGACTCACGTTGGCAAAGAAGCATAAGGAGGAAGAAAATAGAGTACGAGCTGAAGCTCAGGCAGAAGCTATAGAACGCATTAAGCG
Organism: Ceratopteris richardii; assembly: GCA_020310875.1. NCBI lineage: Eukaryota > Viridiplantae > Streptophyta > Polypodiopsida > Polypodiales > Pteridaceae > Ceratopteris > Ceratopteris richardii. The sequence continues at coordinate 76,722,638 of CM035439.1, forward strand.
CATGAAGTTAAGAAGACAAGGACTAGGGAGAGAACATTATAACCATCTGGAAACATCACCCAGATACCCCATGGCCATGTGTCAAGTAAAATCAACCACTCATCCTAGCATAGTGGACAGGAGACCATTCATTACAGTCAGGCTAGAGCACGGCAACCCATGCCAAGAGCTCAGGGCTTTAATTGATTCAGGTGCTGTGACTAGTGCGATTAGATGGTCCCACTATAAGGATTCAGGAATAGAAATGCGGCCAATTGAGGCATATCTCATAGGGCTGGGAGGCATGGAAACCCCTTGCATGGGTGAGGTGGATCTTCCTATCCTCATAAACGAAGTGACTATGACAGCAAAGCTACTAGTGTGCCACGATGACGACCTGATAGAACCCCTAATCCTTGGCCAAGACTGGCTATACGATCACTCAGTGGACTTAAATCTTAGACAAGGCTCCTTACAGATGGGAACCTTAGATCAGAAGCGAGTGGTACCGCTTGACTTCCCAAATGGCGTTCCAACTGAGGTTTGTAACCCTAGACCCTATGAAATGCATGCGACGGAAGACCAGAAGATCTTTGGTCAGATCAGTCACGTTACGTCTACACCAACCCATGCGGGCTTGGCTATAGACAGTTGTCAATCAGAAGGACGTCAGGAGATTTTCCCGGGGGCTTCCTGCAAACTAGAAGGGGCAATTACCCAACCGCTAGGGCAGATGGACACAATTAGCGGTTAGGTGGGTTACATCAGCAGACACATGGGCAAAACACCCTGCGGTGCCCATCCTTCCACACTTACTATGGACTGGCCTAGATTAAGGATACGAAATGGAGCACTTCCTAATGGGCAGGTCACGCAAGTGTTGGACCTCCCTTCTTTTCCAAAGCAGAGTGTCCATTCGACCTCTCAACCTCAACCACAACAGAGTCAACCACGACGAAGGAACCCAGACCGACGACAACATCAGACGACACAAAGAGGAAAGCAGTATCAGTATCCCAAAGCAAGAGGAACAAGAAAAATATGGGTGCCAAAAGAACAAGAAGCACTGACAGATTTCCACAATGCGGATAATGACAAGAAGAAGTCAAGGCAGAAGCAGAGTCAGTATTCAACGTTCCCTCGACCTTCTTCTACAAGTTTGAACATTCGACAAATTTGGATCGCCAAGAAGTACCTTATGAATCGACCCACACCCACACAAATTTGGGTACCCAAACCATGTATTATAGCTCAACCCTCAAGCCATGTAAAATACAACCCTCGGACAGCTTTTCAGCCCTCCATACCACCAAATCCGATATCATCTTTTGTCCCTCCGCAGAGACCTATAACCCGATCACAACCTCTTAGGAAGTGGATACCGAAACGTATCCAGAAGTCTTCTGGATACCGAAACGTATCCAGAAGTTCACAAAATCGTGATTTTTTCCAAAAGGTCCTGTTTGCCTGTTTTGACCCCCAGGAGCCTTTTGACATAACTTTTTCATCCAAAGTCCATTTTTTGACCTCTATAGCTCGTTGGAAAGCTTGTTTTGAATCCTACATGGCCCTCAGGTGGGACCAAGAACCCAAGGGGACTCCAAAGGATTTGTGAACCATACCAAGGGGAAATTTTGGACTCTTAGCCAAAGCTTATGAACCTGAGATCTGGTAGACACCTAGGAAAGGATAGACAAAGCATTAGATCTTCTCAGTCCAGTGTCAACCATACAGCTAAGTCTTGGGCACAACAACTAAGTGGTCATCCTTACGGACTACAAGTGACTCAGAAATGTCTTTTAGCATGGGGAAACCTGCAGGTGGCTCAGGGACTGCCCATCTACAAACACCAGAAGGTCCCTATAAGACACAGTTGGAATATATTCGGACCAACCAATTAGGTGCTCGCATCTATGAGGATGCCTGAGGCGATCAGTGGTCCGACTCAAAAATCCAGATCAATCCTTTGGACTTGAACACCCGTGGTCAAGTTCGAAGAGGGTTCATACATTGATAAGGAAGGAACCATGTATGTGGTCACCAACCTATCAGATAGGACCGATGAGTTTGGAAATGTCATTCATGAGAATGAGATAGGAGACCTAGAACAAGGAAATGTAGGACAAGGACCCCAGACTCCTAGAGGTAAATCAGTTCTGACCAGAGTGATCACACCAGATTGAATCCCTCAAGACAACAAAAGCATATAACTCTTCTTGAATAGAGAAACAGAGGAAGCCTTTTGGAGATTCAAGCCAGATCAACCTAGCCAATTGGGCATAGTCATCATCTATGAATTCAAAGATCCTGAGATACCAGGCAAAGTTGTCTACCTGGATAACACATCAGAGAAGATATTCTTGGTAACAGAACATGATAGACATGCATATACTTGGAAGAGTGAATTGATTTTCCCTCCACCAAGATCCAATGTTTCCCATGGCCTCCAAGGAGTAGGATCATCCCACGCTCATGAAGCCCAGAGAGAAAGAACTAGAGAGAGACCTGAGGTAAGTTTTGCACACACCGTGGGCAGGAATAGGTCAAGATTTGAAAATGAAAGACCTGAAAGAGAAAGACATCAAGCACATAGGCAACAAAGAGATGAACAGGATTTTCCATTGCCTAGACCCCGAGAGCACCCAAGAACCCTTAGACCCACTCAAGTGATCAAGGCAATGAAGAATAATTTTGACGGGTCAGGAGATCCTTATGATCATGTGGCCGAGTTCAAACAAGTGTTAAGAGCTGAACAGGTTGAGGATTTGTTCATCCAGTACGAGGCATTTGGTCTGACTCTTAAGGGCACTGCCTTAGCTTGGTTTCAACCACTGAGTAGTCGCAACTATCGCGATATAGGTCAACTGCTAGACGAATTCATTGTAGAATTTTCCAAGAGTGGTATCAAGCATAACACTTCATCTTTGATCCACAGCTTCAAGCAGACACCCCAAGAAACAGTGCGACTAACAGGTAGAAGGTTTAGACAGTACCTAGAAAGATGCCCTGCTCCAGAGCTACCCACACCAGCCAAACAAGTGGCTTTGTTCTTAGATGGCTTACTGAGCACAAAGTTAAGATCATATGTATACTTGAAAGAGCCTAGATCCATAGAAGAGTGCGTGCGGACATGCATTGACATAGAAGATAACTTGGGTGAGGAGTTAGGATTATCCAAACTCTATAAGGATTGAGATAGTTCTACTAGTCATACTTCAAAAATCTCCACGGAAATAGAGGAGATAGCTGAGCAAGTTGTCAAGAAGTTGGGAGTCCAAAATAAACAAACACAGAGAGTGTTGGCAGTAGCCAGAGGCACAGAAGACGCGGAAGCATGTAACGACGGAGCAAGGAGTCAGTCGGATCTTTTCTCAAAGAATTATGTTCTCAAATACCTTTCAAAAACCTCCAACAGTGATTTTTATCACTATTGTAACATATGTAATATAGAAAAACCCTTTTCTTAATTTCTAGCTCCATTTTGTGCAAGCCGAGGAGTCCTCGAGCTTGAGGAGCTTAGGTAGAATGAGCGTATCAATTTTGGTTATTTTTAGACACCGTTTACCCCTTCAAATAGCATCTAGGACCTATGTTTTAACTATGCCGGTCACTAGATGTGAAACCGATCAAAACTAGTCTAGAAACTATAAAAAGAGCTAGAGAGCTCATTTTTGAGGTTGGTTAGTGTGAGCTTAGAGCTATTTTGAGCTTGTAATTGAGATCTTGAGCAATAGAGTTGATTTCTCACCTTCCATTGTGTCTTGCTTGTCTCTTCATAGTGTAGGTGTATGTGTGTGTGCATCTCTATGCTTCTCACCTTCAATCTCACTTCATCTCACGTTCACGATCTTCATATCACTCCTATCTCTTCCGCGGATTGACATTAAGGAGGTGGAGCTTCTTAACGTGGTTCTCACCATTGTGCTAGAGCAACACCAAATTTGGCGCCGTTGCCGGGGATCGAGTCTAGGACGAATGTGTGATGGTAAGAGTATAGCAAGAAGTGGCGTTGGAAGGTAAAAATTTCAGTTTTTTGTTGTTGTTTTTAGTTAGTTTTTAGTGTTTTTCACCTCCTCCACACTCCATCTTCATCACTGCATCATCATCTCCAACTCCAAAAAAATCAGAAAATTCACCATATCCACCCATTCTCCTCATTTCCCCTCATTTGTGCATGTGCAAGAGTGAGAGAGAGCTTTTGTGCTTGTGTGTACCTTTGTTTTCTTGAGTTTTCTTGCAGGTACAGAGCTCCAGTGCAGCAGGAAAGCTGCAAAAAGCTAAGAAATGTACTCTCTGTCAGAAATTGCTGACTGTGTCAGACCATCGCGATGGTCTTGCAAAGTTCGGAATTTGAGGAAGGCGACCACACCGGCGTGTAGGCGACCCTTGCGCATCTACGAATCCACAGACGCATTTCAGAAATTCACATTTTGGTGGACCATCGCGATTGGCTCACGCCATCGCGACGGCTCGGTCGGACCATCGCGACGGTCTCACACCATCGCGACGGTTCACTTGAACCATCACGACGGTTCGCTGACCATCACGACGATCCCGTCGACCCCATGCCATCGCGATTGGCCCATGCCATCGCCTCAATAGTGCCACGTGGCAAGTTAGACCATCGCGATTGCTCACTAGCCACGCCATCACGACGAGACCCTTACACCATCGCGACAGCTCAAATTTTGGACCATTGCGATTGGCTCACGCCATCGCATGTGTGACCATCGCGACAGTTCACTTTGGACCATCACGATTGTTCACGTTGACCGTTGACTGACGCCATCGTGATTGTTCACTCAGTCGGACCATCGCGATGCCTCACCCCGATCATCACGATTGCTCACATTTAGACCATTGCGACCGTGCACTTCAGACCATCGCGACGGTTCGCACATCACGCCATCGCGACGGTTCGCCTAGACCATCGCGACGGTCCCAGACCATCGCGATCATATCAGACCATCGTGATTGCTCACATTTAGACCATCACGACTGTGCACTTCAGACCATCGCGACGGTTCGCATATCACGCCATCGCGACGGTTTGCCTAGACCATCGCGACGGTCTCAGACCATCGCGATTGTCCACCCCAAACGCAAATTTTAGGGTTTGATTTTTTGGCCAATTTTGGGGCTATTTTTGGGAAATTTTTGGGTGATTAGACTCATAGGAGACCCCTTAGCTCATATTTGAAGAAAAACTTGTTTGTTAGTTTTTACCCCTGAGGGCCTGAACGGTCATAACTTTTTTATCCGAAGTCCGTTTTTTGAGCTTTATAGCTCATTAGAAAGCTCTTGACGAGTACTACGTGACCTCAACTGGTTTTTTTCTTAAAGGATACGTCTATTTTTAGATAAGCTATTTTGAGGTTGACCATCTGTGGGACTAGGAAAGAAAGGGGACCTTGGGAAGAAAATTTTTGCCAAAAGTTAAGGGACTTTCAAAGTGTATAAACTCAAGTGCTTGATCATCCATTTGTGATATTGGTCTAATATTGAATTTTTTCAGGTCTAGCAAGGGCAATCAAAGGCATTCAAGGCAAGGCAGTGAAGGGCATAAAGCTTAGGAAGCGCGGCTTCTTGGGCACCAGAGCAACCAGAAAAGCTGACTCGAGGTTGGAAGATTACTCAACCCCCTCAGTCAATTCTTAGCTTAGGATAAACGTTAGCATTGTGGATTAACGACAATAGGAACGCCTCAAGTTCAAGAGAGTTAAATTTATCAAGTTCAAGACTAAAGTAAAGGTGTGTGATACGAAAGCCTAAAGGAAAGAACATAAGTCTGACGGAACGAGAACTCCAAGTACCACAGAAAGTCAAATTCCTGACGCATACATCAAGACAAGAATCTAAAGAAATTTGAAAAGAATCAAGAAAGTAATAACAAAGAATCATTGACGATCTGAGCGTGTACTGAGTGTGCAAGGAAGAAGATTAATGAACCTTAGATCGGGCAAACACATAGGTAAGTCAGACCGACGAAGCCTTAGATCATCAGAGGCAAGTGTAAGAACTACTGCACGATCGTGGGCTCAACAATTGAACACTAGTTATCCCTATGAGAACTCAGACAGGAGTGAATCAGAAATGGCATTTAGCACAGAAAGACCAGAAGGAGGGTCAAATGTAGCATACTTAGAAAGACTAGAAGGACCCTATAGGACTCAGTTAGAATTTCTCCGAACCAACCGCTTAGGTGCTCGCATCTATGAGGATGGTTTGAGAAGACAAGTGGTGCAAATGCACAACCCCGATCAACCCATTGGATTGGAATGTCCAGTGGTGAAATTTGAGCGAGACGCGTACATATAAAAGGAAGGAACGATGTATATCTTAAGTATGCAGCCAAACAATACGAATGAGTTTGGCGTAGTTCAGCTAGAAACAGAAGCAAAATCTCAAGGAAAGGAACCATTAGAAGAACCTAGAACACCTAGGGGGAAATCTGTACTGACACCAGTACTAGTTCCAGAATGGACCCCTCAGGACAACAGAAGCATAGAGTTGTTTGTAAACAAAGAAACTGACGAAGCATTTTGGAGATACATAACAGAACAACCTAGTGAGGTAGGCTCCATCATAATCTACAAATTTAAGGACCCGGATACACCTGGAAAGGTTGTATACCTGGATGAGACTTCAGAAAGAGTCTTTGTGGTGCCTGACCATGCTAGAAACACGTACACATGGAGAGGTGAATTGGTATTCCCTCCATCTCGAACAAACGTAAATGTGAACCAACAAGGGGCTGGAACATCCTCAGCCCATGGCATGCAAAGAGAGAAGAATAAAGAAAGACCGGAAGTAAGTTTCACTCATCCCATAGGGAGAGATAGAACAACCACGGACACCAATAGAGCGGAAAGACAAAGGGAACATGGAATACCAGGTGGTAGAGATGATTTTCCTCTACCTAGACCACGCGAACATGCAAGAATGTTGAGACCCACTCAATTAGTAAAATCAATGAAGAATTATTTTGATGGACAGGAGATCCCTATGACCATGTCGCAGAATTCAAGCAAGTACTAAGAGCAGAGCAAGTCGAAGACATGTTCACGCAATACAACACATTTGGACTAACGTTAAAGAACACAGCTTTAACTTGGTTCCAACCTTTGCAACAAAGGCAATTTAGAGACATCCATCACTTTTTAGAGTCATTCATCACTGAATTCTCTAAAAGTGGGATTAGACATGACACGTCTTCGTTGATTCATAGCTTTAAACAGACCCCTCAGGAGACAGTTAGACTCGCAGGACGTAGGTTTAGACAATATGTTGAAAGATGTCCAATGCAAGAGCTACCGTCACAAGCCAAACAAGTGTCATTGTTTTTAGATGGCCTGTTGAGCTCTAAACTACGCTCCTATGTGTACCTAAAAGAACCCAGAACGCTAGAGCAGTGTGTAAGAATTTGTAAAGACATTGAGGATAACTTAGGAGATGAATTGGAACTCTCAAAGGTCTACAAGGACTCAGACTGTTCATCTCTAGCATCCACAAAATTGTCTAACTTGATAGAAGACCTAGCAGAAAAAGTGGCCCAGAAACTAGGAGTTTCTAGTAAACAGGTGCCCAAGTTAACAACTAACGTACGTTGTTACACTTGTGGTGGAAATCATTTGGCAAATGTGTGTCCCAATGCGACACAACCACAAGCCAACCCTAATGGCCAATACTGTACGATTGAGAGAAGATACACGAACCACACGGCTCAAGACTGCCCATACAACAAACAAGCAGTAAGACAGAACTACCCACAAGCATACGCACAACCATGTAGGTATCAAGGCCAATACAATGCTCAGCCTTATTAGTATAGGCCTCCCCAGAACTACCCATACCAGGCTCAACAAAGACCTCAACCTGTCTTAGCTCAACAGCCACCCCTACCAGCGAATGTCATCTCTGTCAAATACGCGGCTGCAGAAGAGAATCTAAGTAGGGCTTTAGTGCCTTCTTCACCTTTGATCACAGAGAGTGACCCGAATTCAAACAGTTTTGACTCTACGCATGTAGATAGTCCACCCGCATATTACACGGAGTCACCAGAACATGTGGAGACATATCATTATGATAGTCCACCAGTGGAACCTAGTTGGGAGCCAGACTATGCTAATGTGATGTACACAAACCCAAACCCACGGCCCCAATTGAGACAACAAAGACCACAGGGCCCTAGAGGACCATGCTTTAGGTGCCAAGGAGATCACTTCATAAAGGATTGTCCACATCCTCCGATAGCAGGGCAATCACAGTACTATAACATCCAAGGCTTTTGTGCCGATTGTGGTAAAGAACACATCATCAAAGATTGTCCTAAGATCCCAGTTAACGCTTCAAATGTGACACCGATCAATGTGATAGGCATTGTAAACAACGCAGATGGATTTAACCCTACATACGTGCCTATCCAAGCTATAACAAGAGCTCAGGCGCTCTTACAGAACCAACAGCTTAATCAGGAGAAAGTAGCCGGAAGTAGTGAAGTTGCAGAATCTAGCAGTAAAAAGACTAAATCTTGGAAAGATTCTAGAGAAAGAATTAAGAGAAAATGGAGTAAAAAGATAACTGAGTTGGAAGGAAGTCTCAAGGAATCTAGAGCCAAAATTCTAGAACTAACTTCACAGGAATTGAATCAAGAGAACCCAACTCAGAAATCAGGATCAGTTTTAGCGGAACCCACACCTGAAAACCTAGACATGATGTTTCGTGCATATCAGGCTAGATTAAAAGAGGGACCTCAAGTAGTTGAAATGAGTAAGAACTACCCACGAGCTGATCTAGAAATTGAGAGAACTAAACTTTGCATGAAGATGGTAGAATTAGCACAAGCTTTGTTCGAAGCCTCTAGATATCTTAATTGGAATAACATGGCAAAGCCGGAATTACACTTTCAAGGACTAATGGAGAGGCTAGAATACTTGATAGAAAGCAAAGAGAAAAAGGATCAGCATAGGAATCTTAGTGTCCCACAGACACAGGAAAGGAATGCACCATCCCTGTCTCAAGTACCCAATACAGAAAGTCAAGACAACCTGTCTTCCATACATAGGTACTCACATGAATTTTTGAGAGAAATACAAGAAGAGAAGTGGAGAAAAGAACAAGGAACCCATCCTCCTATTCAAGAAATAGACGACTTGCAGGAACAATTTCCACAAGATATTCCCTCTATTTACGATGATGTAGAGGAAGAGCAACTGAGTGAACATACAGGTTTGAATCTAATTCTTTACAAGAATTACCTCAGTTCACAGGACCTTGGGAAGCAAAGTCTATTAGTATGAGAGCACCCACGATAATAGTAAGGAATGACGAATCAATAATCCCTAGAAACACGGAAGTGATCAAGAATACCAAAGTACAATGTAATCTCACTCTAGAGGAGTTGTTAAAGGTTAAACCAGAACTATGGAAGCATGTAGCAAATCAATTCCCTGAGCTTGCTACCACTTCCTCTCAGATAGGATCACATAAGAAGGTACCAGAGATACCCGTAGAAAAGATAGGAGATGTAAGTGAAGGAGAGGAAGGTAACACGTATCTTGCAATAACCCATCAGGGCTACACCACGAAAGCCATTTTAGATTCAGGAGCTAGAGTAGCCATCGCTACCACCGCTTTATGGAAATGTTGGGGTAAGCCAGCCCTCAGACCTACCAGGATGAAGCTACAAATGGCTGACGGACACATAGAAAAACCATTAGGCTTACTAGAAGGCATATCTCTCACCACTTGCGGTGTTGAGTTTGAGCATACCTTTGCCATTTGTGATTTTGCGAAGAATCATGCTTATGAGATGATATTGGGACGACCATTCATGCGTCAGTTGCAAATTGTACAAGATTGGGGAACTAATTCTTTGTACTTGCAACATTTAGGAGTGACTACTAAAGTCAATCTTAAAGACTATTCACATCGAGATGTACCCCCAATACAATGGAATACCATCCATAAGACACAAGTAGAAACAGAATCAGTACACTCTTTGGAGTCAGACCCCTCATGGTTGCACGAGGACACTCATCTATGGATGTGTAAAGTTGCAAAACAAGAGGAAGAAAGGTTAGAAGCCAGGACCTTAGGTGTAGAACAACATCCACGAACCCTTCAAGACCCAGCTTATGCACCTGTAGTATTTCCAGACGAAGAGTTTGAACCCCATGGTTGGGCAGAAATCCTAGCAACAATGGATGTAGCCATCAATGAAGAACAATGGACACCCCACTGTGACGAGGATGGCTATGATATTTCAGTTTTTACGATAGAGCCAATAATGTGCGTTGCAATTTTAGAAGAATGTGAACCTAACACTGATGCCTTTGAGGATGCAAGTGATTTTGATTTAGAATCAATTATCATGGACCCACCATTTGCATCAGAAGAAGAATATTTTTACGAAGTAGAAACTCACCCTTAGAAACAGGAAGAAGTTATGAATGATGTGAGAATAGCCACTCAAGTGACTAACAAGAGTGAAAGCAAGAAAAGAAAGAAGAAAGAAACCATGTCAGAAAAAGAAGAATCTTTGTTTGAGGTTCCTGAGAACTTCAAGAAATATGAAATCGAAGATAGAAGAATCATAGTACGAATGCCTAACAGAAAAGCTGACATTGGAGAAGTATATGATAATCGAGAGAAAACCAAGAAAGTAATAGTTGCCATAGAATGAGAAGAAGAAAAATGTACATACATAGGGCATGATTCGACGATGGAAGAAGAAGAAGAATTAGTGGCCCTATTGCGCGAATATAGAGATGTGTTCGCTTGGATTTACAAAGACTTGAAAGGAGTAGATCCAGATATATGTTCTCATAGAATCCCTATGACTCCAGATGCAAAACCGACAAAACAGAAACCGTACACGTACAATGATAACTACGCTGCGAAGATTAAAGAGGAGATAGATCGTTTGATAGAAGCAGGATTCATTTATGAAATTGAGCATACCGAATGGGTATCCCCCATTGTGGTAGTGCCCAAGAAAAATGGAAAATTGCGTGTATGTATTAACCTTAAAAAAGTTAATGCCGCCACGATTAGAGGCAGTTATCCTCTTCCTATCACGGAACACTTATTGGAAAGAGTTGCGGGCAAGGAAGTTTACAGCTTCCTTGATGGTTTTTCAGGCTATAATCAAGTAGCCATTGCTCCAGAGGACCAACACAAGACGGCATTTGCCACTGAATGGGGCATATTTGCATTTCGTGTGATGCCTTTTGGGCTCACAAATGCACCCGCTACTTTCCAGCGACTCATGTGCCATGTTTTCAAGGAATTCTTATGCAAGAATTTGGAAGTTTATGTCGATGACTTATGTGCACATTCAAATGTAAGACAGACACATATCCCTGAGTTAAGATAAATATTTAATAAATGTCGAGAATATCAGGTTTGTTTGAACCCCAAAAAATGCGTTTTCATGGTCAGACAAGGTAAAATTCTAGGACACATTGTGTCAAAGAATGGAATTTCTATAGACGAAGAAAAAGTGAAAGTAATTGTAGAATTACCTAGACCAACTAATGTGAAAGAGGTACAGGCATTTATGGGCCATTGCGGTTATTATAGACGATTCATACACATGTATGCAATCATAGCCAAGCCATTGTACTCTCTTTTGACTCATTTTGAATGGACAGATGAATGTGAGAATTCATTCAACGAACTTAAACGACGTTTGTGCTCAGCACCTATATTGACAACCCCGGATTGGAGTAAGCCATTCCATGTACATGTGGATGCATCCAATTACGCCATAGGATGTGTGTTAGCACAACCCACGAGTGAAGGTAACATAGATCTCCCCATAGCTTACGCGAGCAGACAATTGAATGCAGCAGAAAGAAATTACACCACTATGGAACGAGAAGGATTAGGGATGATCTACGCAGTAAAGAAGTTTAGGCACTACTTGTTGGCCAACAAATTCAAGTTCTTTACAGATCATCAAGCCCTATTGTACCTAGTCAACAAGCCATGTAACACAGGACGATTAGTACGTTGGTTTCTATTACTCATGGAATACGATTTTGAAGTAGTAGTCAGGAAAGGAAAGACACATCTCAGAGCTGACCACCTTTCAAGATTAACCTCAGGAGAAGCTCCTCAAGGGATAACGGATGAATTACCAGATGCATATTTGTTTAACCTTGAGATAGCACCAGAATGGGCTAAGCCGATAGTCCCTATTCTCACGTATGGACCCAAGAATCCTAAGATAAGGATCAAGGAAGGAGAGATTACCAAGTCTCAGAGATACCAAATCATAGTAGGAAGCATATATAAACAGGATAATCAAAAGATTCTTGCTTGTTGTGTAGATGAATGAGAACATGCGAATTGGTTGCAATTAGCACACATAGGTGCATTAAAGCAACATCACTCAAAACATCCTACATTGCAGACTCTGCATAGACTAGGAGTATATTGGCCTACGATGGAAGCAGATGTCTACAAATTGTGTAAAGAATGCCATGTTTGTTGTGAAAGACCACCAATAGAGCATGCTACACTATATCACGTGTCTCTCATACCAGACTGGAGTGAACCTCTAGTGACATACTTGAGGACGAAAACATTCCCTTAAGGAATGACTTTAGCGCACAACGCAGTCTAGAGCAGGAAGCTCAAGACTATTCACTTATTGGCGATAATCTATACAAACAAGGACGAGATGGATACCTAAGACAATGTGTTCATGAAAGCGATTATTTGAGCATACTAGAGACTGCACACCAAGGTGTTGTAGGAGGTCATTTTGGACCAGATAGGATAATAAAAGCCATCCTCTTTGCAGGATTATGGTGGCCCACTCTTCACATGGATGTGCATACCTATGTAAAGAGATGTGATGTGTGCCAAAGAACTCAATTTCCTGCTCGCAGAGATGAAATGCCATTGAAACCCATGATGGGTGGACGTGCATTTTCTAAGTGGGGCATAGACTTTGTAGGACCCATTAACCCCCCTGCAAAAGGTACACATGCCGAATACATTATTGTTGCCACAGATTATCTCACCAAATGGGTAGAGGCAAAAGCCATGAAAAAGAATGATGCACACACGACTGCAAAATTCTTATTTGAAAATGTCTTTACGAGATATGGATTGCCTATAGAGTTAGTGAGCGATCGAGGCACTCACTTTCTAAACCAAGTCATTGAATATTTGTTACAGGATTTTATGGTGATTCACAAGAAATCCGCACCATATCATCCTCAGGCCAATGGTCAGGCTAAAAGCACTAATAAGATTCTTTGTAACGTACTGACGAAACTCGTGAACAACAAACGTTTAGATTGGGACAAACAGTTACACCACGCTGTTTGGGCATATCGAGTGGCCTACAAGACCGTACTCAATGCAACTCCCTTTCAGATGGTTTTTGGTCAGAATGCTGTGCTTCCTTTGGACTTCTTGATACCGACCCTTAAGGTTGCACAAGAACATCAGTGGACCGGCCATGAATTATCAGCAAGAATAATGGACTTGGAACGATTAGGAGAAACCAGGCTGAAAGCAGCTGCAGGAATATACGCGGCAAAGAAGCGACAGAAAGCATATTTTGATGCACATGTGAAAGATAAAGGCCTAAAAGAAGGAGATTTAGTCCTAGTATATACGCTAAAGCAACACGCACGGAAGTTAGAAAAGCGAGGTTATGGACCTATGATCATTAACAGAATCTCGACAAGTGGAGCAGTACAGTTAGCCACCTTAGAAGGAGACATAATGCCTAATTATATTAGTGGCTGTAGAGTCAAGTTATACCAGGAACCTCTTACTGAGGATATGCTTAGACGACTCACGTTGGCAAAGAAGCATAAGGAGGAAGAAAATAGAGTACGAGCTGAAGCTCAGGCAGAAGCTATAGAACGCATTAAGCGCATGAAGTTAAGAAGACAAGGACTAGGGAGAGAACATTATAACCATCTGGAAACATCACCCAGATACCCCATGGCCATGTGTCAAGTAAAATCAACCACTCATCCTAGCATAGTGGACAGGAGACCATTCATTACAGTCAGGCTAGAGCACGGCAACCCATGCCAAGAGCTCAGGGCTTTAATTGATTCAGGTGCTGTGACTAGTGCGATTAGATGGTCCCACTATAAGGATTCAGGAATAGAAATGCGGCCAATTGAGGCATATCTCATAGGGCTGGGAGGCATGGAAACCCCTTGCATGGGTGAGGTGGATCTTCCTATCCTCATAAACGAAGTGACTATGATAGCAAAGCTACTAGTGTGCCACGATGACGACCTGATAGAACCCCTAATCCTTGGCCAAGACTGGCTATACGATCACTCAGTGGACTTAAATCTTAGACAAGGCTCCTTACAGATGGGAACCTTAGATCAGAAGCGAGTGGTACCGCTTGACTTCCCAAATGGCGTTCCAACTGAGGTTTGTAACCCTAGACCCTATGAAATGCATGCGACGGAAGACCAGAAGATCTTTGGTCAGATCAGTCACGTTACGTCTACACCAACCCATGCGGGCTTGGCTATAGACAGTTGTCAATCAGAAGGACGTCAGGAGATTTTCCCGGGGGCTTCCTGCAAACTAGAAGGGGCAATTACCCAACCGCTAGGGCAGATGGACACAATCAGCGGTTAGGTGGGTTACATCAGCAGACACATGGGCAAAACACCCTGCGGTGCCCATCCTTCCACACTTACTATGGACTGGCCTAGATTAAGGATACGAAATGGAGCACTTCCTAATGGGCAGGTCACGCAAGTGTTGGACCTCCCTTCTATTCCAAAGCAGAGTGTCCATTCGACCTCTCAACCTCAACCACAACAGAGTCAACCACGACGAAGGAACCCAGACCGACGACAACATCAGACGACACAAAGAGGAAAGCAGTATCAGTATCCCAAAGCAAGAGGAACAAGAAAAATATGGGTGCCAAAAGAACAAGAAGCACTGACAGATTTCCACAATGCGGATAATGACAAGAAGAAGTCAAGGCAGAAGCAGAGTCAGTATTCAACGTTCCCTCGACCTTCTTCTACAAGTTCGAACATTCGACAAATTTGGATCGCCAAGAAGTACCTTATGAATCGACCCACACCCACACAAATTTGGGTACCCAAACCATGTATTATAGCTCAACCCTCAAGCCATGTAAAATACAACCCTCGGACAGCTTTTCAGCCCTCCATACCACCAAATCCGATATCATCTTTTGTCCCTCCGCAGAGACCTATAACCCGATCACAACCTCTTAGGAAGTGGATACCGAAACGTATCCAGAAGTCTTCTCCTAACCCCTTGTCTAACATAACTCCCACCCCGACTAATCTACAACCATGTAATAACTCATTCATGACCAAACCGTGTATAAATCGACACACCATAACCCAACATCACTTGTAATAATACCT
Organism: Ceratopteris richardii; assembly: GCA_020310875.1. Lineage (NCBI taxonomy): Eukaryota > Viridiplantae > Streptophyta > Polypodiopsida > Polypodiales > Pteridaceae > Ceratopteris > Ceratopteris richardii. The sequence continues at coordinate 76,738,024 of CM035439.1, forward strand.
CATCAAGAAATGTATGTATCATCTGAACGCATGTAGGTGTCTAGAGACCTGCACTAGTTCTGCAAGAGGCATTGCATCAATCACAGCACAACACTTGGCTACACGGGTTACACATCGGCTATGGAAAGGGATTGCGGTCTCACCTTAATGGGATCATAATTAATTTCCATACTAATGTGCTAATCTTTTGTGGCAGATCTTTTCCATTCGCACGACAATCATCATGCAAACCGAAGAAGGACCATCAGAAGCAGGCCCCAGCGCACCTGTAGCACCTATCGGTGTTTTACTAGCAGAGTCCCATCCGACGGCTCCACCGCCAAAATTTCAAGGTTTCCCAGGCCCGATGCCAATAGATGACCCTCCTAGAGGGTATACTGAGAAGATTCATCGCAATTCTCACTGGTTTCAAGGGCTAGCAGGACCATTGGCAGAGGCTGAGTTTATATTTGAGGCTAATTTAACTTTTGATGACCGTACCTGGGGCAAATATCAGTTCTTCTCAAGAGAGTTCGAAGGGCTCCAGAACACAGAAGATTTAACGCATGTTTGGGCAAGAGCAGGATTCACAGAGTACTTCAGTGATCCTCTGCCTAAACCGGACTTCTACAGATGTTATTATTTGGTCACAACTCTGATAGCTTCAGAGAACAAAGATTTGCTAGGAACATTCATTTTGCCATCTTTGGTAAACGATCCACCATATAAAAGGTTTTATTTGTCCAAAGATTTAATTCGTGCAGCTATCAAAATCCATGGGACGCATACTCCAACAGAGCGTGAAAGACTGATCTCTGAACCCATGAAACGTGGCGATGTTACGAAGTGGGAAGATATTTCAACTATAACCCCTGAGTTATCTAAGCCGTTGAGAATATGTATGCAGCACTTTGCTTTTCCCGCGTAGGACCGATTTACGATGCCCCACAAAAGAATTTGGTTTGGTTTATATCTAGCATGTACTGGACCCCAGACGGTAGATTTAGCAAGCTGGATCATTGATCAGCTTTACTTGGCACAGCACCGTTGGGAAAGAAAGAAAGTCATCAATGGATGTTGCACCCTCACGCGCATTGTGTATATGTGCCTAGCATATGCCTTACCGATCGAACGTGCAATGATAAGCGAAGAGCTGAAGGCTTTCAAAGGGACATCAAAGAAAGCTAGGAAGCCTAGCAGAGGACGAGCAGGAAAAAGAATGAGAGGAACTATTCCCTGCCTTCAGGTCCCAGAATCACCCTCACCTCAACCATCTCCTGAATAGTCTCCAACAGAAGCCCCCGTTCAACCCATTCGCATAAGGTTATCAAGACCAGTTACACCGGAGGGCACTACCAGCACAGTTGCTCCTCAAGTAGCCACAGTCCCAGAACCCACCACCACTACAACAAAAGTTCCCACCACCATTGGTGCGGAAGCTTTCTCTTTCCCGATACCACATTCAGAAACAGAACAAGCAGGCAACACATTTGATTTTGAGATGCAGGACGTCTTTTCAAATGAATTTCAGTTTTCAGAAGGCCAACTTTTCTCTCAAGAATACGAACGGCCAAGCTACCCTACCACACCGCGAGATCAACCACAAGGACAAATAGTGTCTAGCTCTGAAGAGGAAAGAACAGAGACAGATGAAGACGACGGCGACGATGAAGCCAGTCAGGGAACACATGAATCCCAAGAGCATGGATAGACAGATGAACATGGACGACAAACGGACACCCAGGGTGATACAAGCACACATGAAGAGGAAACCTTTGAAGCTGCAGCTTATACACTGGCCATTAAAAAGTTATACCGTACTATGGAAAAGGTTTAGGCGTGTAAGAAGCTAACTGATGAAGAGAGCCAAACCCTCATAGAACAAGAGCTTGTCTCAAGCGGATTCGAAGAAGTATATATCAGCGGTTTCAGAGAGCTTGTCAAATCAGTCGGATCTACCGAAGCCTTAAGGTATTTGCAAAGGAAACCATTACCGCGGTATGACCCTCGCAGAGTTCGCTTATTATCTAAACCTGGTGAATGTATTCGAGTACCGACAGGTGCTCAGTCATCCCAGCAGGCCCGAGAAGCACGCCTGATTCCTGAAAGACCTGCGACCGAAGAAGCTATCCTCGTCGACTCCCCACTCCACCCTACTAATGTACAAACCACCACTGTAATCGGCATACCCGCCACCCCAACTACTCCTCCTTCACCTCCTATCTCTCCCATTCATCCACTCTCTCCTAGACCAGCCACATCCTTCGACAATGTCATAGCAGAAGCCTTTGTCGCATCCATTTCCATCCCCATGACCACACCCACTCAACCGGGTTTCCCCCTTCAGACACCCACCTTTCCATCTACTCCCTTTCCCCCTCCATCTTTCCCATCCTTCCCCACACCTCCATGACACTTTTTCCCATATCTAACCCCATTAACTTTTTCCCCTGTCTCACCCCCCCAACCTACCGTATTTCCGTTTCCCCCTTTCCCCCAAGCCGTCCAAGAAAACCCCCCTGTAAATTACTCGTCAACATTTGTAAATCCAGTATTTACACCATCACAAGCACCCACAATCACACCATTATTCACAGTCACCGCACTTGACACGTCCAATGACATGGACATCTCACCGCCCACCGCACCACCACTCACTTCATTCACGGCACACCCATATTTAGGCCCATCACAATTTTCCACGATCACCACCGCATCCACTCTTCCACCCCCATTCCCCATCCCCATTGCATCTACATCCACTACATCTTTACTCGGAACATCTGTAATATTATCTCCCACTGTAGATACTGCATTTCGATAGATGTTCGCTTGCCTGACTCAAGTACGAGAGGAGTTCACATCTCTAGGAAACAACTACCAGATGCTGCAGAACACGACGAATCAATTACAGTCGCAGCTTAATTCATTGTCGATTGAGAATGCCTCATTGAATACTCGGTACCAAGAATTACGAGAGGCATACCACAAACTGGAAGTAGAAAGTGAAGAGAAAGCCAAAGAGGCCACTGCTGATCTTGACAATTTGTTAAGGGCCCAGACAGTTCGCAATGCGACGCTTACACGGAACATGGGCTTACTCAGAAGACACCTAGCAGCAGCAAAGGAAGAGAACTAGAGGCTACAAGAGCAGAACAGAGAAAATTTAGAAGCTGCTCTCGATCATCCAGATCAACCGTTAAGCCCTAGTAGGTTCAAAGCGGTTCCCTCAGAATCAATGAAGATGCTGCTAGAGGATCATGTTAGACTGCTCGATGAATACGATCGAATAAACGAAGAGTATCAGAAGCTAAAGGAAGATCATAAGCTACTCCAGCTCAGAGCACCTGCACCACAAGGATTACCAACTCCTGTGGACCCTTCTCCTGACATCTTAGAGGAACTCAATGCATTACGGGCCCAGGTATCAAATCTTGAATCACGAATCGCAGTCTATGAAGCACCCCCGAGGCCAGATTCCCCACCAGAGCTACCAGCTGATGAAGAAACTATAGCCATCGCGGTGGAGGAAACATTTGAAGAAGCCTACGAACCACAACCCATCCCAGGCGGACGAGTCACAGCTGAAGGAGAGATGACGTATGAACTTCCAACCCCCGCATGGATGAAGACAGTGGAAGAGCTTGGAACCACCCACTCAGCACGAGTAGAGGCGCAGCTGCATGCAATGGCTATGATTGAGGAAAGAATTTTACAGTCGCCCTACTTCGCTCACTTGGCCCCTCGCAGATACATATCAGGGCATGAGCTACAGTATAAACCATATTTTATGCTAATGGCCGAATATCAGTTGGCCATAGAGAAAGAAACAGGCAAGAAACCATCTCACGCTACTCAGTTTGAGCCTGATGATTTGCCACTGGATGCACAGCAAGGAGAGATTTATCAACCAGAGTGGCGTAAAGATCTTTTACAAGAATATCCTGAGATGATGAGCACTTGGGCAAAGGCACCACTACATTTGAAATATAACCCGTGTTGGGGACTAGTGCCACATCGCCGCTCCTGGACAGCATTTGCTATTAAAGTACATAACAAAAAGCAGTGCCAGGATTGGTTAAATTACCCATATTTCAAGCCACCCATAGAACTACCGACAGTGGGATACATGATGGCCACGATTCGTCACTGGCTCCCTCGCTTGAAACGTATGGATGATATAGCAGCGCACATGACGGTCAAAATCTTTGACCTGATGCAAATGGTTTTTAAAGTCTTCCGTCGTATAAAGGCACCTCATGTAAACACCCCGGGCTTCGAGCATGGCAATTTGGATCTTGCATATGACATGAGTACAATGCCATCGCTACGGGTGTGTTATGCCTGGCATTGCAGAATTAAATATTTACCGGCGTGCTACAAGCAGACTTTCGAAGAGATGTTCACAACCGGATTCTGGGAATACCATTCAGAAGTGTTCATCAGCAGGCCCACCCACCTCTTACACTTATTTGCCTGTGAACAAATGGTATATTCCACACATTATCGGCTCCCACCACCCGATGAACCGCAACCAATTGATTGGAAGAAACTCGAGGCAGATTTGGCCCGAGGCATTCGGATCTCAGAACACACCCTCGCTCAGGAACTACTACAGAACTACATCCGACAGACCGCACAACAAGGTTCTGTCGAGGACGACAGAAGCGAGAGGGAGGGGGGTGTTGGCAGTAGCCAGAGGCACAGAAGACACGGAAGCATGTAACGACGGAGCAGGGAGTCAGTCGGATCTTTTCTCAAAGAATTATGTTCTCAAATACTTTTCAAAAACCTCCAACAATGATTTTTATCACTATTGTAACATATGTAATATAGAAAAACCCTTTTCTTAATTTCTAGCTCCATTTTGTGCAAGCCGAGGAGTCCTCGAGCTTGAGGAGCTTAGGTAGAATGAGCGTATCAATTTTGGTTATTTTTAGACACCGTTTACCCCTTCAAATAGCATCTAGGACCTATTTTTTAACTATGCCGGTCACTAGATGTGAAACCGGTCAAAACTAGTCTAGAAACTATAAAAAGAGCTAGAGAGCTCATTTTTGAGGTTGGTTAGTGTGAGCTTAGAGCTATTTTGAGCTTGTAATTGAGATCTTGAGCAATAGAGTTGATTTCTCACCTTCCATTGTGTCTTGCTTGTCTCTTCGTAGTGTAGGTGTATGTGTGTGTGCATCTCTATGCTTCTCACCTTCAATCTCACTTCATCTCACGTTCACGATCTTCATATCACTCCTATCTCTTCCGCGGATTGACATTAAGGAGGTGGAGCTTCTGAACGTGGTTCTCACCATTGTGCTAGAGCAACAGAGAGTCACTCCATTGAATCGGTGTTATACTTGCGGAGGCGACCACATGGCTAATGTATGCCCATTGCACAACCAGAACATAAGAGAAAGGAATGCTCCATATTGCACTATTGAGAGAAAATATACGAACCATACGGCTCAAGATTGTTCCTATAATAGGCAGGCTGTTAGACAGAATTATCAACAACCTTACCAACCAGGTAGGTATCAACACCAATACCAACAGCCATATTATAGACCACAACAGCAATATCAGGCACAATATAGGCCACAACCAATCTTGGGAAACCAACCACCAGCTCCTGCCAACGTGATTCCAGTCAAATATGCTGTGGGAGAGGAAAATCCAAATAGAGCATTGGTGCCACTAACCCCATTGATACCAGATAATGACTCTCATGCTCATAGTTCAGACTACTCCCATGAAGGTAGTCCACATGCTTATTATACAGAGTCACCTGAACATAGTGAGATGTACTCGTATCAATATGAGGCACCACCTATGGAACAAAAATGGGAGCCAGAATACTCCAATGTCATGTACACAAATCCTAACCCTAGGCCCCAATTGAGACAAATGAGACCACAAGCCCCTAGAGGATCTTGTTTCAGATGTCAAGGTGACCATTTCATTCGTAACTGTCCCCACCCACCATTTCCGAGTCAAGGACATGCTATCACAATACAGGTTTTTGTCCTGATTGTGGCAAAGACCATCTCCCTAGAGATTGTCCAAGCAACCCCTCCAGTGCACCCAAGATTACACCCATTAATGTGGTAGGCTTAGTGGCAGATTCAAGTTCAAGTAGTAGCAATGTGGCTCCTATACAAGCTGTCACTAGAGCACAAGCCTTAAAACAGGATAAACCAGCAGAACAATCAGAGTCGAGTGAATCAGGAGAGCCTAGTAAGAGGAAAACAAGAACATGGAAGGATACCAGAGAGAAGGCCAATCGCAAGTGGAATAAAAAGTTATCGGAACTAGAAGAAAGCTTAAAAGAAGCGAAAACAAAAATAGAAGACATTGCATCTCAAAGCCCCTCGCATGCCGAAACTCCATCCACTCCACCTCATCCCACCCCACCACCCATTGTAAATAGACCGCAACCAGGGTCTGTTCTTGCAGATCCAACCCCAGAAGGCTTGGACATGATGTTCAAGGCCTACCAGGCTCGACTTCAAGAAGGGCCTACAGCTGCAAACCTAGACAAGAGTTACCCTAGAGCAGATTTAGAGATTGAACATATGAAAATGTGCATGAAAATGGTAGAACAAGCTCAAGCCATACTTGAGACTAGTCAAAAGTTCAATTAGACAAACTCTATCAAATCAGATTTGCATTTCCAGGGCTTACTAGAAAGATTAGAGCAATTGGTAAACAAACCACAAGTTTCTTTACCTCCACAGGCTCAACCAGTTATTGAAAGAGGAAGCTCACCACCAATGGGAGCTTATGTTCCTAATTCCACAGATGCTGGAATACCTCCTTCAATTCAACAGTACTCTCAAGAGTTCTTGCGGGAAATACAAGAAGAGAAATGGGCCAAGGAGAAGGGTTTCCGCTCCTATTCTTGAGATTGATGATCTTCATGATCAATTTCCCCAAGACATTCCATCTATTTACGGAGATGAAGCAAAACAACAAGAAGATGAAAGGTTAGATTTTGAATCTAATACCTTAGAGGAACTGCCTCAATTTCCAGGCCCATGGGAATCTGAATCTCTTTAGATCAGAGCTCCCACAATACTGGTCAGACATGAAGACTCAGTGGTCCCAAGGAACACTGATGTCGTGAAGAACACTAAGGTTCAATGTCATCTCACTGTAGAAGAGCTTCTCAAAGCAAAACCCGAGCTATGGAATCATGTGAAGGATTAGGTTCCAAAACTTGATTTCAATATGCCAAAAGCAGACATGTGTGAGGGTGAGGAAGGTAATACTTATCTTCCAATCACTTACAAAGGTTACACAACCAAAGCAATCATAGATTCAGGTGCTGGTGTTGCCATTGCGACCACCTCTTTGTGGAAGCAATGGGGCAAACCCACATTAAGACCAACTAGAATGAAGCTTCAAATGGCTGACGGTCATTTTGAAAGACCTCTAGGATTGCTTGAAGGGATAACTCTAACCACTTGTGGTGTGGAGTTTGAACATACATTTGCTATATGTGACTTTGAGAAAAATAACGTCTATGAGATGATCCTAGGAAGACCCTTCCTACGACAATTGCAAATAGTGCAGGATTGGGGAACCAACTCCTTGTACTTGCAGCACTTAGGGGTCACCACCAAGGTCAATTTGAAGGATTACACCTTCAGAGATGTACCACCCCTACAGTGGAATTCTATCCACAAAGCGAAAGAAGATTCCATCTCTGTGCATTCTGAAAGTTCACCTGATCCATCATGGCTGCATGAAGATACTCATTTGTGGATGTGCAAGGTCGCAGAGGAAGAGGAAAAATGTTTAAAGGCAAGAGAAGAAGGAAATTCGCCAGGAGATAGACCAATTAAAGACCCAGCCTATACACCGATGATCTTTCTAGATGAGGAATTTGAGCCTCATGGCTGGCCATAAATCTTAGCCACCATGGACATTGCTGTCAATGAAGAACAATGGACACCTCATTGTGATGAGGAGGGTTATGATATTTCAGTGTTCATGTGTCAGCCCTTGCTAGAAGAATGTGACCCTAGTGATGTCATAGAAGAAGAAGAGAATGACGATGATCTGGAGTCTATTGTGATGGATAGTTGTTTTAACTCAGAGCAGCACTATCTAGAAGATATAGGAGTGTTCACCCAGAAAGAAGAAGAACCTCTCACAAGTATTAAAACGGTAAATTCAAAGGATGGAAGTGAGAGCAGTCAAAAGAAAAAGAAAAGAAAAGCAGTGAAAGAAGAAGAGGAGGAATCATTGTTTGAGGTACCAGAAAACTTCAAGAAATATGAAGTTGACGACCGCAAAATTTTGGTACGAATGCCTAAGAGAGAGGCCATCATAGGAGAATCATATGATAATAAAGAAGAGACCAAGAAGATTGTAGTGACCATTGAAGAGAACGAAGAGAGATGCACATATATAGGAGATGACCAAGTGCAAGAGAAGAAATGGAGCTTGTAGCTCTCTTAAGGGAATATAGGGATGTGTTTGCGTGGCACTATAGAGACTTGAAAGGGGTAGATCCAAGAATTTGCTCTCATACTATCCCCATGAATGCTGATGCCAAGCCCACCAAACAGAAGCCCTACACATATAATGATACATATGCAGCCAAAATAAAAGAAGAAATTGATAGGCTGATTGAAGCTGGATTCATCTATGAGATTGAGCATACTGAATGGGTGTCCCCCATTGTAGTGGTGCCCAAGAAGAACGGGAAGTTGCGAGTGTGTATTAACCTTAAAAAAGTTAATGCCGCTACGATCAGAGATAGCTATCCACTTCCAATCACGGAACACCTATTGGAGCGTGTTGCAGGCAAGGAAGTTTATAGCTTCCTTGATGGATTTTCAGGTTACAATCAAGTAGCCATTGCCCCAGAAGATCAACACAAAACGGCTTTTGCCATAGAGTGGGGAATCTTTGCATTTTGTGTGATGCCATTTGGGCTCACCAATGCACCTGCAACATTCCAAAGGCTCATGTGTCATGTCTTCAAAGAGTTCTTGCGAAAGAGCTTAGAAGTGTATGTGGATGATTTATGTGCTCATTCCCAAGAAAGAAGGTTTCACATCCCAGAGCTCAGACAAATCTTCAACAAGTGTAGAGAATAACGAGTGTGTCTGAACCCAGAAAAGTGTGTGTTCATGGTGCGTCAAGGTAAAATCTTAGGTCATATTGTTTCTAATAATGGAATCTCAACAGATGAAGATAAGGTACGAGCCATAGCGGAGCTACCAAGGCCAAGGAATGTTAAAGAGGTACAAGCCTTTATGGGCCATTGTGGATATTACCGTAGGTTTATCCACATGTACGTGATCATAGCTAGACCCCTTTATGCCTTGTTGTCTACTTTTGAGTGGAACGACGAATGTGAGAATTCTTTCAACGAACTGAAGAAACGTTTGTGTACAGCACCAATACTGACCACTCCTGATTGGAATAAACCATTCCATGTCCATGTGGATGCATCCAATCATGCCATAGGATGTGTGCTTGCACAACCCACAAGTGAAGGAAACTTAGATTTGCCCATAGCATATGCTAGTAGACAGCTCACTGCAGCTGAACGGAACTATACCACAAGTGAGCGAGAGGGCTTAGGCATGGTATATGCTGTGAAGAAGTTTAGACACTATTTATTGGCCAACAAGTTCAAGTTTTTCACTGATCATCAAGCTTTGTTACATTTGGTAAATAAACCTTGCAATACTGGACGCTTAGTAAGATGGCTCCTCTTACTAATGGAATATGACTTTGAAGTTGTTGTCAGGAAAGGTAGAACCCACCTTTGGGCAGATCACCTTTCTCGTATTACTTCAGGAGATTCACCGCAAGGAGTGTCTGATGAACTACCTGATGCTTATCTGTTCAATTTGGAAGTTGTTCCCAAATGGGCAAATAAGTTGGTACCAGTCCTAACCTTTGGCCCTGCAAATAAGGATGTGAAAACATCACAAGAAGAAATTGTAAGATCACAAAAATATCACATATTGGCAGGAAGCATGTACAAACAAGATACTGAGGGTGTATTAGCTTGTTGTGTCGAGGATGATGAACATAGTAGTTGGTTGCAGCAAGCTCATGAAGGATTGCTAGGAAATCACTATTCTAAACAGCGAACATTGCAGAATCTGAAGCGTCTAGGAGTGTATTGGCCTACCATGGACAAAGAAATACATGAGTGGATTAAGAATTGTCCAATGTGTAGAGAGAGACCCCCAGTGGAGCATGCGACCCTTTATCAAGTGTCATTAATTCCAGCTTGGAGTGCTCCATTGGTAGAGTTTATGAGGTCGGGAAGATTACCCAAAGAGGCGAGTCTAGCAAGAAGACGAAGCATGGAGCAAGAGGCTCAAGGCTATGCCTTAGTGGGGGACAACCTATACCGAAGGGGCAAAGATGGTTACTTACGACTGTGCGTTCATGAATCAGACTATTTAAAGGTCTTAGAGACTGCACACAGTGGTGTTGCAGGTGGACATTTTGGTCCTGACTGAGTGATCAAGACCATTCTATTCTCAGGACTTTGGTGGCCAACTCTCCATATGGATGCACATACCTATGTGAAGAAATGTGACACATGTCAACGTGCACAATATCCACTTAGAAAAGATGAGATGCCTTTGAGGCCAATGATGGGAGGACGTGCATTCTCGAAATGGGGTATAGACTTTGTAGGTCCTATTAACCCCCCAGCTAGAAACTTCCATGGAGAGTACATCATTGTAGCCACAGATTACCTTACAAAATGGGTAGAAGTCAAAGCCACAACAAAGAATGATGCTCAGACGACAGCTAAGTTCTTATTCGAGAATGTGTTCACGAGATATGGACTACAATAGAGTTGGTGAGCGATAGAGGCACACACTTCTTGAATGAAGTCATTGAAAATCTTCTCCAAGAATTCTTGGTGATACATAAGAAGTCTGCCCCCTATCACCCACAAGCTAATGGAAAAGCCGAGAGCACCAATAAGATCCTCTGTAACGTATTGACAAAACTGGTAAATAATAAACACTCTGATTGGGACAAACAACTTCATCATGCTGTTTGGGCTTATCGAGTTGCCTACAAAACGGTACTCAACGCCACCCCATTTCAGATGGTCTTCGGACAGAACGCTGTGCTACCATTAGATTTCTTAATCCCTGCCTTAAAAGTAGCACAAGAGTATAAGTGGAATGGGCATGAATTGTCCTCTAGGATCTTTGATCTCGAACGCTTAGGTGAGACGAGGCTACGAGCGGTAGCAGGCATCTACGCTGCAAAGAAGAGGCAAAAGGCATACTTTGATGCACACATCAAGGATAAGGGATTGAAAGAGGGAGATCTAGTGCTGGTTTATACGCTAAAGCAACATGCCCGTAAGTTGGAGAAAAGAGGATATGGACCCATGATCATTAATAGAATTTCCACTAGCGGTGCTGTTCAATTGGCTACTTTAGAAGGTGACATCTTGCCAAACTATATAAGTGGTTGTCGAGTCAAGTTATATCAAGAACCTCTTACAGAGGACATGCTAATGAGACTCAACACTGCTAAGAAACGAAAAGAAGAAGAGATGAGAGTCAGAGAAGAAGCACAAGCAGAGGCTAGAGAGTGCATAAGGCGAAATAAGTTAAGGCGATTAGGCCTAGATGTCAACTCAAACACCCCAAAATATCACATGGATATGTGCCAAAAATCAAGCATAGCGATTTCTCCAGTTATTGACCGACGTCCCTTTGTGACCATAAAGGTAGGACAAGGAAAGGGTGCAAGGACTGTGAAAGCATTGATTGACTCAGGTGCAGCAAGTAGTGCAGTTCGACTTTCCTACTGCCAAGACTTGCAGTTGAACATCAATCCCATAGAAGCTTATCTCATAGGATTGGGAGGTGTGGAAACCCCTTGTTTGGGCGAGGTGGAACTTCCCATCTACCTGCAAGATGTTCCAATGAAAGTCAAAGTGCTAGTGTGTCAAGATGAGAACCTTACAGAACCACTTGTCTTAGGACATTGGATTTATGACAATGCAGTCAACTTGAACCTAAGAAGTCAAATTCTTCAAGTTTGGGTACATGAACAATGCATTACATTAGAATTAGAGAACTGCATGCTCCCAGATCATGGCACCACACACTCTCTTAGCTCTTCTAAGACTAATCATATGGAAGAAGATGTTGTATGTGTCAAAAGCTCTATGATGCAGAAGGAGTCAATCGTGGAAGAACAGGTTCGAAGGCGGGTGGATTTTTCTTCTTCTCTAAAGAATCAAGTAGCCACACTCGTAAGTCCACCATAGAGGCAAACACAACCGATCACGACAATTGCTACATCAAATAGAAAGAAACCATTCGATAAGAAATCAGTTCAGAGCATGACGCAGATCTGGGTACGCAAAGGAGAGAAACCACCAGCCTTGCCCCCACAAATCCCATCCAGGCAAGCCAACCAGGTCAGAAGACGAAGGAAGCAGCTCAGACAAGCTCAATCACAAGGTATCCAACAAGTTTGGGTGCCTAAGAAATTAGCTGTAGCTCAACAAGGGCGATTACAGATGTGGGTACCTAAGAAGCTCTTACATCTACAACAATCTATGTTCTCCCACATGCGAAAGGTCTCAACAAAGAAGCCAAAAAGAGAAGAGGGTAAGAACCACGTAAAGAGACCGAAAGAAGATCAAATCAGCTCTTCAACAATAGTAGGAAGACGTGCAAAAAGGATATGGGTTTGGAAGCCAAAAGTACAAGTAGCCTCCATCGAACCAAAGCGGCAACCACACTGGATACCACAGTTCAGAACGCATCCAAAGAGGAAGACGCCTAAAGTAATCTCTACAGTGCCAAATGCTGTTCTAAAATGGATCCCTATAAAGAGGAAGGATCAGTGGTCATCTCGAGATCCAATGGATACCTCCAACAAAGATGACACCAACATCTGCAAGTGACATCAGGCCTCGACGAGCGACAACCATGTGCTCCTTGCACAACCTTGTCTTTTGCACCATTCAGGTCATGCATTTCTAAAGTATGCATTATATAGGGCCACATTACATGGCCGTGCATAGACACAACTGAGAGTCCCATGCACTAGAGCACATTGACACATGTAAACCACTTTTTGATACTAAACTTTGCCTTCTTGTTTTGTGACATTCCTCAAAAAAAAAAAAAAAAAAAAAAAGAGGGGGAAAGAACTTGTTCCCAGGTTTCGCTCATGGAACATGAATGCGTCATGCTTAGTTGAAGATTGAACCATCGATTACTGGGCATTTATCAGTTTGGATAGAAGTGTGTCTTGGCTAGCAGATGATGTAATTGCTGCCTTATCTGGTAGATGTCAAGAACTTAGCATGAACATGGCATCCACACCTATGGTTTCCCCTTACTATGGTGGGAGTGAAGATCTTGAAGGTCCACAACTTGAGTGATGCTTAACTACTGTATGTATGAGAGCATCCAAGGAGATATTTGCAAGAGTTTGTTTGGTACCCCGAAAATCCTTGTCTGTATAGTAGATGAGCAGACTCCTGCTTATGGTGAACTAAAGAGACCATGTGAAACTAAGCTTGGTGTAGTTACCCAATGTTGTTTGTCAAACAATATAAAGAAATTCAATTCTCAGTATTTGGCAAACGTTGCTTTGAAAAGAGAAGACAGAATCAGGCACTCAAAAAATTTTTCGGTGGACCAGCAACATGGACATTCATCAACAATGTTCCATCACAAATGTCGGATATACAACATGAAGAGATAGACATCAATCAACCCTTCACCACGGTAATTATCTTTACTCTGGCAACACCATAACCATGATAGATTAGGCAACTCTTCGTCACCATACCCTTGAGCACTTAGCTCAAGACCCCCAATTTTTGCACCATACTTCTTCCAATGCATTTTCCAAGTAAGCATGCGTAGGGCTACATTACAAGGCCGTGCACAAGGCACCTACTTTTTTCAACCCATGCACATACACACTTACCCATCATTCACTATGGGTTATGAGTACTTGGCATGACTACTCTGAACACCATCTGTAGAAGCACTAGAGGACATCCTGGGGCAACATTAATACCTAGGAAGCAATTCGAAGCTAGCAGTTGCTCCAACTCAATCTTGATACGCATTCATGCGGGAATCCACGGAAGAAGCACATACCAAGGGACTACGACTTGCAAAGGTGTGCAGTGACAAATGAAGGACCGGACAACCCACACTGCCAAATTTGGAAGATAGACGGCTCTTGTTCATACAGAATGGATACTACCTCCCAAGCACTACATGGAACAAACACTACAACAAGGGTCTGTCAGGGACGACAGACTTGAGAGGGGGGGGGAGTGTTGAAGCTGAAGGTCAAGGACAAAGCATAGGAACACATCTAAGAGGTGGACACACAAGAAGAAGGAGCAAGTAGGGAGCTCCAAGAAGTACATGTCAACTTTTCAGAAGAATTCCCTACAAAAATAGTGATTTCCATCACTAAAACCATTGTAAATACCATTTTCTATTTTTGTAGCTTCATTTTGTGCAAGCCGAGGAGTCCTCGAGCTTGAGGAGCATTAGAAGTATCATCCTACCAATTTTCATAATTTTTAGACTCCGTTTGAGCCCTCAAATAAGCCCTGGAACCTAATTTTTAACTAGGCCCGACACTAGGTCTAGACAGGGCCAAAACTAGTAAAAAAACTATAAAAAGAGCTAGAGAGCTCATTTTTGAGGTTAGCTTGTTAGAGAATAGAACTTTTGTAAGAGAACTCTTTGGCAATTGAAGCTTTCCATTGTTCCTCTCTTTGATCTTATCTTGTGCGCGTGTGTGTATGTGTGTGCATGTTTGTGTGCTTTCACTCACGCACTTGTGCCTTCACTTGCTCGTGGTCTTCATACTGGTCCTCACGTCTTCGTGGATTGACAAGTAAAGGAGGTGGTGCTTACGCTTGATCTACACACCTCAATGTGCTTAGTGTGAGCATGGAACACAAGGTTCCTCGCAATTGCCAATGCACTCTAACTGTCAGTGAAGATGGTGGTGGCAGAAGACTGACCAACACCCAAATAAGCCATAAGGCATCTGAGCCACACACACTCAACAGTCGCTATGAAAGCTTCCCTATACTCAGCCTTACAACTGGAAGTGGCCACAATAGGCTGCTTCTTGCTCAACCAAGATATACATGAGCTACCAAGCATGAAGCAAAAGCCACTAGTGGACACACGAGTGTCATAGCAACCAGCCCAATCAGAGTCAGAAAAAGCATGCAAATCTAGCGGTAGTGATCCCCCCTTGGGATAAAACAAACCAAGTAGCCGGGTACCACTCAAGTAGCGAAAGATGTGCTTAACCGCCTGCCAATGCTTGACTCATGGGCAATGCATAAACCTGCTCATCTGTGAGACAGCAAACTGAATATCTGGCCAAGTAATGCATAAGTAAATCAAGCATCCAATAGCCTGCTCATAGAGAACAATATCAAATGCATCTCCAACATCATGAAGACTCAGTCATAAACCTGTTTCCATAGGAGTGGCAATAGGTTTACAGTCTTCAAGGCCAAAACACTGCAATAATGTGTCAATATATTTCGTTTGACACAAAGACATTCCACCATCAACGTGCATAAACTGAATGCCCAAATAATGATGCAAATGCCCCAAATCAGACATCTCAAATGAGGCATGGAAATCAACCTTAAAATCAGCAATATGCTTCTCAATAAGACCAGTGAGCAACATGTCATCAACATAGACAACAATTATCAGAAGCACATCATTAACACGCTTAACATATAAGGTTCTTTCAGTTGGACTGTTCTCAAAACCATGTGCAATCAGATAGGCATGTATCTTCTCATACCAAGCACGTGGTGCTTGCTTTAAACCATATAATGCCTTCTTTAACCTGCACACTGGTTTTCATGCCCTTTCTGCACAAAGCCACGGGGCAAAAAAACATACACTTCTTCATGCAAGTCACCATTCAAAAATGCTGTTTTAATGTCCAGATGATGGACATTCCAACCATGATGGGCTGTAAGTGCACAGATGCTCCGAACAGTAGTCATACGACACGTAGGTGCAAAGGTCTCATCAAAATCAATGCCTCTTTCTTGCGCATAACCCTTTTCAACAAGCCTAGACTTATACCTGTCAACTGTACCATCAAGTTTACGCCAAGTCACATGTGGAAATGTAAACTACTATGTTAAATGGCATGTGAAAGATTTAAATCCACCAAATTACCACGGACATGTCAACGCGAAGATGACAAATGCGGTGGAACAATGGTAAGTAAGTGGGAATAGTGCTTTTGGCTATGTAATATTATTGAGGAAAAATAAAAGATCTAGCATGCCACGAATAGCTTAATGGATGTTGCTCATCGGTGGTGGAGGAAAATAGATCATGATAAGTTAGAACCCATCACTTGGGTGGAATTTAAACTTTTATAATAAATTTGTTCCTCCAGATGAGCACACAAAGGCTTTAGACACCTAGTTTTTCCTACAACAGAGAGAACTCACAGTGTATGAATACACAAATAAGTATAGAGAAATCTTGTTAAAGATTCCATATCAAGTGCTTGACTTTCTTCAGGTGCATAAGTTTGTACTTGGGCTTAGGGAGACATTAGATCCACTTGTGCACAAGGAGTGTTGCCACAAATTAAATTAGGCCATATAACTAGCCTTAGTGTTGGAGGATGCATGATGCTCACGATCCCAACCTATAGGTCACAAGGCAAAATGGAAAAGAATTAGGAAGCCCACAACTTTAGATCAGTGCAAAATAAACAAATGAAATGTTATATAGACTTCTGGTTGTGGTAGGAGAAAATCTTTTTCTTCCATGGATGATATAGCATTTCAATGTTTCAATCTAACACATCAACAAAAGTGAAAGTCTCATTGTGAGGGCCTTTATTATGAATGCTTAGGTAGACATGCATATAGTCTACATCCCAAGAAGAAAAAGATATCTGTAGTGATGTTGATGGAGAGGCATCAAGCTTTATCATAATCTCCATCATCTCCTTTAGATTTTGATATTTTAGCTATAGAGATTGAGATGGATCCTCCATCAAAAAATAAGCAACCCATCTTGAATATAAAAATCACCAAGAAGGTGATTACTGTGCCACATGTGGTATTATCTCCATTTGCACAAAAAGGTTATTAGTTCCCTGACACCAAGCACATTAGTCCATCTGAGTATACCTACATGATAGATTTGGTATATGAAAAGATATTTGAGATCTGGATTGACTGGTGGTCACGTTGCCCATCCATGTCCAGACTTATAAAGATGAGCTTGACTTTGAGATCCCTAGGCTGGCTAGATTTGATCTCCATCTTAGAAAACAATGGCATGCAAGTAAAAGCCCATTATAGATTTTTGGACTCATGTATATTAGTTCTATCATAATGGTCGCTGCATCACCATTCATGAAGATCCTAATGTTTAGAATTATAGACTTATGTCTACCTCTACATGTTGGAGTTTGAGGTCTATAGAAGCACATGAACAACACAAGGAAGAAGAAGAAGAAGTTTGGAGCACAACACACAATATTGAATGCATTAGCAAGAGAATGTACAAAGATAAGCGATTCATTATGATTCTAGGAATATATACAAGCCGGGGAAAAAACCTTCTAAAGAGGGAAAAAAGTGTCACGGTGGTCCTAGTGTGTTCACACACATCACTGTTACACTTATGTGTTCCTCGAGTAGCTTTGATGTGAACCTTTTCCCTATACATGGGCACTTTTTACTCTAGTGATGGCTAGAGGTTTTTTCCCATGTTACCACATACTTGATACTCTCATATGTGGTGGTACTTTGTACTTAGGGATATTATTCAGCTCTTACTTCAGTTCAGTTCATCGTCAATAGAGAGAGCTATTCCAGCCATCGTCTTCTCCGTGTGTCTTGCTGCGTTTGTGCTCCTTGTGTGTGCTTCTTGTGTGTCTTTCGCACTTCTACACACACCCAACAGTGGTATCAGAGCAAGTTCAGCTTCTTTTCAAGTTTCGGTTTTTTGCGTCGTGGCACGCGCGCACTTTAACAGTGCAAATCGACTTCGGAGCATAGAACTGTGAATTTCAGTAGCCCAAAAACATTTCCACTAGGTGCGCTAAGGTTTTACCCCCATTTCGAAGCCATTCATGCAGTCAAAATCGCCATCAGAGTGATGGTTTGTGAGCTGAAATTTCAGCACTCATTTCAGCTTTCGTCGAAGTGAAGATTTTGTCACATTCTTGTTCCTTAGTAAAATAGCGGGCAACAATGACTTGTTTGGCATGCTTCAAGCTGAAGATAAACTTGATGGGACCAACTATCCGATGTGGTCTTACATGATGAAGCATGTTCTTGTTGCAAAACAACTTTGGAACATTGTGGCAGATGTAGATCGAAGACCGGCAAGTGCTTCTACTTCACAGTCTACTGTCACAGATGGAGCTTCTTCTTCGAGTACAGTGGTTTCTCCTTCTCCACCTACACAGGAGCAGCTTAGATGGGATGGAAAAGATGCTCAAGCTCATGCTTTGATTGCGCTTTCAGTGAAGCATCATATAGTTCCACACATTCGATCATGTTCTACATCGAGACAGGCATGAGACACTCTTGCTTCTTTGTATGCCGTGCGTAATGAAGCACGTGTTGCATACTTGAGGAAGCAACTTGAGGATGTATGTATGGCTGAAAATGAGTCGGTGGATGTGTATGTGACACGCATCAAAGACTTGAAAGAGCAATTGGCAAACATAGATGAGATCATTCCGGATGCATCACTCATTTCTACATTGTTGAAAGGATTGCCGGAATCTTTTCAAAGCTTTGCTACTACACTCCGTTTGGTTGCAAAAGGAAATCCTAATATGTATGCATTTGATGAGGTTGTGTCTCTTCTTTTGCAAGAAGAGCAATCTAGAGTGAATAGGAGTGGTTTGATTGAGGGAACGCAAGCACTTGCTATCTCACAAAAGGGGAAAAGCAAGTATGGTTCAGCTTTGGGTTCATCAAAACCAAAGCCTCAAGCTTCCTCTTCCACTCATTCCTCTAATGATGGTGATTTGCAAAAGAAGAAGAGATGAAAATATTGCCGGAAGGCTGGTCATACTATTGATCAGTGTAGAAAGCTTGTTAAACGTAATGAAAAGAAGAAGGAATCGGGCATGTCTATTGCTGAAAATTCAGCAAATGCAAAGAATGATGAAGCTAACATGGCTCAAGATTTTTAGGCATGTGTTGTTACATGTCATTATGATGCTTCTTTACATTCTAAATGTATGGTTGTGAGTGAGGCTGTTTCGGATTGGTTCTTTGATAGTGGTGCTTCAAAGCACATAACATCATGCAAAAGATTTTTTGCCTCTTTCAAAGATGCACCTAAAGGAGGACATGTGGTGTGTGCAAACAATGCCTCTTATCCTATCATTGGAGTAGGAGAAATTGAGCTTACAGCTGCAAATGGAGGTGTGATTCTCTTGAAAAATGCATTGTATGTGCCCGGTATCAAGAAGAACTTAATTTCAGTTCCATTGATTGCCAAAGCTAGACTTCATGTACACTTTGTTGATGATAAGTGTATGGTTCATGATTTCAGCAATGGCGATGTTATCATGATGTCCGGTACATTATGTAATGGTTTGTATCGCATGGATACATACAAGAGGGCTGCCTCGAATGCCTTAGTTGCTCATACTTCTTCCATGGCTGAAATGGAGCTTTGGCATGCTCGTTTTGGTCACTTAAACTTCAATAGTTTGCTCTACTTGCAAAAGAAGGACATGGTTGTTGGCTTGCCTACACTTGAGTCCATTGAAAAGCATGCATGTGAAGGTTGCATTCTTGGAAAAATGCATCGTGCTTCTTTTCCAAAAGATAGTCATACACACACTACAAGAAAATTGCAACTTGTTTATAGTGATGTATATGGTCCGGTCAAGACTCCATCTTTTGGGAAGCATGTATATTTTGTTACCTTCATTGATGATGCTACTCGCCATACATGGGTGTATCCTATGAAAGCAAAGAATGAGGTATTTTCTTGCTTCAAAGCATTTTTAGCTATGGCTGAAAATTTTTCTTCACAAAAGCTTTTGACTCTCCGCACGGATCGTGGTGGTGAATACACATGAGTTTAATGCTTTTCTTCGTGAAAGAGGTATTTCACATCAATGTATGGTGCCATATACACCTCAGCAAAATGGTGTTGCCGAGCGTAAAAATAGAACTCTACTTGAAATGGCACAATGTATGGTTAAAGGAAAGCATCTTCCTCATAAGTTTTGGATGGAAGCGGTCATGTGTGCAAATTATGTGTTGAATCGCTGCCCTACAAAAGCATTGAGAGTCATCACTCCTTATGAGGCTTGGAATGGTCATAAGCCTATGGTTAGTCATATGCGTGTGCTTGGTTGTTTGGCATATGCTCTTGTGCCATCACAACAACGTCACAAACTTGATGACAAGGCAAAGAAATGTATATTTGTTGGTTATAGTGTTGAAAGTAAGGGATATCGGTTGTACCATCCATTGACGAACACAATTATTGTGAGTTGAGATGTGGTATTTGCTGAAAATTCAGTTTTCCCTCTACTTGAATGCAAAAAACTGCCAACAGTTAGCTCACAAGATGTGTTCGATACACTCATGCCTTTGTTCCAAAATGGTGCGCTTGACTATGGCCATGTAGACCAGCCAACTGAGGTTCAAAAGGCTGAAAAATTCCAGCCAAATAGGGCTGAAAATGCAGATAATTTCCAACCAAACATGGCTGAAAAAATTCAGCCAAAAATTGTCAAAACTGTTGGAAATTTCTAGCCACATATGGCTGAACATTTGCGTCAAAATATGGCTGAAACTGAGCATGAAATTCATTCCACGCATGATGTACATATTGAAGATGTATTACATAATGAATGCATGTCTATCAAGAGTGCACAATCTATGCCAAAGTGGCTGAAACAAACTTTGCAGGACAGCAAATTGAGTGCACCTTTACTTGGTAGAACAAGATCAAGCTCTCACCATGCATCAAATAATTTTGTGGATTATTCTCTTATTGCTACATCATGTAATGAAGATCCACTTTCTTTTGAAGATGCATGTCACGATCCACAATGGATGAGTGCTATGCAATCAGAAATGGATTCCATACATAGGAATGGTACTTGGGAGTTATGTGAATTGCCAAAAGGAAAGAATGCCATTGGTACAAAGTGGGTTTATAAGATTAAGAGAAAATCTGATGGTAGCATTGATCGCTACAAAGCTCGATTGGTTGCCAAAGGATATGCGCAACAATATGGCATTGAATATGAGGAATCTTTTGCACCTACTTCACGCATGACTACCATTCGTACCGTGGTTGCATTGGCTGCCCATCGAGGTTGGAAAGTGCATCAATTGGACATAGAAACAGCCTTCTTGAATGGAGATTTGCAAGAAGAGGTCTATGTGAAGCAACCTCCTGGATTTGCTATGAAAGGGAAAGAGCATATGGTTTGTCGCTTGCATAAAGCTTTGTATGGTCTCAAGCAAGCTCCACGTGCATGGTATGACAAAATACATAAGCACTTGATTGCTCTTGGCTTCACATGTAGTCCGATTGAAAGCACACTCTATGTACGCAAAAATGGGGCTGATCTTACAGTGCTTGTTCTTTATGTGGATGACATACTCTTGACTTGGTCATGTGATGCAAAACTTGACATTCTTATGGCTGATTTGCAGCATACTTTTGATGTCACTTATCTTGCTTTTGAGCTACTATCTTGGC
Organism: Ceratopteris richardii; assembly: GCA_020310875.1. NCBI lineage: Eukaryota > Viridiplantae > Streptophyta > Polypodiopsida > Polypodiales > Pteridaceae > Ceratopteris > Ceratopteris richardii. The sequence continues at coordinate 76,759,761 of CM035439.1, forward strand.
ATCCAATTTGTACCCGTTGAGGGGGGAATTGTTATGCATCAAGCAAAAAAACTACTTCAGCGTTTTGACTTTGAGGATTGTAAGCCAGTTTCCACACCAGTTGAGACAGGATTCAGGTTCTCAGTTGAGGATTCTAGTGATGCATTTGACACTTCTCTTTATCAGCAAGCTGTGGGATGTCTTATATATGCATGCAACACAAGGCCGGATATACAATATGCAGTTTCCCAGTTGAGTCGATTCATGCATAGCCCTGGCACTAAGCATTGGCAAGCGGTGAAACGTGTGTTCAGATATCTTCGAGGCACTTTGAGCTTAGGTCTCTTTTATGGAAGAGGTGTTCAGCCATGCTTGCATGCTTTTACAGATAGTGATTGGGCTGGTTGTTATGATACTCGCGTGTCCACTAGTGGTAATTGCTTTTTCCTTGGAGACTCATGCATATCTTGGTTGAGTAAGAAGCAACCTACAGTGGCGACATCAAGTTGTGAAGCTGAGTACAGGGCAGTTTTCACAGCTACAGTGGAGTGTATATGGCTGAGATGCCTATTGATGGATCTTTGCATGGAGATTGATGCTGCTACGCATATTCTCACGGATAGTCAGAGTGCTTTGGCTCTTGCATGAAACCCAGTGTTTCATGCATGGACCAAACATATTGAGGTGCATTATCACTATGTGAGAGAGCGCCTTCATGCAGGAGATATTGATTTGGTATATGTGCCTACACAAGATAATGTGGCAGACATATTCACCAAAGCTCTTCCACGGGAAAAGTTTGAAGCTTTTCGCAAAGCTTTAGGCTTGTTACCTTGTGGGGGCTGATCTATCACTCCCTATATGTGTTCACATCATTCGCTCGAGGGGGGTTTGTTACACTTATGTGTTCCTCGAGTAGCTTTGATGTGAACCTTTTCCCTATACATGGGCACTTTTTACTCTAGTGCTGGCTAGAGGTTTTTTCCCATGTTACCACATACTTGATACTCTCATATGTGGTGGTACTTTGTACTTAGGGATATTATTCAACTCTTACTTCAGTTCAGTTCATCGTCAATAGAGAGAGCTATTCCAGCCATCGTCTTCTCCATGTGTCTTGCTGCGTTTGTGCTCCTTGTGTGTGCTTCTTGTGTATCTCTCGCACTTCTACACACACCCAACAATCACTACCAAAATATATCAACAAATCCCCCTTGGGAGTGATGTGGTGAAGAAGGATCTTGGACTCATGTATAAGGAAGTGCCAAGCCATGCTTAATCAATCCACAAAAGGAACTAAGCCCAAAGCTTTGCAGAAATCTTCAAACTTCTCCCTAGGCAGATCCTTTGTGAAAAGGTCTACAATGTTCTCCTATGTGGGGAGATATGCCAAACTAACATAGAAAACAATGATCAGAAGCACATCATTTGCACGCTTAACATATAAGGTGCTCTCAGTTGGATTGTTCTCAAAACCATGTGCAATCAAGTAGGCATATATCTCTTCATACCAAGCAAATGGTGCTACTTCAAACTATATAATTCCTTTTTCAACCTGCACACTTGGTTTTCATGCCATTTCTGCACAAAGCCACGAGGCTGAAAAACATACACTTTTCCATGCAAGTCATCATTCAAAAATGCAGTTTTAATGTCTAACTGATGTACCTTCCAACGATGATGAGTTGCAAGTGCATAGATGCTACAAACAGTAGTCATTCGTCATGTAGGAGCAAAGGTCTCATCAATCAATGCCTCTTTCTTGAGCATAACTCTTTGCAACAAGCCTAAACTTATACCTGTGAATTGTTCCATCAAGCTTATGCTTCAACTTGTATACCCACTTTGTGCCATTTTGAACTTTGCGCTTTGTTAAAACCATAGCAGAGCAATCTGATGCAAAAGAAGCACTACGAGATCCTGAACTAGTACAATATGACATAGGTGCATCCAATTTGCTATCTCACAAAGTCTACACCAACCATTTTGGCATAGTTTTTGCTTTCTCAATATCATCTCTCTCATTAACAAGTGCATCATGTAAACTCGCATCACAAATGGAATGATGTGCATAATCACATGAAACTTGTAAAGGCTGAGAAATTGCCTCATTTGGACCAACACTAGACCATCCACGCGTAAAAAGAGGCAGCAAAGTATCATACATATCTTTGGAGCTAATTGATGTCTCCTTAGTGCATGAAAGTAATGGATGAATAACATCTTCCACAAAAACAACATCATAACTAACCAAAATGCATTTTGTCTATAAATGATATAGACAATATCCTTTGCTTTTAGAATTGCACCCAACAAAAATACATTTCAATGCTTTATCATCCAATTTTGTGCATTGTTGTTCATGCACTAATGCATATGCCTGCCAACCAAAGACACATAGATGAGAAACAAATGGCATGCAACCATGCCAATCCTCATATTGAGTGATATACCACAATGCTTTGGTGGGACACCTGTTAAGTACATATGCTACACACATAACAACCTCAAGCTAGAAATTATGTGGTAAAGCCTGACTCTTGACCATACACCTTGCTATCTCCATGAGTGACCTATTCTTCCTCTCATCAAATCGATTTTGCTGAGGTGTATACGACACTGTACACTAATGTTTTATCCTACGTTCAACCATAAATGCATTAAATTCAAGAGGCATATATTCCCTCGCTCGATCAGAATGGAGGGTGCCCATTTTACATGCTGAAACTTTTTTAACCAAAACCAAAATCTATTTGAAGCACATAAACACTTCGGAATTCTCTTTTAGTGGATACACCCGTGCATCCTTGGAAAAATCATTAATGAAAGTCATGAAGTAAAGGTAGTTCCCAAAAGAAGGTGTTTGCAAAGGACCATAGAAATCATTGTGAACAAGCTGCAATTTTTGAGTAGCTTGAACTGAGCCATCTTTTGGGAAGGAGAATGCTACATTTTTCCTAGAATACAGCCTTCACAGACATACTTACCAAGTGCCTCAAGTTTGGGCAAAAAGGACACCATTTCAAATATCTACAAGCATAGAAAACTAGAAAAATTCAGATGACCAAAGCGTGCATGCCAAAGCTTTGCATCTAACATAGCGTGAAAAACATGTACTACACATGCTGAATCGTTCATAGATTTGTCATAGTCTATGAGCTTATACAACCCACAACATAAACTGAGAGAAGCAATACTGACATTGCCATTTGATAGATTATGAAATGTACATCTGTCATCAATAAATTTCACAACCAAGCCGATCTTGGCTAATGCTGAAATTGATAACATATTTTTCTTGATCCCTGGCACAAATAAAGCCTCTAACAATGTAAAAGATCTACCATCAATAGTAGTCAAAATTATCTTACCAACTCCCATAATATGATTGGATGAGTTTTTGGTGCATGTGACATCATTCCTTGTAGGGGTAGGCTCAACTGAATTGAAGAAAATACATTGTGAGGTAATATGTTTGGTTGCCTCACTATCAAAGTACCAAACATCTGAGTCTATTGCAGACATACATGTTGGAGAAACACTCATAATTGGACATATATTTGAAGGTCAAATATTTAGAAGAAAACCACATGCGTATGTGAAGGAACAAATTCACAAGTGTATTATATTCGTAAAGTTAGTTCACTTTAGTTCTAGAAGTTTTTTAAAAGTCACGAGATTGAGAAAAACTATATAAGCTAGTTTATATCAACTGACGCATAGTGGAAGAGAGTGAGAGAATGTCAGTAGGAGTTCATTTTGTATGATTGAGTATAGTCGGGCTTCTCTGAGTGAGAAAACACCTGTAAGCTTCTGAGTTTTCATAGCTATGACAAGAGCTAGTTAAAGTTCTGTGTATAAGTCTTCTTCTTCCATCTCCAGTGTTTGTCTTCTATGTAATGATTTGAAGAATTGAAGTTTTCTAAGCAAGTCGATGCCTGGCATCGGATGTATGGTAAAAGGTTGTATTTTATGTGGGAAGTCGATGCCTGGCATCAAATCTTAGCTGATAAGTCCTTGTCTTCATATCTGACTTTTATCTATTGCTAAATCTTCTTGAAAAGATGAAGTTTGTGGAGCAACTCGATGCATGGCATCGAGTTTCAACATAAAGTCGATGCCTGACATCAACTTCTAACATAAAAGTGATCTTATTCATATCTGTGTTCAAGGGGGTAATTTTGGCGCTGAAAAAGTGGCAAAAAAAGCTCAAAGTCGATGCGTGGAATTGACTTTTGGTTGCAAGTTGATGCTAGGCATCGGATTCCATTTTTAGATAGGCGTTTTTTACTAAAAGAGGCAAAATTTCTACTTTTGGAAGTCATACACGGTCATCTTGTGAAGGTTAAATCTTGAGTTCTAGAGATCCGTTTCTTAGAAATAATAGCTTGTTGGAAAGCTCTACTCTTCTACTTTCATCCACCAAAAGATCTTGGAGAAGTAATATTTTTGCTAAGAGAAATTAGCAAAATACTGAAGGTATGCCATTTTAATGATTGGAAAGTCTTGAAGAAGTAAAGTTCTTGGTTTTGGCTATCATTTCTCAAAGTTTGGAGTGGCAATGAGTTAATGGTGACCATAGAGGTTTTCTAGTGTCACATTAATTCATTTCTTGTGATGTTTCACACATCAACAAGTGGTATCAGAGTAGAAAGGTCCTAAAGAGCAGAAGGCAGCAAAGGTATGAGAAGTTTTGAAAAGTTTTTCATTAAAGTTTGAAAGGTGAAGCATTTGAAGACACAAGGCATCAAAAAGTTACTGCAAAAGTATCTTCATACGCAAAGAACTCCAAAAGGTATTATCCATTATCCTTTAAGCTCACAGGTTGCACCAGAAGGAAAGGAGTATGGCAGATCATATCTCCATTGACAAACTGGACAGAGATAATTACCCTGCATGGGTTATGAGAATGGAAGCCTTACTTATGAGTAAAGATCTCATGGAATATGTAACAGGTGAAGAAGAGAAGCCAGTATTTGAAGATGAAAGCTGACCAAAGAAAGAAGAACTTGATGCTTTAAAGCATTGGCAGAAGAAGGATGCAAGTGCAAAAGCTTACATCTACAATACACTATCAGATCATTTCCTACCACACATCAGAGGATTGTAATCATCTGAAGATATATGGAATGCATTGGAATATCATTTCCAAAGTACTACCAAAGCAAGGAAAGCAAGTCTATGGTCAGAGTTCACAACATTCAAGAAGAAGCCAAGTCAAAGTATTAGTGATTATGTCACTAAGATGAAGGATCTAGCAGATAGTCTTGGATCCATAGATGAAGATGTTGAAGATCACAAATTGATTTCTCAACTACTTGTAGGTTTGAGATGAAATGTGGAAACCTTTTGTCTTGTCAACAGAACTTTCTTTGAATCATTTTGTTCCAAATTTGAATCAATTTCTTGGTTTGATGCTAACCTTTGAGCAAGACTTGAAGGGAGATGGAGATAAAGGACAAAGTTCTGCAATGTACATGAAGAACAAGAAGAAAGGAGATAAAGGTAAAGCAAAGGATGAAGAGGAATCGAGTTCTCAAGTTTATTATGCAAGAGGTAGAGGCACTGACAAAGGAAAAGCAAGAGGTTTTGGAAGAGGAAGAGGTAATCAAAATAACAACAAGAAGGCTTGCTGTATCTGTGGATTGAGCAATCATTTGGCTCATGACTGTTGGCATAATCAAGAAGGATCAAACCAGAATCAAAACAACAATAGCAGAGGTCGAGGTGGAAGATATCAAAGTAGTTTTCAAAGAGGTAGACAAAGTCAAAGAGGAGGCTATGGTAGAGGTGGAGGAAGAAGTTGGGGACATAATCAATCCTACAACACCACCTACTACAATTATGCAAATGATACACATAATGAAAGTCATACATCATTAATGATGAATTCAATTAGCACATCAGATAAAGAAGATCTAAAGGTATTTTATATTGACTTTGGATATTCTAATCATTTGTTAGGACACATAGAATTGATGTCAAAATTGGAAAAAGGCATTTCTAGTCATAGTGTTCAAACAGGTGATAATACAAGACATAGTGTACATTCAATTGTAAAAGTGAAATGCAAGAGTGGAGCAGATTTGCTGACCAATGTTTTGTATGTTCCTACAATACCTAAAAACTTGATTAGTGTGGGACAGATAGTTGAAAAAGGTTTTCAAGATAGGTTTACAAATGAAGGAGTATTTGTTGAAGATCCAGAGAATGGATATAATCAAATTGTCTCTGGTAAGAAAGAAGGTAGACTCTTTACTTTAAGAGTACAAGGGAACATTGGTCAAGCTTTGCTCACACATGGTGAAGGAGTGATTACAGAACTTGATCTCTGGCATAAGAGATTAGGTCATTTCAATGAAAGAGGAATTAAAGTTATGGTTGCAAATCAGTCTGTACTAGGACTACCAAATGTGCAGAGTCAACATATGGTTTATAAATGTGAAGCATGTCAAATGGGTAAAGCACACAGGTTACCATTTCAAAAGAAAGGATTTAAACATGATGGAGTACTAGAGCTCATTGATACAGATGTATGGGGACCAACAAAAGAAGGGTCTATGAGTGGCTCAAAGTACTATGTTCTTTTAATTGATGATGCTACAAGATAGATAACTCTGTATGTTTTGAAGGAAAGATCAGAAGTGTTTGGAGCCTTCAAGCATTTTCATGCATATTCAGAGAGAGTCATAGGTCAAAAGCTTATGAGACTGAGGTCTGATGGAGGGGGAGAATACTTCTCCCAAGAGTTCAATGATTATCTTTGGAATGCAGGTATTAAGAGAGAAATAACCTCCAGGTATACACCACAACAAAATGGTGTAGCAGAAAGAAGAAACAGGACTTTGGTTGAGTTTGCTAGAGCTATATTGAAGGAGAAGAATTGTCCAAATTATCTTTGGGCTGAGGCTGTAAATACAGCCACATATCTTGTGAATAGATTACCATGTGCAGCTCTCAATGGAATGACTCCATATGAAGCTTGGTTGGGTAAGAAACCAACACTAGATCATTGTAAAGTGTTTGGATCAATTGCATATGCTTATGTGCCATCACAACTTAGGCATAAACTTGAACCAAAGGCAGAAAAATATTTGTTCATTGGTTATGATGAAAAGCAGATGGGTTACAGGTTGTGGCATCCTCTAACCAAACAATTCCTTGTTTCTAGAGATGTTACATTTGATGAACAGAAAAGTTGGTATGCAGATCAAAGTCATACAGCTGAAGAATTTGAAGAAGAGGTAAGAAGATGTGAGAAAGGAAAATCAATTGTGCAGGTGAATAGAGATGAAGACTACATGCAAGAAAGTACATCCAGAAGTGGATTAATAAGAAGAAATGAAGAAGCTTCTATATTTAATGAAGAAGTGTATCCAGACACTTATGAAGAATGTGAAGCAAGGAGATCAAGCAGGACTAGAAGGCGACCGGAAAGGTATTCTTATGATACTTCTTACATAACTCAAAAGAATTATGCTTATATGGTCAACGATGATGAAGAACCTCAGAACTATGATGAAGCTAAAGTTTAAGAAACAATGGGAAGAAGAAGAATTCAATGCACTAGAGGAGAACAAGACATGGGAACTTGTTCCTAAACCAAATGGTAAGAAAGTAATTGGAAATAAATGGGTTTATAAAGTGAAGAAGCTTGCAGATGGAAGTATAGCCACATACAAAGCTAGACTGGTGGTGAAAGGCTATGCCCAAATCTATGGCATAGATTATGATGAAACATTCAGTCCTGTAGCTAAGATGTCAACTACAAGGACAATCATTGCTATTGCAGCTTCAAAAGGATGGACTCTAAGTCAATTGGATATAAATAATGCATTCTTGAATGGATACATATCAGATGAGGTATACATGGAACAACCTCAAGGATTTATAGATTCCAGGTATCCAAATTTTGCTTGCAGGCTGAGAAGAGCACTCTATGGATTGAAGCAAGCTCCAAGAGCATGGAACTATAGACTGGTGAAGTATCCGAATGAACTTGGATATCAAATTTCAAAAGCAGATCCAAGTCTACTCATCAAAAGAACAGAGGAAGGTACAATCTACATTTGTATTTATGTAGATGACATTATAATCACAGGTACTTCAGATGAAGGAATTAAGGAGGTAAAGAGATTAGTTGAAAAAGAATTCAAGATCAGTGATCTAGGAAAGTTATCATACTTTCTTGGTATAGAAGTCACCTATTAGATCATGGCTTATATGTATCACAAGAAAGACATCTTCTGAATCTATTGAAGAAGTTTGATATGGAAAATTGCAGGGAAGTTTCAAATCCACTTGAAGTTAATCATAAGCTCAGTAAATATGATGGTGCAGAATACAAAGATATGAGGAAGTATCAATCTCTTGTGGGTAGTTTGATTTATGCTACACTAACAAGACCTGATCTTAGTTATGCAGTGGGAGTTTTATCACAATTCATGCATTGTCCAAAGGACCCACATTGGATTGCAGGTCAAAGAGTTCTTAGATATATCAACGGAACTATAAAGGAAGGATTGTATTATCCTTTTACATCAGATTTGAAGTTGAGAGCATATAGTTGTTGGTGCATGACAATCATCAATTGAAGAATTATAGAGGAATGAAGTCAAGGAGTCAAGAAGAAAACAAAGTCAGATGGTTGAAGGAAGGACATGTTCAGAAAATCCAAAGACATGTACACATATGTACATTAGCTGACTTATACCTTTGTCTAGTCATACACTTGTATATATTCATCTATAAATATGATGGAAAATGTCGGGCAAATAGAGCAGAAGAAGATTAGAGAATAGGGAGAGAGAAGTTAGTGTCATTAGACACATTGGAAGTGAGTGAATCATCCATCCTCACTTGTATGTAAATTTTTCTGAAGAAATCGAGAAACTTGCGCCCGATGTTTAGCAGTCTACTCCTTCTGTGTTTAATCTTTTGAGAAATCCTTCTGCACGTGTCTAAGTCCATAGCTAATCTATCTATGGCTAGAATTTGAGAGGTTAATTGTAATCAGGCTGAGAGAATTTTGATTAGGAACATTCATATGTAAGAATGTTCTAGGAGTCGAAAAATCTGGCGCACATTTCATCTTCAATGAAATGATCATTGCTCAGTCCACAGTGTAAAGTTTTACACAAATGAGGGCTTAAAATCTAAGTTGGAAGGTAAGCCATCTATGGCTAAAAGATCTTGATCAAACGGGTTCAGAGTTGGGAGAACCAGTGCTAAGAAATTGCAGGTGTCAAAGTCGTCATTGCAGAGAAGCTCTTTCAGACATAGGTAAAGTGTTTCACACATTTCTCAGTATATACTCAATCTTTTTGAGAGATTTAACTTGGTAAAGTTGCGCAACCTTAAGGCGAAGTGTTATGCAAAGTTTTATCAAAAACTTTACAGGATTGATTAGTCAATGAGTGATTAATCTGCAGCAGACTTTTCTGAAGAAGCTGAATTTTTCAGAATAATCAATTTTCTGATAAATTGGTGAATGATCTCTAAGTTTGGTGGAGTCTAAAGTTAATCTTGATATAGAGGTGATCTAAATTCAAGGTTAACTTGTTCTTTTGGAGATTAACACTCTCCATCAGTGGTATCAGAGCAGGTTGTGTCAAAATTGAAGTGAAGGAGACTCCGACTATTGCAGAAATACAAAACTTTACATTTCGAAGGTGCAAAAGGTCAAAGTGTGAAGAAAGATTAAAGGAAGACATACAAAGAATATCAAAAGGATCAGAAGGAGCAACATTCGAAGTAAAGGTACATTCATTATCTGTAAAGGTTAAAGATTTGAAGCTACAGGTGAAGTAAAGATGGGAGATAGTCTCCAAATTGAGAAGCTGGATAGAGAGAACTATCCTGCATGGTCTATGAGGATGGAAGCTCATCTTATGAGCAAAGATTTGATAGGATATATCACAGGAGATGAAGAAAAGCCAGAATTCAGAGATCCTAGTGTTCCAACTAGGGAGGAGCTTGCAGATTTGAAGAATTGGATGAAGAAGGATGCTCAAGCAAGAAGCATCATCTACATGGCAGTCAATGACTATTTGCTTCCTCACATTAGAGGACTTGAAAGTGCATGTGACATTTGGAATGCTTTGGAAGAGCATTTCCAAAATACAACCAAATCAAGGAAGGCTTCACTATGGGCAGAGTTTACTACCTTCAAGAAGAAGGCCTCACAATCAATTTCTGATTATGTGACAAAGATGAAGGACATTGCAGATTCTTTAGGTGCAGTGGATGAAGATATTGAAGAAGACAAATTGGTAAGACAAATACTCACAGGGCTAAGAGGAGATGAGAAATGGAAGCCTTTCATTTTATCTACAGAACTTTCATTAGATCACTTTACTCCTGACTTGAATCACTTGTTAGGTCATATGCTAACTTTTGAGAATGATGTCAAAGGAGATGTTGATAAGAGTGCAGGTCATGCAATGTATTCTAAAGACAAGAAGAAAGCCAACAAAGGGAAGCAACAATCAGGTGAAGAAGAAGGTACTTCAAACCAAGCAAACTTCATGAGAGGAAGAGGAAATGGCAGAAGTAGAGGAAGAGGCAGAAACAACAAAGAGAATGTAAGAGCTTGTTGGATATGTGGTAAGACCAATCATCTATCTCATGATTGTTGGCATAATAATCAAAACAATGGTAATTATCAGAACTTTAATCAAAGAGCAAGAGGTGGTAGATTTCAGAGAGGAAACTTCAGAAGTAGAGGTGGTAGGAATTCTTTTGGAAGAGGTGGTGGAAGAAACTTCCAAAGTCAATCCTATAATAACACCTACTACAACTATGCATCAGATCAAAAGGAGGACTCGACTCTCATTATGAATACATGTGAAACTTCACATGAGGACATGAGAGTGTTTTATATTGATTCAGGATGTAGTAATCATTTGAGTGGAAATATTGCTTTGATGACTGATCTAGATCATAATGCAATTAATCATACAGTTCAGACAGGTGATAATACAAAGCATAAGGTAAAGTCAATTGGTTCAGTCAAAGCTAAGGATGGGAGCACTCTTCTGAGTAAGGTACTTTATGTTCCCACAATTCCAAAGAATTTGATCAGTGTAGGTCAAATTGTGGAAAAAGGTTATGAAGTAAGGTTTACCAATGATGGAGTTTATGTGGAAGACCCTAGTCAAGGGTATAAACAAGTTATTGCAGGAAAGAAAGAAGGAAGGCTCTTCACATTGAAGGTACAAGGAAATGTTGGACATGCTATGTTCACATATGGAGAGCAGAAGGTGTCAGAATTGGATCTTTGGCACAAAAGACTTGGACACTTTAATGAAAGAGGTATCAAAGAAATGATTAACAATGATTCAGTGCTTGGAATGCCTAACATTGCAGGTCAACACATGACATACAGATGTGAGGCATGTCAATTAGGTAAGGCTCATAAGCAATCCTACTCCAAGCATGGGTTTATGTATTCAGAAAGACTTGAATTGGTGCATACAGATGTGTGGGGTCCTTCAAAGGACTTTAGTATAAATGGTTCAAGATATTATGTCATATATGTTGATGATGCTACCAGGTGGATCACAATTTATGTGATTAAAGAAAAGTCAGAAGTGTTTAATACATTTAAACACTATCATGCATATGCAGAAAGGATTACAGGTCAAAAATTGAAGAGACTAAGGTCAGATGGAGGGGGAGAGTATTTTTCAAATGAGTTCAATGATTATTTGTGGAATGCAGGTATAAAGAGAGAAGTTACTTGCAGGTATTCTCCTCAACAAAATGGGGTAGCAGAAAGAAGAAATAGGATTCTTGTTGAATTTGCAAGGTCCATGATGAAAGAGAAAAATTGCCCAAATTATTTGTGGGCTGAGGCTGTTAATACAGCTACATATTTGGTTAATAGATTGCCTTGTAAAGCTTTGCAAGGTATGACACCATATGAAGCTTGGTGGGGTAAGAAACCTACCTTGGATCATTGCAGAATATTTGGATGTTTGGCATATGCATATGTGCCATCTCAATTGAGGCATAAGTTGGAGCCTAAGGCAGAGAAGTATGTATTCATTGGTTATGATGATAAGCAAATGGGATACAGGTTGTGGAGTCCATCCAAAAAGCAATTTATTGTATCCAAGGATGTTACATTTGATGAGCAAGGTACTTGGTATGCAGGTAAATATAATGTACATGCAGATGATGAAGAAGTAGTGGATCAAAGAAAAGGTAAAGCAAAGATTCAATTACTTGATGAAAGTGAGAACAATGAAGTGCAGGTTGAAGTTGAAGAGAGGCCAAGGTTTGATCCAGAATTTGATGAACCAGAAACTTCAAGAAGTGCAGAAGTTAGGAGGTCATCTAGGCACAAATGGCAACCTACAAGGTATAGCTATGACACTTCATTCTTAACTACTAAAGATTATGCTTATTTGGTAAAAGCAGATGAAGACCCTTCTACATATGAAGAGGCCAAAGGGAAAAAGAATTGGGAAGATGCTATGCAAGAGGAGTATGATGCATTGATAGAGAATCAAACATGGGATTTGGTTCCTAAACCTAATAGTCAGAAGATCATTGGATGTAAGTGGGTTTACAAGACTAAGAGATTTGCAGATGGAAGTGTGTCTAGGTACAAAGCTAGACTTGTTGTGAAAGGGTATGCACAGACATATGGAGTGGACTATGATGAGACTTATAGTCCTGTGGCAAAGATGACAACCATCAGGACACTCATAGCAATTGCTGCTTGCAAAGGTTGGAAGTTATCTCAATTAGATGTAAAAAATGCTTTCTTGAATGGTTACATTTCAGATGAAGTTTACATGGAGCAACCAGATGGGTTCAAAGATCAAGTGAGTCCAAATTATGTGTGTAAGCTCAAGAGAGCTTTGTATGGGTTAAAGCAAGCCCCAAGGGCTTGGAATTATAGGCTTGTAAAATTCTTGAATGATCTTGGATTTCAAGCATCAAAGGCAGATAGTAGCTTGCTAGTCAAAGCAAGTGAAGATGGGTTCATTTATGTTTGTATTTATGTTGATGACATAATACTTACAGGAACAGATGATAAGGGAATACAAATGATCAAGAAGCAGATGGAGAAAGAGTTTAAAATCAGTGATTTGGGGAACCTATCATTCTTCTTGGGAATGGAGATCTCTTATACTCAACATGGAGTATATGTGACCCAAGAAAGGTATCTTAAAAATTTGCTAACCAAATTTAAAATGGAAGATTGCAGGGTTGCACCTACACCTTTGGAAGTGAACCATAAATTGTCTAGGTTTGGAGGAGAAGAGTTCAGAGATATGAAACTCTATCAAAGTTTGGTTGGTAGCTTGATTTATGCTACATTGACAAGGCCTGACTTGTCATATGCAGTTGGTGTGCTTTCACAATTCATGCATTGTCCTAGAAAAGAACATTGGATTGCAGGACAAAGAGTACTTAGGTACATCAAGGGTACACTCAGAGAAGGGTTGTACTATGGATTTACTTCTGATACAAGAGTGAAGATATATAGTGATGCAGATTGGGCAGGTAATGTGGATGATAGAAGATCAACACATGGATACTTGTGCTATGTAGGAGACAAATTGATTTCATGGTGTTCCAAGAAGCAACATACAGTTGCTTTGTCATCTACAGAAGCAGAATATAAAGGTATGGTGGAAGCTGCAAAAGAGGTAATATGGCTAAAGACACTTTTGAAAGTTTTTGATGTGATTCAGAGTACTCCTATTATTTGTGGAGACAATATGAGTTCATTATACTTGGCAGCTAATCCTGTATTTCATGCTAGAACTAAGCATATTGAAATACAATATCATTTTCTGAGAGAGAAGGTCATTGAGAAGGAGATTGAAGTCATACACACTCCCACAAAAGATCAAGTTGCAGATATGATGACAAAAAGTCTAGATGGACCAAAACTACAAAGATTCAAGGATATGGCTGGAGTAAAGAAGATAGAGAAGAACCTCAATTAATGATTGAGGGGGAGCTGTTGGTGCATGACAATCATCAATTGAAGAATTATAGAGGAATGAAGTCAAGGAGTCAAGAAGAAAACAAAGTCAGATGGTTGAAGGAAGGACATGTTCAGAAAATCCAAAGACATGTACACATATGTACATTAGCTGACTTATACCTTTGTCTAGTCATACACTTGTATATATTCATCTATAAATATGATGGAAAATGTCGGGCAAATAGAGCAGAAGAAGATTAGAGAATAGGGAGAGAGAAGTTAGTGTCATTAGACACATTGGAAGTGAGTGAATCATCCATCCTCACTTGTATGTAAATTTTTCTGAAGAAATCGAGAAACTTGCACCCGATGTTTAGCAGTCTACTCCTTCTGTGTTTAATCTTTTGAGAAATCCTTCTGCACGTGTCTAAGTCCATAGCTAATCTATCTATGGCTAGAATTTGAGAGGTTAATTGTAATCAGGCTGAGAGAATTTTGATTAGGAACATTCATATGTAAGAATGTTCTAAGAGTCGAAAAATCTGGCGCACATTTCATCTTCAATGAAATGATCATTGCTCAGTCCACAGTGTAAAGTTTTACACAAATGAGGGCTTAAAATCTAAGTTGGAAGGTAAGCCATCTATGGCTAAAAGATCTTGATCAAACGGGTTCAGAGTTGGGAGAACCAGTGCTAAGAAATTGCAGGTGTCAAAGTCATCATTGCAGAGAAGCTCTTTCAGACATAGGTAAAGTGTTTCACACATTTCTCAGTATATACTCAATCTTTTTGAGAGATTTAACTTGGTAAAGTTGCGCAACCTTAAGGCGAAGTGTTATGCAAAGTTTTATCAAAAACTTTACAGGATTGATTAGTCAATGAGTGATTAATCTGCAGCAGACTTTTCTGAAGAAGCTGAATTTTTCAGAATAATCAATTTTCTGATAAATTGGTGAATGATCTCTAAGTTTGGTGGAGTCTAAAGTTAATCTTGATATAGAGGTGATCTAAATTCAAGGTTAACTTGTTCTTTTGGAGATTAACACTCTCCATCAATAGTGACTCAGACTGGGCAGGTAATCAAGATGATAGGAGATCAACTCATGGTTACATGATATATATTGGTGATAAACTTGTGAGTTGGTGTTCAAAGAAACAACATATAGTAGCATTATCATCAATTGAAGCTGAGTACAAAGGACTTGTGGAAGCAGCTAAGGAGGTGATAAGGACGCAGACATTGTTCAAAAGTTTGGGCATTGATCAAGGTATACCTACAATACATGGAGATAATATGAGTTCACTTTATCTTGCAACAAATCCAGTATTTGATGCAAGAACAAAACATATAGAGATACGTTATCATTTCCTAAGAGAAAAGGTAATAGAGAAAGAAATTGAAGTGGAGTACATTTCTACAAAGGATCAAATAACAGATATAATGACAAAGAGCTTGGATGGTGTGAAGATCAGTAGATTCAAAAGCATGGCAAGAGTAAAAGAAAAGAAGATGATATGAAGAAACAGAGAATGTCAATTAGTGATTGAGGGGGAGCTGTTGGAGAAACACTCACTAATTGGACATATATTTGAAGGTCACATCTTTAGAAGAAAACCACATGCCTATGTGAAGGAACAAGTTCACAAGTGTATTATATTTGTAAAGTTAGTTTACTTTAGTTCTAGAAGTTTTTTAAAAGTCACGAGATTGAGAAAAACTATATAAGCTAGTTTGCATCAACTGACGCATAGTGGAAGAGAGTGAGAGAATGTCAGTAGGAGTTCATTTTGTATGATTGAGTATAGTCAGGCTTCTCTGAGTGAGAAAGCATCGGTAAGCTTCTGAGTTTTCATAGCTATGACAAGAACTAGTTAAATTTCTGTGTATAAGTCTCCTCCTTAATCTCCAGTGTTTGTCTTTTGTGTAATGATTTGAAGAATTGAAGTTTTCCAAGCAAGTCGATGCATGGCATCAAATGTATGGTGAAAAGTTGTATTTTATGTGGGAAGTCGATGCCTGGAATCGAATCTTAGTTGATAAGTCCTTGTCTTCATATCTGACTTTTATCTACTGCTAAATCTTCTTGAAAAGATGAAGTTTGTGGAGCAACTCGATGTGTGGCATCGAGTTTCAACATAAAGTCGATGCCTGCCATCAACTTCTAACATAAAAGTGATCTTATTCATATCTGTGTTCAAGGGGGTAATTATGGCACTGAGAAAGTGGCTAAAAAAGCTCAAAGTCGATGCTTGGCATCGACTTTTGGTAACAAGTCGATGCTAGGCATCGAATTCCATTTTTAGACAGGCGTTTTTTTACTAAAAGAGGCAAAATTTCTACTTTTGGAAGTCATATAGGGTCATCTTGTGAAGGCTATATCTTGAGTTCTAGAGATCCCTTTCTCGCAAATAATAGCTTGTTGGAAAGCTCTACTCTCGTACTTTCATCGACCAAAAGATCTTGGAGAAATAATATTTTTGCTAAGAGAAATTAGCAAAATACTGAAGGTATGTCATTTCAATGACTGGAAAGTTCTGAAGAAGTAAAGTTCTTGGTTTTGGCTATCATTTCTCAAAGTTTGGAGTGGCAATGAGTTAATGGTGACCATGGAGCTTGTCTAGTGTCACATTAATTCATTTTTTGTGATGTTTCACACATTAACAATACACTATTCACGAGAAGATGGGTCTTATCTACAAAGAGTAGTAAATGCACATTCTTCATTATGCACAAGATTAGTAGACTCTGTTTTGGGTGTAGAGGCCTATGCAACAACCATTATAGCCTCTTTCTTCTTTGCCTCTTTTGCAGCCAAATTTGGACAACTCTTTATGAAATGATCATTTCCTTTACAGTATTTGCAAAACAATTTCTACTTTTCTATTTTCTTCTCGTCTTTGTTATCTTTCTTTGATTATGGAGAATTTGCATAATTTTGCTTACTAGTAGATGAGATCCATTTAACTTTGCCCTTCTCACTAGCCAACAAAGCTTGATCTACAACATGCATAATGGACATGTTCTGCCTAGACTGATCTTCGTGCAACAGAACAGAGACTAAATCCTCAAATGTTAAGAAATTTTGTTTGCCTTTCATCATCAATCAAAGAGTAGAAGCAAAACTTTGATATGAATATGGAAGACCATTCAAAATAGTATGCACAAGTGAACTGTCAAGCAAGATTTCATAATAAAAAATCAACTGCTCCTTCAAATCTTTGATCTTTGTCAAAACACTATCCATGGAATCTCCTTCATTCATGTGCTCATTCTCCAACTGTTTTTTGAGGTAAGCAACATGAGCCTCATTCCTTGCCTGGTATAAAGTGGTAAGTGTATCCCAAGCATCGTTTGCTATTCTGCAAGAGCAAATGTGAGGAATAATGACATGTTTGACAGATAAGGCTATCAATGCATGTGCTTGAGGATCTCTGCCATCCCAACAAACTTGCTCCGCAATAGGTGCAACAGGTTTTGCAGTGCGAACAAGAACCTGAAGAATGTCATCATCTTCAATGCCATCTACATCACTTTCAACAACTATGTTTGTAGGTGTAATAGGATGTTTTTCAACGCCCTACAAAATATTCCAAAGTCCTTTTGCAACCAATACATGATGCATCATATAAGACCACAATGGGTAATTGGTACCATCCAACTTATCCTCAACAACCAACATACGAAATACATCACTGCTTTTAGCCATGGCCACTGACTAAAATACCCTGATGCAAAAAAAATGATTATATCTCAAGAAGTTGAACAGAACCACCCTGTCAAGTTTTGCTAAACCTATAGCAGACTTTGAGGTGCTTATACAAGCGAATCAAAACTTGTATATATCTTTGGCACAGAAAGATGAAATTGCCTACACAAGCGCTGTGATAGTGCATTCAGAGGCCGAAACCAGCTCATATCACAATTTCAACACCATAAAGCAAAGTTGCTTTGAACTCCTAATCACCCTAAGTATGCTCACCAAATTTTGTTCGATTCTGAGACTATGAACAGAGGGGTGTTGACGACATCCTTGATGAAGTTGTGACTTGCTCTAATACCAATTGTTGGAGTTTGAGGCCTGCGAAAGCACGCAAATAGCACAATGAAGAAGAAGAAGCTTGAAGCACAACACACAATACTGAATGTATTACTAAGAGAATGTACAAAGATAAGTGACCTGTTAGGGTTATAGACATCACACACATCACTACCAACATATATAAACACTACAA
Source organism: Ceratopteris richardii (assembly GCA_020310875.1). Taxonomy (NCBI): domain Eukaryota; kingdom Viridiplantae; phylum Streptophyta; class Polypodiopsida; order Polypodiales; family Pteridaceae; genus Ceratopteris; species Ceratopteris richardii. Next base: position 76,777,922 of record CM035439.1, read on the forward strand.
TTGTTAAAGTAGATTGTATGTACTTTTATTTCTTGTATTTTGAACATAAAGAGTTATTAACTTTAGAGATTCAAATTAGTTTGGAAGCTAAGCTACCTTCTATGATGAAAACTTTATTTTTCTTTCAAAATTTCCTACAAGTCTTCCATCTTGTAGAAAAGTGGAGCACACAATCGATCTATTACCAAGAGCTCATCCATCGACCAGATAGCTACATTCAATGAGTCTGCAAGAGGAAGTAGAAATTGTATGATTGAGGAGTATCTCAGCAAAGGACTAATCAGATCAAGCTACTCACCTTTTGTGGCCCCAGTGCTTTTGATTTGCAAAAAGGATGGAACATTCAAAATGTGTATAGATTACATAGCTTTGAATAAAGTAAAACTGAAGCAGAAATATCCAATGCCTCACATTGATGATATTTTGGATGCACTAGGAGGTGCTATTATATAAAGTAAGATAGTTTTAAAAGTGGCTATCATCAAATAAGAGTTAAGGATGGTGATGTACATAAGATAGCTTTTTGTACTAGATTTGGTCATTATGAGTATCTTCTAATGCCTTTTGATTTAACAAATGCTCTAGCTACTTTTATGATGTTCATGAATTCTATTTTTTGTCCTTTCATTGGTCAATTTGTAGTCAATTTTATGGATGATCTGTTGGTTTATGGAAAAATTTTGAAAGAACATGAATGTCATTTACGTATAGTTATTAAGATGTTGGATGAGAGTACTTTGTTTGTCAACCCAGAGAAGAAACAAATGTGTTTATCTGAGGTTTTGTACTTAGGATAAATATAATTTCTGCAAATGGAATTAGAAAGGATCCATGGAAAGTTTTGTGATCCTCAGTTGATTGATTCCTCAAAATCAGCACTAGTGGATTACCAAGCTTCTATCGAAAACACATTGTCAGCTATTCACACATAGCTGCACCATTGAAATCTTTATTGTAGAATAATCAAAGGTTTATGTGGGGAAGTGCACGATAACAAGTTTTTGATACATTGAAACAAACAGTTTCAAGTGCCCAAGATTTGTTAGTGGTAGATCCACTGTTGTAGAGTTAAGAAGAGCAAAGAGGCAAAGAAAAAGAAGGGCCCCAAAATTTTTTCGATTGGGATACTTTATTCTTGTATTATAGCCATTTTGTAATATATTTTCCGATGTAAATGCACTATAGGAGTCCTCTAGATGCATACCCTTAGAGAATTGTATCCTTGCCTTTGTAAATTAGTAGGAAATTAGACTTTTGGTTAATAAAGTGCCGGTCTCTTGTGTGAAAGGACCATTTTTAGGGCACATGTATATAAGTCAATTGGTGACTCTTTGTAGACATTTTTTGCCATTGTGAGAATCAAGAGCACATAATTTCGAATTTGTGTTTTCTCCTCTCTGTATCTCCTTCCTTGTGAGCTTGCATGCATGTGTGATGCTTGAAAAGAGTGCTTAGAAGTATTGTCTATCCATGGAAGTGCTTGTTTGCTACTGGTAAGGTGTGTAAAGTGTAGGAAGTGCTGAAGTGTAGGAAGATCAATCCCACGACTCAATATTTTGCTCATAACTTGAAACCAAAAACGTCAGAATCGAGTGAAAAGACCACCATTGGATGCGTCTTCTCAAGAACTTCGAAATGAATCCGCTGCTCGCTATATTCGGAGTTCGGAGCTAAGAGAAAAGCTTGATTTACTTTTGACTACTGTTCCAAGTGTCACGACACCATAGCTGACCTTGAAAACTTCAATGTGAGGGATTTATACTTATTTGCACTTGGTGAAACTTCATTTGTGTTGACCATTATTTGAATGCATGTCTTCATACACTCGGCTAGGTTTTGATACTCCTTGGATTGATAAATAAAGCATGAAGTCCCCACTATATGCACTTGAGGGGGATTGAGGTATAGTCTCTTTCTCCACAAGTCCCTAAGTCGATACTTAGGTACACATGTTTTTGGCACCGTTGCCGGGGAATGTCGAATCAAACCGAGGCATTCGTGTGATGGTGAATAGCTCTTAGCATGTAGAGGAGTTGTGAAATTCTCTTCTTTGGTACGTCACTTTCATTCACACTTACTACTTCTCGCCCTTGGAGTGTGTGTAGTGAGTTGATAGTTTAGGGAAGTGAGTAGTGACGTAAGTTAGAGTAGGAAGGAGGAAGTAAGTGAGTAGGTTAGGAAGATAGGATAGTTTTCAAGTTAGCTCTTTCAGTTTTTTAGAAGAATTTCTCAATAAGTATAAAAACCAAAAAAATTCAAAGCTTTTCACTTCATTTGTACGAAGGCGAGTGTCGAGTGCGTTGGACGATGAATATCGCGAGTAGAGATCGGAGAGTTTGGCCACTCGAAGCAAGTGAGGGTGTAGAAGAACTTGAGATTAAGCTTCCAAGGTGAGCACATTAAGACCCTACTCTCTACATCCATTGAAGTCAAGTAAAACAGGAAAACGACCTGCGGTGAGTGTCATGAAGGGTTCTACAGGGACTGAGGAGATTTCTTTTCTTGATTTAGGCACTTGAGAGGGGGGAGACAAGCTCTAGGAACACCTACATTGAGTTGAAACTCAAATTTATCTGCTAAAATTTGGAAAAAATATCAAGTGTCGTGTTCTCTCGCGGTTGAGTGTCACAACATCTAGATGTCGTGATCTCTTGTGGTTGAGTGTTGCAATATCTGGACATGTCGGATATTGTGAGAATTTTTGCGACATCTGGCAGATATTGGGTATCGTGGAATTTTCTTCGCAACACCTGACGAGTGTCAGATATCGTGAGAATTTCTGCAACATCTGGCAGATATCAGTTATCGTGGAATTTTCTTCGCGACACCTGACGAGTGTCGAATATCGTGGACTTAGTTTTGCGACATCTGTCGGATATCGAGTGTCGTGATTTATTCCACGACACCTGACGAGTGTCGGATATCATGGACTTAGCTTTGCGACATCTGTCTGATATCGAGTATCATAAGATTTTTCTCGCGACATCTGTGGGATATCGAGTGTTGTGGACTTACTTCTGTGTCAAGTGTCAGGTATCGTGGACTTAGTTTCGCGACATTTGAGAGATATCGAATATCATGGAACTCACCTGAGCATTGAATGTTGAGTGGCGGGGAGCCCTGAGTTACGACATTTGACAGGTATCCAGTGTCATGAATTTTGCCAATGTCAGGTGTCATGCAGGGAGACCTTTAGATATTTCAGTGGGAAATTTCAACTCAATAAGATAATTCTTACAACTCTAAAAGTTAGCAAAGAGCTTTGGGAGCTGGAAATTGTCTAAAACTAAAGTAGAGCTCTTAAGTGAATGAACCGAAGATCTAGGAGAGCCTTAGGGAGCCGAAGAAGGGTAATCTCTTCTGTGGGAAGTGTAGCTGAACCAAGTATTCACTCACACTACTCTGAAACCTCGAGTGAGTCTGAGGAGGAAACCCTCATGGCCTCAGAAGACATGCAGAATTCTGTACCAATAATTGGCATGATGTCAATTATTGAGGGTGAATATCGAACATCCTTAGAATATGTGAGCACCAACCAACATGGTTTACCCATCTACCTAGATGGGCTAAACAGATCAATGGCTAGACTGAAGAAAGCTTCAGATGCTTACATAGTACCCAAGCTAGCTGTTAAGTATGCAGGAGGATTCTACATGGATAAGAGAGATTCAGTATGTAGTTACACAGCATCCTGAAACCATCAACGAGCAAAGGGAAGACGTCAATGCCCACAACCTTAATGGAGAAGGACATGACAAACAAGTATGTACACCCAGAGGGAAGTCCATTGTAATTAGGGTTTGGAGAGGAGACCTAATTCCCCAAGATGATTCCCTGATGGATGTTTATTTAATCAACGGGATGGAGCATCTACTTAGAGCACACTCTTCATTGTGGGAAGAAGCCACCAACCTAGCCACCATCTATGAATTGCAAGATCCTGAAAATCCCACTCATATTACGTACTTGGACAAGAATCAGAGAAGGTATTGGCCCTTAACGAAATTAGAAAGAGCAGGGTTGAAATATCAGAACATTCTAGTGTTCCCACCTAGGGATCAAGCCACAACTTCGCAAAACCCCCAAGGAACCTATCAGGATAATTCTTATCAGCATTCAGGATAGACACAACAAATGAACATTCCAGTTAGGCCCCATGTGCAGTTCACTATACCTGGCAATAATCCAAATTACCAACCACCTACACATGCAGAACTGAGGAATAGAATTCCTATCCATGAGAGACCACCTGTAGGAAGAGGACCAGGTATACCAATAGGACGACCAGTCTGCCATGTAATGCCTAGACCACTTGAACCTGGAAGAAGGTTGAGGCCCATTCAGGTAGCCAAGTGCATGAGGAGTCACTATGATGGCTCTAGTGACCCTTACAGACACGGCCTTAGCTTGGTTCCAACCGTTAGACCCTAATAACTTCCAAAACATGGAACAATTCTATCACAAATTGATTGAGGAATTTACCAAGTCTGGAATAAAAAACAACTCATCCTCATTAATCCATAGTTTTAAACAAGCTCCTACGGAAGCGGTGAGATTGGCAGCAAGAAGATTTAAGCAATATGTGGATAGATGCCCTGTCGAAGAGACACCCACTCAAAACGAAATGGTATCATTGTTTTTGGAAGGATTAGTGAATGGATCATTGAGATCATTAGTATATGTGAAAAGAGTCCAAAATTTGCAAGAATGTATGAAAGAGTGTATTGACCTAGAGGACAATCTAGCGGAAGATTTGAAAATACCTCAAGGTAGTGTGAAAAGTGAGGAAACTGTCAGCAGCACGTCAAATTCCAGGAACAATGTAGAAGAAATAGCTGATCTAGTGGCTAAAAACCTAAACGTTCAAGGGCAGAGGAAATACCCAAACAATCCTATGAGAGTACCCATGCTTAGAAGATGTGTGCACTGTGGAGGTGACCATCCTTCTCACATGTGCAATAGGGAAGTAGTTCCACCACCTGCTTATGCTTACAATAGACCACCCGCCCCAAGCCCTATGCATTATTGTAGCATAGAACACAGGTACATAAATCATAGCACAAAGAACTATCCTTACAATCGGCAATCAAGATCGGTACAACCACCCATGAGGCCTTATGGATATCCTCATAGAGATCAAGGAGGAGAAGTCTTTAGATATCCCACATATCAGCAACAAACACCAGCACCGCGACCTTATGCTTATCAAGGATACAACCAACCTCAACCTGTGTTAGGGCCTAGAATGTTGTCCCAGTAAAAATGGCTCAACTTGAAGAGAACCCAGAGAGAGCAATAGTCCCAGCCACACCATTGGCTAGTAACGAGGCTTACGACCCATCTTATGACCATAGTCAAGAAAATTATTCCACATATGAGGGCACTATAGTTGAGTATGGACAATCTTATGAGCCATATGCTTATGGGATTGAAGGACCGGATAGCTCTTATGGATATGGGCAGGACTATGTGTCATTAATGTACACAGCTCCGAGAGCACCTGTACCCTCCTGACCAATGAATAGACCACCTGCACCTAGAGGACCATGTTATAGATGCGGAGGAGATCATTTTATCAGAGAATGAACATTACCCAACCCACCACCACCGCAGCGAATTTGGGAAGGATATTGTAGTGATTGTGGTAAAGAACATCTTTTCAGAGATTGCCCCAAGAACCCCAATAAAGTTAACTCCAATGTTCAAATCAATGTGATATAAGTGATAGAGTCATCGAGGAGTGATAAGGAGTACACTGTACCAGTGAAAGCAATAACGAGGGCTAAAGCGAGAGAGACCTCAGAAAGAATCAGAGAACATGATCATGCCAACAAAGAATCGAATATACCCACACCTCAAGCAATTGTAGATCTTGAAGAGTCTGGGAAAAGTATTAAAAGTAAAGTTTTAATACTTTACTTTTAATACATCTTTTCAGAGGATTGCCCCAAGAACCCCAATAAAGTTAACTCCAATGTTCAAATCAATGTGATAGAAGTGATAGAGTCATCGAGGAGTGATAAGGAGTACACTGTACCAGTGAAAGCAATAACGAGGGCTAAAGCGAGAGAGACCTCAGAAAGAATCAGAGAAGATGATCATGCCAACAAAGAATCGAATATACCCACACCTCAAGCAATTGTAGATCTTGAAGAGTCTGGGAAAAGTATTAAAAGTAAACGGACCCAAAAATGGAAGAATTGTAGAGAAAGGATGAAAGAAAAGAAATTACAACAAAAGATGGGGAACGAGAATAATGAACAAGGCCAAGAAGAAAAACAAGAACTTGAGGGAAACAATAAGATAGAAAAGTGTAAAAAACAAGAGGCAAGATCAGTTCTAGCTAACCCAATGCTAGAAGAGTTAGCCATGTGGATTCAGGCATACCAAGCCCGAATAAAGGCAGGACCAACCATTGAGCAACACAAAAAGGAATATCCAAGAGGTGACTTAGAGAAGGAAAGATTGGAGATATGTAAGAAATTAATTGAAGTGGCTCAACAGACCCTAGAAAAACATGTTCAGCTACTACCAAACTCAAGAATTCCCGAAAAGAAATTCCAAGAGCATGTCACACCTAATGACCCCAAGAAAGGGAAGGAAGACGAGACTTGTGGTGAAAATTAATGCGAGAATAAAATAGAAGGATCCATTATCCCCGAAGTCGACGGGGAATGGCCTAAAGACTTGTGGGCAAGAGTCTAGGAAGACAGGTGGAAGAGAACGGAAGGAATTGAACCTCCCTTTGGGGAGTTAGAAGCAGAAGGTGAATTTGAAGCATCAATACCTGAATTAAACTCAGAAGGATTATTACAACTTGACGAGAGCAAAAATGAAGAAGACAGTGTGAAGGCTTTGCCGAACTACACGGGAAAATACTAACATAACTCGGAATTATATTGCATTCCCTCGGTGAGAAGAAAAGAGCAAAACCCATCAATTCAAACCTCAGACATTATACAACATCTTAAAAAAGTAAAAATCCCTTGTACTTTGACGTTGGAAGAACTCTTGAAGGTAAAACCACAATTGAAGGAGAAGCTCACTAGTCAATTAGAGACAAAGTCAGACGAAAATGAGATACCGGATGAAGTTACCACAATTAAAATCCCAGTCGATAAGGTTGGAGATTTCAGTGAGGGAGATGAAGGAAACACCTGTCTCCCCATCACTTACAGAGGTTAGACCACTAAAGCCATCTTAGATTTAGGAGCGGGAGTAGGAATTGCTACCAAAGAAATCTGGGAAAAATGGGGAAAACCAGCTTTAAGACCAACTAGGATGAAGATTCAAATGGCAGACGGACACATTGAACGACCCCTAGGATTATTGGAAAAAGTAACTTTCACTACCTGCGGAGTTGAATTCGAGCACATCTTAGCAATCTGTCAATTTGAAAAGGCTAGTAATTATGAGATGATACTCGAAAGGCCGTTCATGAGGCAACTTAAGGTAGTGCAAGACTGGGGAAAAGACGTTGTATACTTGCAGCATGAAGGAACCACAACCAGAATAAATATCCATACATACACTTATCAAGACGTTCCCCCCCTACAATGGAATCTGATTCATAAGGAGGAAGACGATCAATCGATTCACAGTATAGGTCCAAGTAACCAAACATGGATGAACGGAGACACTCATATATGGATATGCTAGGTAGCTAAAAGGGAAGAAGAAAGGAAGAGAGGATGGTAGCAAAGGTAGGGAGTTGCTAGATCTGTACAAGATCCAGCTTACATGCCCCAAATATTCCTAGATGAAGAATTTGAACCTCATGGTTGTATGGAGATTCTAGCTACTCTTGATGTATGCGTAAATGAAGAAGTAATAACCATGAATGAATGCATTGATGAGGAAGGATATGATGTAAGTTTATACATGGTTGTTGTGGAAGAAGCCGAAGAAGGAGAAGTAATCGAAAAAGAATGGAAGGAAGATTATGAGAGTATCGAAATGGAACATAAAACAAATTGAGACAGAAGGTGAAAATCAAAGAGCAAGTGTCATAACTAATGAGTTAAATCAAGGAACGACACAAAGGGAAGAACTTGCTCTAGATAAAGAAAATGGAGAGGGAGAAAACAAGCCTCAAGATCAATTCGAAGTACCTGCTCACTTCAAGAAATATGCGGTAGAAGAGAGGAAGATTGCTATCCAAATGCCAAAACGGGAAGCACAACCAGGAATAGCATATGACAATAAAGAACAGACCAAGAAAATAATAGTAGCTTTGGAAGAAGGAGAAGAGAGATGCACTTTTATAGGACGGGATGTCTCAATGGAGGAAGAACAAGAGTTAATACGACTCATAAGAGAATATAGGGACATCTTTGCTTGGACATATAAAGATTTAAAAGGGGTAGATCCCTCTATCTGTGCCCATAGAATCCCTATGACATCAGAAGCCAAACCTTCCAAACAAAGAACATACACTTATAACAATGTTTACTCAGCAAAAATTAAGGAAGAGATAGATAAGTTGTTGGACGCAGGCTTAATTTATGAGATCAAACACACGGAATGGGTATCACCTTTAGTGGTCGTGCCAAAAAAGAATGGCAAGTTAAGGGTATGCATTAATTTGAAAAAAGTAAATGCCGCCACCATACGAGATAGTTACCCACTACCTATCACTGATCATCTTTTGGAAAGGGTTGCACGAAAGGAAGTCTATAGTTTTCTGGATGGCTTTTCAAGGTATAATCAGGTAGCAATTGCTCCTGAAGACCAACATAAGATAGCCTTTGCAACCGAATGGGGAGTGTATGCATTTAGGGTTATGCCTTTTGGTCTAACTAATGCCCCAACTACTTTCCAAAGGTTGATGTGCCATGTGGTCAAGGAATTCTTAAGGAAGAGTATGGAGGTATACGTGGACGATTTATGCACCTATTCAGCTATACGATCGGAATATATTCCAGAAGTAAGAAAGATTTTTGCTAAATGTCGACAATATAGAGTCTTCCTTAATACAGAAAAATGCGTCTTCATGGTTCGACAAGGGAAGATATTAGGACACATTGTCTCTAAAAATGGAATTTCCACGGATGAAGACAAAATCAAAGTGATTTTGGATTTGTCGAGACCAAAGACTGCTAAGGAAGTGCAAGCATTTATGGGACATTGCGGATACTACCGTAGATTTATCCACATGTATGCCATAATTGCCAGACCCCTTTATGCATTACTATCTCAGTTCACTTGGACGGAGGAATGTGAAAAGGCGTTCAACGAATTAAAGAGTCGCTTGAGTTCAACACCAATCCTTAGAGTGCCTGATTGGAATAAACCATTTCATATTCATGTAGATGCTTCCAAGTTTGCCATTGGATGCATCTTAGCACAACCAACAGATACAGGAAAGTTAGATCATCCTATAGCCTATGCCAGTAGACAATTAAATCAAGCAGAGCGTAATTTCACCACTACAGAGCGAGAAGGTTTAGGGATGGTGTATGCAGTGTTGATGTATAAAACACCACAAGAAATGAATTAATGTGACACTAGAACACCTCTATGGTCACCATTAACTCATTGCCACTCCAAACTTTGAGAAATGATAGCTTAAAGTGAGAACTTTGCTTCTACATAAATTCCTAGTCACCGAAATGACATACCTTCAGTATTTTGCTGATTTCTCCTAGCTCACATATTATTTCTCTATGAAACTTTATAGGCTGAAACTAGAAGAGTAGAGCTTTCCAACAAGCTATCATATGCATCAAACGGAGCTCTAGAACTCAAGTTATGGCCCTCACAAGATGACCCTGTATGACCTTCCAAAACTGGAAAACTTGCCTGTTTTAGTAAGAGCGCCTGTTTAAAATTAGAATTCGATGCCTAGCATCGACTTGCAACGAGAATTCGATGCCGGGCATCGACTTGGGATGTTTTTGGCCACTTTTCAGCAGGGATTCGATGCCGGGCATCGACTTCCCGCATAAAGTCTTGATCTTTTGGACACCAAAACTAGAGGTGATTTCATGCACACTTAGAATATGACTTATCAACTGGAATTCGATGCCAGGCATCGAGTTGCTCCAACAACATCATGTTTTTTCAAACACTTCAGTACTGAATGAAAAATATAAAAGAAAATATGACTTATCAACAGAGATTCGATGCCAGGCATCGAGTTGCTTGGAAAACTTGATCTTTGTAACTCATCACACAGTAGGTAATCATGGAGATGATGGAGAGAGGCTCATACACAGAACTTTACTCAGTTCTTCTCATAACTATAAAAACTCAGAAGTTTTACAAATGCTTTCTCACTCAGAGAAGCTCGACTATACTCAGTCATACAAAAATGAGTTCTTCTCACTTTCTCTCTCACCGCGTCAGTTGATACAAACTAACTTATATAGATTTTCTCATTCCCGTGATTTAAAAAAAAAAACTTCTAGAACTAAAGTGAACTAACTTTACAAGTATGATACACTTGTGAATTTGTCCCTTCACATAGGCATGGGGTTTTCTTCCTAAGATTTGACCTTCAAATATATGTCCAGTTAGTGATTGTTTCTCCAACAGCTCCCCCTCAATCACTAATTGACATTCCCTGTTTCTTCATATCTTCTTCTTTTCTTTTACTCCTGCCATGCTTTTGAATCTGCTGGTCTTCACACCATCCAGGCTCTTTGTCATTATGTCTGCTAATTGATCTTTAGTAGAAATGTATTCCACTTCAATCTCCTTCTCCATTACCTTTTCTCTGAGAAAATGATATTGTATCTCTATGTGCTTTGTCCTTGCATGAAATACTGGATTTGCTGCAAGATAAAGTGAACTCATATTATCTCCATGTATTGTAGGTGTACCTTGATCAATGCCTAAGCTCTTGAACAATGTCTGCATCCATATGACTTCCTTAGCTGCTTCCACAAGTCCTTTGTACTCTGCTTCAGTTGATGATAATGCTACTGTATGTTGTTTCTTTGAACACCAACTTACAAGCTTATCACCAATATATATCATGTAACCATGAGTTGATCTTCTGTCATCTTGATTACCTGCCCAATCTGAATCACTATAGGCTCTCAACTTCAAATCTGATGTAAAAGGATAATATAATCCTTCCTTTATAGTTCCTTTGATATATCTGAGAACTCTTTGACCTGCAATCCAATGTGGGTCCTTTGGACAATGCATGAATTGTGACAAAACTCCCACTGCATAACTAAGATCAGGTCTTGTTAGTGTAGCATAAATCAAACTACCCACAAGAGATTGATACTTCCTCATATCTTTGTAGTCTGCACCATCATATTTACTGAGCTTGTGATTAACTTCAAGTGGAGTTGAAGCTTCTCTGCAATTTTCCATATCAAACTTCTTCAACAAATTCAGAAGATACCTTTCTTGTGACACATATATGCCATGATCTGTATAAGTAACTTCCATTCCAAGAAAGTATGATAACTTTCCTAGGTCACTGATCTTAAACTCTTTCTCAAGTAATCTCTTTACCTCCTTGATTCCTTCATCTGAAGTACCTGTGATTATAATGTCATCTACATAAATACAAATGTAGATTGTACCTTCCTCTGTTCTTTTGATAAGTAGACTTGAATCTGCTTTTGAACTTTGATATCCAAGATCATTGAGATACTTCACCAGTCTATAGTTCCAAGCTCTTGGAGCTTGCTTCAATCCATACAATGCTCTTCTCAACCTGCAAACAAAATTTGGATACCTGGAATCTATAAACCCTTGAGGTTGTTCCATGTATACCTCATCTGATATGTATCCATTCAAGAATGCATTTTTTATATCCAATTGACTTAGGGTCCATCCTTTTGAAGCTGCAATAGCAATGATTGTCCTTATAGTTGACATCTTAGCTACGGGACTGAATGTCTCATCATAATCTATGCCATAGGTCTGGGCATAGCCTTTCACCACCAATCTAGCTTTGTATCTGGCTATACTTCCATCTGCAAGCTTCTTCACTTTATAAACCCATTTATTTCCAATTACTTTCTTACCATTTGGTTTAGGAACAAGTTCCCATGTCTTGTTCTCCTCCAGTGCATTGAACTCTTCCTTCATTGCTTCTTCCCATTGCTTTTTACCTTTAGCTTCATCATAGTTCTGAGGTTCTTCATCATCTTTGACCATATATGCATAGTTCTTCTGAGTTATGTAAGAAGTATCATAAGAATACCTTTCTGGTTGTCTCCTTGTCCTGCTTGACCTTCTTGGTTCACATTCTTCATAAGTTTCTGGATACACCTCTTCATCAAATATAGGAGCTTCTTCATTCATTCTTGTTAATCCACTTCTGGATGTACTTGCTTGCATATAGTCTTCATCTCTATTCACCTGCACAATTGATTTTCCTTTCTCACATCTTCTTACCTCTTCTTCAAATTCTTCAGCTGTATGACTTTGATCTGCATACCAACTTTTCTGTTCATCAAATGTAACATCTCTAGAAACAATAAATTGTTTTGTTAGAGGATTCCACAACCTGTAACCCATCTGCTTTTCATCATAACCAATGAACACATATTTTTCTGCCTTTGGTTCAAGTTTATGCCTAAGCTGTGATGGCACATAAGCATATGCAATTGATCCAAACACTCTACAATGATCTAGTGTTGGTTTCTTACCCCACCAAGCTTCATATGGAGTCATTCCATTCAGAGCTGCACATGGTAATCTATTCACAAGATATGTAGCTGTATTTACAGCCTCAGCCCAAAGATAATTTGGACAATTCTTCTCCTTCAACATAGCTCTAGCAAACTCAACCAAAGTCCTATTCCTTCTTTCTGCTACACCATTTTGTTGTGGTGTATACCTGCAAGTTATTTCTCTCTTAATACCTGCATTCCAAAGATAATCATTGAACTCTTGGGAGAAATATTCTCCCCCTCCATCAGACCTCAGTCTCTTAAGCTTTTGACCTGTGACTCTCTCTGCATATGCATGAAAATGCTTGAAAGCTCCAAACACTTCTAATCTTTCCTTCAAAACATATAATGTTATCCATCTTGTAGCATCATCAATGAAAAGAACATAATACCTTGAGCCACTGATAGATCCTTCTTTTGTTGGTCCCCATACATCTGTATGAATGAGCTCAAGTACTCCATCATGTTTGAATCCTTTCTTTTGAAATGGTAACCTGTGTGCTTTACCCATTTGACATGCTTCACATTTATAAACCATATGTTGACTTTGCACATTTGGTAATCCTAGTACAGACTGATTAGCAACCATAGCTTTAATTCCTCTTTCATTGAAATGACCTAATCTCTTATGCCAGAGATCAAGTTCTGTAATCACTGCTTCACCATGTGTGAGCAAAGCTTGACCAATGTTCCCTTGCACTCTTAAAGTAAAGAGTCTACCTTCTTTCTTACCAGAGACAATCTGATTATATCCATTCTCTGGATCTTCCACAAATACTCCTTCATTTGTAAACCTGACTTGAAAACCTTTTTCAACTATCTGTCCCACACTAATCAAGTTTTTAGGTATTGTAGGAACATACAAAACATTGGTTAGCAAATCTGCTCCACTCTTGCATTTCACTTTTCCAATTGAATGTACACTATGTCTTGTATTATCACCAGTTTGAACTGTATGACTAGAAATGCCTTTTTCCAATTCTGACATCAATTCTATGTTTCCTGACAAATGATTAGAACATCCAGAGTCAATGTAAAATACCTTTAGATCTTCTTTATCTGATGTGTTGATTGAGTTCATCATCAATGATGTATGACTTTCATTCTGTGTGTCATTTGCATAGTTGTAGTAGGTGGTGTTGTAGGATTGATTCTGTCCCCAACTTCTTCCTCCACCTCTACCATAGCCTCCTCTTTGACTTTGTCTACCTCTTTGAAAATTACTTTGATATCTTCCACCTTGACCTCTGCTATTGTTGTTTTGATTCTGGTTTGATCCTTGTTGGTTGTGCCAACAGTCATGAGCCAAATGATTACTCAATCCACAGATCCAGCAAGCCTTTTTGTTGTTATTTTGATTACCTCTTCCTCTTCCAAAACCTCTTGCTCTTCCTCTGCCAGTGCCTTTACCTCTTGCATAATAAGCTTGAGAATTAGACTCCTCTGCATCCTTTGCTTTACCTTTATCTCCTTTCTTCTTATTCTTCATGTACATTGCAGAACTTTGACCTTTATCTCCATCTCCCTTCAAGTCTTGCTCATATGTGAGCATCAAACCAAGCAACTGGTTCAAATCTGGAACATAATGATTTAATGAAAGTTCTGTTGATAAGACAAAAGGTTTCCACCTTTCATCGCCTCTCAAGCCTGCAAGTAGTTGAGCAATCAATCTGTGATCTTCAACATCTTCATCTATGGATCCAAGACTATCTGCTAGATCCTTCATCTTAGTGACATAATCACTAATGGTTTGACTTGGCTTCTTCTTGAATGTTGTAAACTCTGACCATAGACTTGCTTTCCGTGCTTTAGTAGTGCTTTGGAAATGATATTCCAATGCATTCCATATATCTTCTGATGATTCCAATCCTCTGATGTGTGGTAGCAAATGATCTGAGATTGTATTGTAGATGTAGGCTTTTGCACTTGCATCCTTCTTCTGCCAATGCTTTAAAGCATCAAGTTCTTCTTTCTTTGGTCGGCTTTCATCTTCAAATACTGGCTTCTCTTCTTCACCTGTTACATATACCATGAGATCCTTACTCATAAGTAAGGCTTCCATTCTCATTACCCATGCGGGGTAATTATCTCTGTCCAGTTTGTCAATGGAGATATGATCTGCCATAGTTCTTTCCTTCTGCTGCAACCTTTGTCGTCTTCTGCTCTCGAGAATCTTTCTGCTCTGATACCACTTGTTGATGTATAAAACACCACAAGAAATGAATTAATGTGACACTAGAACACCTCTATGGTCACCATTAACTCATTGCCACTCCAAACTTTGAGAAATGATAGCTTAAAGTGAGAACTTTGCTTCTACATAAATTCCTAGTCACCGAAATGACATACCTTCAGTATTTTGCTGATTTCTTCTAGCTCACATATTATTTCTCTATGAAACTTTATACGCTGAAACTAAAAGAGTAGAGCTTTCCAACAAGCTATCATATGCATCAAACGGAGCTCTAGAACTCAAGTTATGGCCCTCACAAGATGACCCTGTATGACCTTCCAAAACTGGAAAACTTGCCTGTTTTAGTAAGAGCGCCTGTTTAAAATTAGAATTCGATGCCTAGCATCGACTTGCAACGAGAATTCGATGCCGGGCATCGACTTGGGATGTTTTTGGCCACTTTTCAGCAGGGATTCGATGCCGGGCATCGACTTCCCGCATAAAGTCTTGATCTTTTGGACACCAAAACTAGAGGTGATTTCATGCACACTTAGAATATGACTTATCAACTGGAATTCGATGCCAGGCATCGAGTTGCTCCAACAACATCATGTTTTTTCAAACACTTCAGTACTGAATGAAAAATATAAAAGAAAATATAACTTATCAACAGAGATTCGATGCCAGGCATCGAGTTGCTTGGAAAACTTGATCTTTGTAACTCATCACACAGTAGGTAATCATGGAGATGATGGAGAGAGGCTCATACACAGAACTTTACTCAGTTCTTCTCATAACTATAAAAACTCAGAAGTTTTACAAATGCTTTCTCACTCAGAGAAGCTCGACTATACTCAGTCATACAAAAATGAGTTCTTCTCACTTTCTCTCTCACCGCGTCAGTTGATACAAACTAACTTATATAGATTTTCTCATTCCCGTGATTAAAAAAAAAAACTTCTAGAACTAAAGTGAACTAACTTTACAAGTATGATACACTTGTGAATTTGTCCCTTCACATAGGCATGGGGTTTTCTTCCTAAGATTTGACCTTCAAATATATGTCCAGTTAGTGATTGTTTCTCCAACATGCAGTAAAGAAGTTTTGACACTACCTATTGGCAAACAAATTCAAATTCTTCATCGATCATCAAGCGCTACTGTACTTAGTCAATAAGCCTTGTAATACATCACGACTAGTACGATGGTTTCTATTGCTCATGGAATTTGATTTTGAAGTAGTAGTCAAGAAGGCTAATACACACATCAGAGCAGATCACCTATCGAGAATGACACATGGAGAGGCCCCCACAGGAGTACCAGATGATCTACCCGATACTTATCTTTTCAATCTCGAGGTATGTCCCCAATGGGTAGAAATTGATCCCTATCCTCACATACACACCTAAACATGGGATCACTACAAACAGAAGTCAGGAGTTATGGAAGACCAAAAACCTCCACATCATTGCTGGAAGGTTATACCACCAAGATCCAAGTGGGTTACTCTTCAGATGCGTGGAGGAAGAGGAACAAGAGATGTGGCTTCAAAAAGCACATGTAAATCAATGAAAAACTCATCTAAATGCGAATGGAACATGGCAGACACTGAAGAGATTAGGCATATACTGGCCAACCATGCAGAGGGATACACATAACTATGTATCTACCTGCCCAACTTGTCAAGAACGAAGGCCAGAAGAGAACTCTACTCTACATTACTGATCTGTAGCACCTAGGTGGAGTATGCCTCTGGTAAAATTCTTGAAAACCAAGGAGTACCCAGAAGGAGCCACTTTAGCGAGAAAACGTGCCCTCTCAGAGCAAAGCAAGGATTATGTTTGTAGAGGAGGTACTGGGGTATCTGCTTTTATCAAAAGTAGAGAATAAAGATTAAACACATCCAGTACGTCACCTACTCAAGGGGGGTTCTCTTTAGGGAAGTATACCCTTTAACATTTCTGTGAGCAGACAGTGGAGTTGTACATACTCTTAGAAATATTAATCAACAAATGACCACAGAAGACCATATATTTCTTGATTTGAATCAGATGATTACAAGGATGGGCAGAGTGACGCTCAAAAGTTCAAGCTTAGGGCTAACATGCCATCCTAAAAGTAAATAACTTCAATGCAACAGAGTCTTTCCATCAGCTTAAGGGGCCAATTATATGCAGACTAACTCAGAACAGTGCAAACGGTAAAGAATTACTCAAGAGAATAGAGCTTAACACTAATATTGGCTCACAGAAAATAAAGAATATCCAAGGCACTCTCTTACACTATAGTGCTCATAGCCCTCCACTGAGAAGCCTACCCTCTGTATCCACATTACAGAGTAGCTCCTACAATAGGCTTGAAACCACAAAGTGCAAGAGAGTACTTCTGCACGTACGTGTATCCGAACCCAAAGTATCTCTAAAATTTTTTACCTCTCGAATGAGCCCAAATCCATTGTTTCTATAGACCCCAAATAGGCCAAGAGGGCCTTGCCGATTCTTCACGTCCATTGATCACACGCCGATTGATTACCCAAGAATGGAGGGGTAGGTCAATTATTCCTTTGATTTGAATTGGATCCCCAAAAATAGGTAGTCGCCGGGAATGGTTTAACATTTCCCTTTAACATTTCACTTGCCATCCGAGATTCTCATTTTTGTTTCCTTACTGATTTAATCCTGGTTAATTCAAATGAAGTGCCTTGCCCACTTTGGAAGTGCATGAGGAGACCATCATGGGGTGTTTTGCCCTAGTATCATACCGTATTCAATAAAGCATTCTGCATCATCATCTTGAGCCTTCTTCTGCCATTCTGGGACAGCAGCTTGATATGCGGGACCTAATCTTACTTTTGATTCATTGTTTACAGTGCTCCTGGACCCATGTTCATCCTGAGAAGAGCTCTTTTCTGTTGGCTTAGATGTCCTCTTTTTTTTTTTTTTTTCTATGAATTCTCATCTTCTGGAATTCCTGACACCCTTTTTCCGGTATCGTGTGTGTGTGGATGTGTTGGTGTGCATGCGGGTATGTGTGGATGTGTGTTTGTGTGGGTGTGTGTGATGGTGTGGGTGTGTGTGTATATGTGTGGGTGTGAGGGAGTGTGTGGGTGTGAGGGAGGGTGGGCGGGAGGGGGTGTGGAGAGGGAGGGTGGGCGGGTGGGTGGGCGGGAGGGTGGGCGGGTGGGTGGGCGGGTGGGTGGGCTGGAGGGGGTGTGGAGGGGGAGGGTGGGCGGGTGGGTGGGCGGGAGGGGGTGTGGAGGGGGAGGGTGGGCGGGTGGGTGGGAGGGTGTGTGGAGAGGGAGGGTGGGCGGGTGGGTGGGCGGGTGGGTGGGCGGGAGGGTGGGCGGGTGGGTGGGCGGGTGGGTGGGCGGGAGGGTGGGCGGGTGGGTGGGAGGGTGTGTGGAGAGGGAGGGTGGGCGGGTGGGTGGGCGGGAGGGTGGGCGGGTGGGTGGGCGGGTGGGTGGGCGGGAGGGGGTGTGGAGGGGGAGGGTGGGCGGGTGGGTGGGCGGGAGGGGGTGTGGAGGGGAGGCGGAAGTGGAGCGGAGGGGGTGTGGAGAGGGAGGGTGGGTGGGTGTGGAGGGGGAGGGTGGGCAGGTGGGTGGGAGGGTGTGTGGAGAGGGAGGGTGGGCGGGTTGGTGGGCGGGAGGGTGGGCGGGTGGGTGGGCGGGTGGGTGGGCGGGAGGGGGTGTGGAGGGGGAGGGTGGGCGGGTGGGTGGGAGGGTGTGTGGAGAGGGAGGGTGGGCGGGTGGGTGGGCGGGAGGATGGGCGGGTGGGTGGGCGGGTGGGTGGGCGGGAGGGTGGGCAGGTGGGTGGGAGGGTGTGTGGAGAGGGAGGGTGGGCGGGTGGGTGGGCGGGAGGGTGGGCGGGTGGGTGGGCGGGAGGGGGTGTGGAGGGGGAGGGTGGCGGGGTGGGTGGGCGGGAGGGGGTGTGGAGGGGAGGCGGAAGTGGAGTGGAGGGGGTGTGGAGAGGGAGGGTGGGTGGGTGGGAGGAGGTGTGGAGGGGGAGGGTGGGCGGGTGGGTGGGAGGGTGTGTGGAGAGGGAGGGTGGGCAGGTGGGTGGGCAGGTGGGTGGGCGGGAGGGTGGGCGGGTGGGTGGGCGGGAGGGGGTGTGGAGGGGGAGGGTGGGCGGGTGGGTGGGCGGGAGGGGGTGTGGAGGGGAGGCGGAAGTGGAGTGGAGGGGGAGGCGTGGAGTGAGAGGAAGAGAGAGAAAGAGAGATACGGACAAAGCTGTCCGCACTACAGACCCCCACATCAAGTCTTTGCACCGTCCCGGTGCAGTCTTCTTATTGAAGGAAATAACTTGAATGATGGAATAACTGCAAATACCCAACTGATGAAAAACTGCTAATACTCGAATGACACGTGGTATGTATAGTGGTTGAAATTCTTCCAAGTCGACTTAGTTTAGATACTTCTTCACCTTGGAGATGTTGACCAGGGGAATCCTTTTACCCTGCAGATCTTCTAGATGTACTGCACCATGTGGTAACACCTTGATAACCTTATATGGTCCTGCCCATTTGGGTGCCAATTTAGTTTGAATTGGTGGAATTTGATGCACTAAAACCATGGACTCTTCCTGAACTTCATTGGATCTCAGGAACCTGTCATGCAATCTCTTGCGCCCTTCTTGTGTTACCAGAAGTTTCTGCATTGCCCCTTCTCTGTATTCTTCTAATGCCACCAATCTCTGAATGGGGGGTTCAATTCCAATGGTTTTGATTCCTATTTCCCTTCTGATAATGAACTCGAATGGTGCCAATGCCTCTTTCCCATATACTAACCGAAATGGAGTCTCGCCTGTAGTTCCCTTTTTCGTGGTTCTGAAAGCCCAAATTGCACCAATCAGTGCTAGTGGCCAGGAGCTTTGATGATCGAAAGATAATTTGCGAAGTAATCCAATCAAAATCTTATTGGAGCTTTCTGCTTGGCCATTTGCCCTTGGGTAGTAGGCACAAGATTTTTTATGGAAGATTTTGTACCTGTCAAATATAAACTGGAGCAATTGATTTACAAAATGTGTGCCCCTATCACTAGTAATTTCCAGTGGGCAACCAAACCTTGAGAAAATACGTTTATACACAAACTTAGCTACTGTTAAAGCCGTGCAGTCCACAGTAGCTTTAGCCTCTATCCATACATGTGGCCATCAAAATATATTTTTTACCTCCTGGTTGCCCAGTTGGGCTAATTGGCCCTATGAAATCGAGACCCCATCATTCAAATGGAAGCCATCCGGTAGATATGACTAATGGTTGGAAATTCAATCTGGTTGGCGCGGGAGCACACCTCTGGCAGATGTGGCATTCTTTTGCAAACTTGATTGCATCCTTGAAAATATGAGGCCACCATAAACCTTTGTGGATGATTCTATGAGCCAATTCTTCCCCCCTTAGATGTCCTTCACTGTGTGCAGCCTCTAGCAGAAGATTTACCTCCTCTGGATAGACACACCTTCTCAATATATCATCCTGACAGTATTTATATAAATTTCCATTTATAAGAGAATATGCTTTGGTTTTCAAGAGCAATCTTCTCTTTTCTACAGGTGTCAAGTGTTCTGGGATCTTTCCAGTAGTAAGAACATGGAGAATTTCATCATACCAACCAGTCCGAATTGCTACTAGAAAAAGATTGCTATCCACCAATTCATCATTGATACATGTTGCCTTTTTGCTCATTGCCGTCCTGGACACTTGATCTGCCATGTAGTGCTCTTTTCCTGGCTTAATATGAATATCAAAATTAAATTCCTGAAATAGGAGTAACCATCTCCAAATTCTTCCAGCTACTCTAGGCTTGTTTATCAAATACTTCAAGGGCTGATGATCAGAGATAACAATGAAATGTACACCAAGGAGATAATGTCGAAACTTCTGAAGAGCAAATACGATAGACAAACCTTCTCTTTCCGTTGTACTATAATTCCTTTCGGCTTGGTTGAGTAGTCTGCTGGCATAAGAGATAGGTCTATCCACCTTGTGAGATGATGGTTGAGCTAGAACCGCACCAACAACATGAAGACTAGCATCTGTATGCACATGAAATTTCAATGACCAATTAGGAACACTTAAAAGTGGAGCAGTACATAGCCTCAACGTTAGTTCACAAAATGCTCTGTCAGCTTCAGCACTCCATGAGAAAGGAATCTTTTTACCGGTAAGCCTTGATAAGGGCTTAGCAATTTCTGAATACATCCTAATGAATCTTCTGTGATACCCTGCATGGCCCAAGAAACTTTGCACTTCCTTTGGGCTTTGTGGAATTGGCATGGAAAGAATATTTGTAACCTTTGCAGGGTCAACAGTTATACCTTCAGCAGATACTATGTGACCAAGAAGAGTACCCTTGGTGACCAAAAAGTGACATTTATCAGGATTCAATTTCAAACCTGTTTTGAGACATTGCTCAAAAATTTCTTTTAGATTTTCCAAATGATCATGGAAATCTTGAATTGCTGCTCTTTTATCTGTACCTGAAAATACTGAAAAGTCATCCATGAAAATTCGTAGAAATGTTGTAAACCATTTGCCCAATATCAGATACATCGTTCTATTAAATGAAGCCGGTGCATTCTTCAAACCAAAAGCCATTCGAGTATAGACATAAGTGCCCCAGGGAGTGACAAAGGCTGTTTTGTCCCTATCATCAGGATGGATCACTATCTGATTGTAGCCACTAAAACCATCCAAGAAACTATACAAAGTGTGACCAGCTACCTCTTCAAGTACTTGCTCTGTGAAGAGCTGAGGAAATCCATCTTGAATAGTCACTTTATTCAAAGCACGGAAATCAACACATACTCTTATTTTTCCACTATTTTTCTTGGGCACAATAACCATAGAAGAAAGCCACCTGGAATGTTCTACTGGCACAATTATACCTGCTTCCTCTAGTTTTGTAATCTCCGCTTTTACCGCCTCTGCATACTTCGGATTGAGTCGATATGGCCTACTTCTTACAGGCGCGGCTCCCTCAACTAAGGGTATCCGATGTAACCCAAGCTCTTCTGGTATCCCTGTTAGATCTTTGTAGGACCATGCAAAGACACTTTTATAGGTAAAGAGCAAAGAAGTTACCTTCTATAGCAAGGGAGGATAATGCCACAACCAGGATGCCAAATGGACTACTTGAGGGTTTTCTTCATCCCCTAAATTTACTTCTTGAACCAATGTTTCAGGAGTACTCTTGCTTGAGAAATCATCTCCACTATATGCAGGAGATTTTAATTTATATTCTGCAACATGTTCTTCCATCCATCCTTGAGGTATATCTGCAAAAGGAAGATCTTCTCTGCTCTTTGGTTCATAATCTTCCCTCTCTGATACTTTTATATTGGTTGCCTCTTCAAAGCTTGTAGTTTCCTTCAATTGTTCATTCTTCATCACCTTATGGTCTTCATTGCTATTTCCTATAATTATCTTATCTGCAACTTCTTCCTCAATTTCATTGATCTCCACCGTGCAACACTCTACACTTCCCATCATCCAATTGAATAATGTATCATCTTCTTGGGGTAGAGTGGGCATTACCTGAGTATCCACAGTATATCCAGTGGTTTTTCCTGAGTCAAATCCCTCTTCCAATTGTAATTGCAGTTGGCTATTGGTGCTTGTTGAAATCCATAGTTTGTTTTTCCCCCAATCTTGCAAAGCTTTTGCTTGTCTCAGCCAAGGTCTCCCCAGGAGTAAAGGGTAAGAAGTCTCCTGTGGAACTGCAATAACAACAAAATCTAAAACAAAGTGGCAGCCCTGTACTACCATCAATACCTTTTCAATAATGCCAAGTGGTGCAACCCGATGTTGATCTGCTAATGTAACCCTGAATGGTGCCAACTTGGTGGGGTTCAATTTCAGCTTCTTCATTGTAAAATCTGGCATTAAATTGATACCAGAGCCTCCATCTATGATCACACCTGTGAGAGCTTCATCCTTTATACAAACAGATAATCTGGAGCTTTGGTAGTCTGCTAAGGGTGCAGGGGGAAAATCAACCATGAAACCATCTATACTAGGTGATTGGACCAAGTGAGCAGAGTGTATAATCTTCAGTAAGTCACTTCTTATTTTTGAATCCATCCTCATAAGTTCATATAGACTAACCTTGTGATGAATACCTTTCAAGATCTGTTCAATGTTTACCTCCTGAGTGTTTTCTTGCAGACTGGTTGGTTGGCCCTTTAGAGAAGTAGTCATCTTATCATAAGCTCCTTCAATTTCTACCTGGTCCTTCCATCCAGACTTCTTTTCCTCCTCTTTATCCTGAAATCCTTGTTGTTCATCTCTATGGGCTGCAGCTGCTTGCCTAGCTCTAGTCATTATGGGCATTGCAGAGGATGAAATGGCATAAGACTGAGTGGTTTTTCCTTCTTCATGTGGAGAGACTGCAATCATGTGGATTGGAGCAGGACGACCTCTTGGGCAATCTTTGGTATAATGATCCTTAGCCTCTGGACAATGTTGACAAGGAGGTGCATCTTCTGGAAGAGAGCACCTATTTTGCATGTGGCCGTACTCACCACAATGATAGCACATCAAAGGTCTATTATATCTAGGCTTTGCAGGCCGATTCTCCTCTCTATTTGATGTATTTGAAGTACTAGCATAATATGAATCCAAATTTTGAGGGTTACCTCTCTGTTGTGTACCATTGAGGTAGTAGCAATCCCTTGCTTCATGACCGTCCTTTCCACAAAATTGACAGCTTACCTTACTAGGGCAATTAGCATTGGAATGTCCATTATTGTTACAGATTGTACACCAAATTTGTCTCCTTATATCCTGAGTGGTCTTCAAATCTTCTAACTCTCGGCGAAGTTGAGCTACTTCATCATCAGTGCGACGCAGTGGTGGTAAGACCTTCTCTTCTTGTTGATTTTGTTGCATCTTCAATGCCTCCAGTTCCTTCCTTAGTTGCTCAATAGGATCCAGATCTGCAGCATACTTTTGTTGTGTATCCCCCTCAAAATGTTGCCTTGCTTCTTCAATGCGTGATGCCGCTGCAACAAAATCATTGAGGGTCGCATCCAATCTAAGAGATTCACGAAGCTTCTGCTGAGATGACCTGGGCAGAGCCTTTTCTATCCATTTTTTAACCAAGAAGTCACCTGGAGCATGTGGCAGACGTGCAACAAGTGCTTTTGTTCTAGTGTGAAGTTCATGAAAGGATTCACCTGGTCTTAGCTTCAAGTTCTCTAGCTGATCTAGAGCTCTTTCCGAAGAATCACTTGGTCTGAATGTTTGTGAGAAAGCCGCCTTCAGAGCCTCCCAAGTAGTAAAATAGCCATCTGCATATTGACTATACCATTTATCTGCAAGACCCTCCAATGTGGATGGAAAAAGTGCCAACATTGCATCCTCCCTATTCTACAGACCTCGTCCACGGCATAAAGAGATGAATCTCCTCACATGATCATCAGCATCCTCATAAGCTTGTCCCTTGAAGGTAGGGAATTTGATGTTTAATCTGGAGAGTAAATGAGAGAGATCCTCCATTTGTACTGGTGTTTCTTCGGACGTATCTGAGGAGAAGTCTAGAGTTCTCCTATACCTCTCTTTTGACAATGGTGTCGCACCCAAATCAATAGATAAATTTAGGGAAGGTAGAGGGGAGGTAGACTCACTAGCCGTGGTTATTGCTAACTTGTTAAGGCTCCTCCGAACACGAAGAGACTACTTATCTGCCCGTGTATGGGTCATGTACCTACTTGCAAACGTAATAAGGCAAAATACTTCTCACAGAAATGCAAAGGTCCCACCGGGCGTGCCAAACTGTAGAGCAGGTACTGGGGTATCCGCTTTTATCAAAAGTAGAGAATAAAGATTAAACACATCCAGTACGTCACCTACTCAAGGGGGGTTCTCTTTAGGGAAGTATACCCTTTAACATTTCTGTGAGCAGACAGTGGAGTTGTACATACTCTTAGAAATATTAATCAACAAATGACCACAGAAGACCATATATTTCTTGATTTGAATCAGATGATTACAAGGATGGGCAGAGTGACGCTCAAAAGTTCAAGCTTAGGGCTAACATGCCATCCTAAAAGTAAATAACTTCAATGCAACAGAGTCTTTCCATCAGCTTAAGGGGCCAATTATATGCAGACTAACTCAGAACAGTGCAAACGGTAAAGAATTACTCAAGAGAATAGAGCTTAACACTAATATTGGCTCACAGAAAATAAAGAATATCCAAGGCAATCTCTTACACTATAGTGCTCATAGCCCTCCACTGAGAAGCCTACCCTCTGTATCCACATTACAGAGTAACTCCTACAATAGGCTTGAAACCACAAAGTGCAAGAGAGTACTTCTGCACGTACGTGTATCCGAACCCAAAGTATCTCTAAAATTCTTTACCTCTCGAATGAGCTCAAATCCATTGTTTTTATAGACCCCAAATAGGCCAAGAGGGCCTTGCCGATTCTTCACGTCCATTGATCACACGCCGATTGATTACCCAAGAATGGAGGGGTAGGTCAATTATTCCTTTGATTTGAATTGGATCCGCAAAAATAGGTAGTCGCCGGGAATGGTTGGCGGTGACATTTGTTTATCCACTTTCCCTTTAACATTTCACTTGCCATCCGAGATTCTCATTTTTGTTTCCTTACTGATTTAATCCCGGTTAATTCAAATGAAGTGCCTTGCGCACTTTGGAAGTGCATGAGGAGACCATCATGGGGTGTTTTGCCCTAGTATCATACCGTATTCAATAAAGCATTCTGCATCATCATCTTGAGCCTTCTTCTGCCATTCTGGGACAGCAGCTTGATATGCGGGACCTAATCTTACTTTTGATTCATTGTTTACAGTGCTCCTGGACCCATGTTCATCCTGAGAAGAGCTCTTTTCTGTTGGCTTAGATGTCCTCCTCTTTTTTTTTTTTTCTATGAATTCTCATCTTCTGAAATTCCTGACACCCTTTTTCCGGTATCGTGTGTGTGTGGATGTGTTGGTGTGCATGCGGGTATGTGTGGATGTGTGTTTGTGTGGGTGTGTGTGATGGTGTGGGTGTGTGTGTATATGTGTGGGTGTGAGGGAGTGTGTGTGGGTGTGAGGGAGGGTGGGCGGGAGGGGGTGTGGAGAGGGAGGGTGGGCGGGTGGGTGGGCGGGAGGGTGGGCGGGTGGGTGGGCGGGTGAGTGGGCTGGAGGGGGTGTGGAGGGGGAGGGTGGGCGGGTGGGTGGGCGGGAGGGGGTGTGGAGGGGGAGGGTGGGCGGTTGGGTGGGAGGGTGTGTGGAGAGGGAGGGTGGGCGGGTGGGTGGGCGGGTGGGTGGGCAGGAGGGTGGGCGGGTGGGCGGGTGGGTGGGCGGGAGGGTGGGCGGGTGGGTGGGAGGGTGTGTGGAGAGGGAGGGTGGGCGGGTGGGTGGGCGGGTGGGTGGGCGGGAGGGGGTGTGGAGGGGGAGGGTGGGCGGGTGGGTGGGCAGGAGGGGGTGTGGAGGGGAGGCGGAAGTGGAGCGGAGGGGGTGTGGAGAGGGAGGGTGGGTGGGTGTGGAGGGGGAGGGTGGGCGGGTGGGTGGGAGGGTGTGTGGAGAGGGAGGGTGGGCGGGTGGGTGGGCGGGAGGGTGGGTGGGTGGGTGGGCAGGTGGGTGGGCGGGAGGGGGTGTGGAGGGGGAGGGTGGGCGGGTGGGTGGGAGGGTGTGTGGAGAGGGAGGGTGGGCGGGTGGGTGGGCGGGAGGGTGGGCGGGTGGGTGGGCGGGTGGGTGGGCGGGAGGGTGGGCGGGTGGGTGGGAGGGTGTGTGGAGAGGGAGGGTGGGCGGGTGGGTGGGCAGGAGGGTGGGCGGGTGGGTGGGCGGGTGGGTGGGCGGGAGGGGGTGTGGAGGGGAGGCGGAAGTGGAGTGGAGGGGGTGTGGAGAGGGAGGGTGGGCGGGTGGGTGGGCGGGAGGAGGTGTGGAGGGGGAGGGTGGGCGGGTGGGTGGGAGGGTGTGTGGAGAGGGAGGGTGGGCAGGTGGGTGGGCGGGTGGGTGGGCGGGAGGGTGGGCGGGTGGGTGGGCGGGAGGGGGTGTGGAGGGGGAGGGTGGGCGGGTGGGTGGGCGGGAGGGGGTGTGGAGGGGAGGCGGAAGTGGAGTGGAGGGGGAGGCGTGGAGTGAGAGGAAGAGAGAGAAAGAGAGATACGGACAAAGCTGTCCGCACTACAATGTTCTTATAGGAAAATAGCTCTTCAAGAGAGGAAGAGACAATCATCTACAAATGTGCATTCATGAAGACGAGTGCCTTTCAGTCTTAGAGATGGTGCATACAGGAGTTGTAGGAGGACATTTTTCTCTAGATAAAACTACAAAAATAATTCTCTTCGCAGGAATGTGGTGGCCAACTCTACATCAAGATGCAGCCACTTACGTCCAAAGATGTGATACATGTCAACGAACGAAGTATCCTATTAGAAGAGATGAAATGCCACTGAAGCCCATGATGAGTGCCAGAGCATTCACTAAATGGGGTATAGATTTTGTAGGACCTACTAGTCCACCAGGTAAAGGTTCCCATGTTGAGTACATAATAGTAGCAATGGATTATTTGACCAAATGGGTAGAGGCCAAAGCAACCAAGAAAAATGATGCGAGGACTACGACTAAGTTTCTCTTTGAGAAAATATTCACTAGGTTTGGGTTGCCTATTGAAATTGTGAGTGACAGGGGCACACACTTTGTCAATGAAGTGATAGAAGCCCTAATGAATGAATTCTTAGCGAGTCATAAGAAATCAGCCCCCTATCACCCACAAGCCAACGGACAGGCTGAAAGTTTGAACAAAATCTTATGCACAGTCCTCATTAAGAATGTTAACAAAGGCAAATCCGATTGGGACAAGCAATTACATCACGCTTTATGGGCATTCCTAGTAGCATACAAAACAACCATAGAAACTACACCATTTAACCTAGTGTACGAACAGAACGCCATCTTGCCAATTGATTTCCTGGTACCTACTCTCAGAGTGGCTTCAAAATATGAATGGACTGGACATGAGTTATCAACTCAATTGGACCAAATCAAAAAGTTACATGAAACAAGATTACAAGCTGTGGCAGGTATTTACGCTGCAAAAAGGCGACAGAAGGTATATTTTGATGCTCATATTAAAGATAAAACGGTGAAGGAAGGAGCTCTAGTTCTGGTTTATACTTTGAATCAACATGCAAAGAAACTACAAAAAAGAGGATATGGGCCCTTGATAATCAATCATATATCTACCAGCAGAGCCATCAACTTAGCAACCCTAGATGGAGAAGTATTGCCAAACTATATAAGTGGTTGCTGAGTAAAAAAATATTTAGATCCCTTGACAGAGGAAATAATGTCACGACTTCTAACAGCTAAAAATAAGCGAGAAGAGGACGAAAGAATATGAGAAGAAGCAAGACAGGAAGCTCTAGAACGAATAAGAAAAAGGAAGGAATGGATGAGAGAGAGAGATGAAAGATATCAACAAGGAGATGAACTCGTCCCAATAGCTAATTTTAGAGCATCTGAAAACCTAGGACATCAAACAAAGCAACAATATTTGAATTTGCGTGCTAGAACAGAAGAGTACCACTTGGTGGATGCTCTCATTGACACAAGAGCAGCTGTTAGTTGTATCAAGCCTTCGTTGACTCAGAAAATCAAGGAAGAATTACGCCCATCTAAAGCACAACTGATTGGAATAGGGGGAAAAGTTACTAAATGCATTGGCGAGATTACCTTGTCACTACATCTCGGAAATAACACAATGCAACAAAAACTCTTGTTGTGTCATGATCAAGACTTATTAGAAAAACTTGTGTTGGGTCAAGATTGGATATATGAATATGAAGTGACTATCCAATTAGCCTTGGGTTACATATCGGCCAAGATAGGGCACCTTGAGGTATTCAGCGTGTTAGAAGAACGACTTGTCAAAGCCAAGTGTATAGGCCCGAGAGATCACTCACGCATGCATGATGATGAATGTACATTCACCTCCACTATGGAAACCCCACCATCAAGTACTTCATGTGAGAATACACCGAATCTCAATCTCGCACACTCTCCTAAACCAGTGAACCTCACTGCTAGCATCGTTTCCAATAAAAGCCCCTGTGAGGAATCGAGCATAAGAGGGACTAGTCAGCAAGGCTGTTACGAACTTTCACGCATCAGAATCCATCCCATTCCTCACACTAGACAGGCTTGGATAAAAAAAGATCAGGTAACAGCATATCATCAACAACGGAGCTATATTCTACACAAGAAACAACAACAGTACAAGGACACAAGTCAAGATGGACTCCAAGATCCACAAAGAATTGCTAAAGTATGGATACCAAAGAAAGTGATTGCCACCCAACCAGCACGAACGCAGATATGGATCCCCAAATCATATGCACCAATGCCGATCATCAAAGGCAAAACATCAACAAACAAGAAAGATCAGTACGACATGAAAATGAAGAATCAAGAAATCAGTAACTACATGAATGGTCAAAAACAAAAATATGCAACAAAAACAATTCAACGATTTGAAGAGCTGTCAAAGCGGAATTATGACTTGAGAATTACATCCCGCCCCAAAAACGATGGTGATACAGTCAAACACCAGAAATTAAAACAGATATGGATACCTAAATGCCGATCAATCTGCATACATCAACCAGATACTTCAATTTGCACACATCTTGAGTTGCAAGAGTCCCGAGCATGCATAATAGGGCCACATTACAAGGCCATGCATTCGGCACCTAATTCTTCTTCTACAGGATAGTGAAGCACATTTCCCTCCCAGGGAATAGGAGAGCACTTGTACAATAATCTCAAGGAAAATAATTAACGGTACAATAAAAGCTTCGGCTAGGTACTAATGCTTTTGTTTTCTTTCACAAAGAAAAAAAATAATATATATGTATGAAGAAAAATCCCAGGTACTACCTTTCTCACACCCATGGGAAAGGGACGACACAAGTCACTCGGAGAGTTGCCAATTTCATGAAGGATAAGTAAAGGATAACTCATGATACCAGGTTTACATTGATTACTGGTATATATTGAGTGCAGATGGAATCTTCCAATTCTGAGGCCATGCAAGAGGAAGAAGTCCTGCTTCTTCCCTTGGAATCGATTTCTAAGGCGAGAGGTCTTTGGTTTCTTGAAGACCAACTTGTGTTGGATCTTCTTTTTATGGCCACCATCAAAATTATGGACAGGGATCACTATTTCCCAATCATGTCACAAGATTTCCAAACCATAATACAAGGATTATCGCGCATCGCGGATGTTTGGACAAGAGCAGGAATTGATGCATTTCTACGACTTCCAATATACTTACCAGATTTTGAGAGATGCACACAAGTTATGAACACACTCCAGGCCGCAACAGATAAGCCGTCAATCCCAGAGGCTAAAGTGCTCAACAAAATAGGTGCATGGAAAACAATTCGATTCACGCATGAAGTAATCAACAAAGCTTTTGGATGGAGTCAGAACGGCCTCACTAATGTCAAAGACGAATGTCATGATGCGAAAAAGAAAACCTTTCTGGAAATCAACAGGACGGATATAGAAGAATCAATTCGACTAGTGCATCAGCATTTTTGTTTTCCCAGCATGAATAGGGATACAAATTGCTCTCCCATGCGATGAGACAAATTGGGAATCAAGTCAATTTTACTCCATATATTCAAGGCCGCCTATTCAAAGCTAAGAAGAAATGGAGTCAAAAGAAGTTTTTGAATGGAAGTTCGACATTGACTTTGCTAATATATGAGGCTCTCGAGATGAAAGAATGTCTACGTTTGATGCCAAACTCCACCGAAATGGCAAAATATGCAAAGTCGGCTACCGTTCCAACAGCAAATCATGGAAATAGACACAGATTATGACAAGGCCATGTGAGAAAAGAATCAATGTCAAGTGATGAGTGAACAGTTGTCTGCGCAGCTGATCCAAGTTCAACAAGTGGTTTCAGTTAAAGAAACAAAAGTAATAGAAGTCAAAGGACAATGCACTACATTAATGGAGCAGAATCACAAGCTCCAGGAACAACTGATGGAGCTGCAAAGAAAATATGAAGCAAGTGAAGCGGACAAAGACAAAATGAAGACTAGAAGCAATCTGTTAGAAACACAGCTAAAAGTATATATGGAGGAAAATGAGAATTTACAAAACAAGAATAAAGAACTAATGAAGGCCTTGTTATATGACCAACCTATAGAAAAACAAGAGACAATAGCAATCGACCAGAAGGAATTGAAAGATCTAATTAAAACGTATGAAAATCTACTGAAACAAGAGCAAATCATAAAAGAGGAATGAGAACAAAGGTATGCACATGACACAAATGAGCTTAGGAAACAACTGAAAGCTGCTGAAGCAAAACTCTTGGTGATCTACAATGAAGATGCAGATCAAATAGCGAAATCAGCAATGAGATTCTCGCAGCCAAAGATGCGCTCCAGACCACTCTTCATGAAGTCGAAGAAAAGACTGAACGTCTTGTACAATCGGAAGCTCAAATAGACCAAAAAGCAAACATCAGGACACCAGTAGAGCCACAACCAAAGAATCCTACTGACGAGGTAGAGGTATGTCCTCTATCTCCCCCGATCTATCATTCTCCAATAAAAGAGCAGATGGCGGAACCATGTGATGATCATCCCATGCCATATATTGCAGAAATAGGTCAGAAGGAACGGGCACTATTGGTGTCCTGATTGACAAAAAAATTTGGAAAATGAAGTAGTCCAAGTCATGAAGGAAGAAAAAATTAAAGGAAAAGACTTGGATAAAATCATAAAGCTATTTAATATTCTGTATGGGCTATTGAAAGAGCAGACACGATAGTATATAAAGAGGATCACGCAAAAGGATCCTGATGAGGAGTTGCACTTCAAAGAAAACACATTCGATTACACTCAAGAAGAATTTGAAGCTGCACAACCTTTATGGAGAAGGAAATTTTTGGAGAAAAATCCTACTTTGCGGGTGCATTGGCAAGCAGCACCATATTTACTATCGGTAAATCCTTCCTTTTTTCCAACCCCACGTCATCGTGAAGCACGCAAATTTTTGGATATGCAAAAGAGTGGTGTGCTCAATAAACGGTGGTTAAATTATTCTCTGATTCCAAGTCCACCTCACAATTACTTGCCGACTGAGGATTACATGATGAAAACCATTGAATTTTGGCTAAATCGGTATGCAACAGTACTCGATCTAACTATCAAGATGACTAATAAAATCCTCAGCATGATACTTACATTTTTGAAAGTGTTCAAACACGTAACATATACATTTTTGAATTTCATTGGCATTAACCAGGGCACAAATATCCTTATTTTTTATCTATCTGTTATGCCCAGCCACCCAACAATCATGGCGTATTATTCAAGGCTCATGTTCTTGCCAAGTCAATACATACAAACCTTTGAGGAAGCATTTTTTACCAGATTTTTTGAAATTGATTATGAGATTTTCTTAAAAATTGTCAACGAATCTGAGTGCTAGAATGGTGGCATATGAATTGAGCTTGTTTTTAGACAATAGATAACCACCACGGTGCGAAAGCTGAACAATGGAAGCAACTCATGATACGTGAAGCTAATATGCTTAATGAGACAAAGCAAAAGGTTTACAGAACGTACTCCCGCCACATTCCAAAGCCTGTCGGGGACAACAAATTTCAGGAGGGGGCAGTGTTGAAGGAGAATCCAACAAAAAGAAAAGAATAAGAAAACCAAGAAAGAAGCTTCATTAAAGGTATCATATCTGAAGACATATCTCTACAGGCAGCCCCCCAGGGGCACACTACACCCATCTCTGCACAGAGTCCCGCAGGGGCATACAACAGGGGAAGGCACGTAAGAAGCAAGGGTGGATCAAGGCCAACAAGTATCCATGAAGAAGTTCAAGAAGATATCAGGCAGATCCAAAGTCCAAGAAGGCCCTTCAACCTCTTGATCTTCGGAAGGTCCAGATCAGAGGCAGAAGATCCACACCTTCATACCTTCCACTGGTTGCATGTGTGGAAGCCCGACTTAACAAAACAACCAAGATTTAAAGAGGTTATTGGTGAGCTAGACTACAAATTTAAGGTACTCCATCTCCACTGGTTGCGAGCGGTAGAAAGAAGTAAACGAGCTACAGACAAGACGTGAAGCTTGTCAAGGGACAACAGAGACAAAGAGGGGGAGAGTGTTGCAGAGTTAAGACGAGCAAAGAGACAGAGAAAAAGAAGGGCCCCAAAATTTTTCCGATTGGGACACTTTATTCTTGTATTATAGCCATTTTGTAATATATTTTCCGATGTAAATGCACTAGAGGAGTCCTCTAGATGCATACCCTTAGAGAATTGTATCCTTGCCTTTGTAAATTAGTAGGAAATTAGTCTTTTGGTTAATAAAGTGTCGGTTTCTTGTGTGAAAGGACCATTTTTAGGGCACATGTATATGAGTCAATTGGTGACTGTTTGTAGACACTTTTTTCATCAGAATCGAGTGAAAAGACCGCCATTGGATGCGTCTTCTTGAGAGCTTCAAAATGAACCAAAAATTTGCTATATTTGGAGCTCGGAGTTGAGAGAAAAGCTTGATTTACTATTGACTACTATTCCAAGTGTTGCGACACCATCCCTGACATTGAAAACTTGAATGTGAGGGATTTATAATTATTTGCACTTGGTGAAACTTCATTTGCATTGACCATTATTTGAATGCATGTCTTCATACACTCAGCTAGGTTTTGATACTCCTTGGATTGATAAATAAAGCGTGAAGTCCCCACTATATGCACTTGAGGGGGATTGAGGTATAGTCTCTTTCTCCACAAGTCCCTAAGTCGGTACTTAGGTACACACCCACAAAAAGCATTTGAGCTAAAAATCAATGCTAGTGGCATCACTGTTGGTGCATTTTTAATTCAGGATGGCAAGCTAATTTATTTTGAAAGTAAGAAAATTTCTCAATCTCAAAGAAACTATCTTGCCCATGAAAAGGAACTATATGAAATACTTCATGCTTTGAATATTCGGAGCCACTATCTATATGGGGCAAGTTTTCAAGTATTCATAGATCATCGCACATTGAAGTATTTCTATTCCCAACCTAATTTTTGGGGGAGATAGGCTAGGTGTGAAAAATTGATGCAAGAATTTCATATGGAAATTCTATATAAAAAAGGCAAGAGCAATACAATTGTAGATGCATTATCTCATATTTTGCATCAAATTAGATTTACAATTCTAGATGGTGATTTAATTCAAGAGATAAAAGATTCACAGATGGATGATGACTACTATCGGTCCATAATGAACAAGTTATCGAAAAATAATGAAAATAAGGTATTCTATATCTTTCAATTCGAGAAATTTTTGCTCGAAAAAGAAGGAAAGATGCGTGTGCCTAACTCAAAAGAATGGAATTAAAAAAGAAGTCATTTTTGAGAACCCACAATGTACCTTGCATGGGACATCTTGGTATTGAGAAAACTTTATAGTTGATTAGATGCACTTTTGGTGGCCAAAGATGGTCAAAGATGTTAAGAATTATGTAAGTCAATGTTTTAGATGTCAAGTGAATAAATCAGCGAGGATAAGCCCTCTAGGTCTGCTACAACCATTGAAAATACCGCAACAATATTGGGACAATTTCCATGGACCTCATAGTGGGTTTATCTAGGACACCACGATAGAAGAATGCAATTCTTGTGGTGATTGATTGTTTAAGTAAAATGACACAATTTATTCCTACCAAGGAATCAATGGAAGCTCTGTAAGTTGCAAAACTATTCATTAAGAACACTTTTAAATTGCATGGTCTATGTAAATCCATAATTTCTAATAGGGATCCTAGGTTTATAGTAATTGTTTGGAAACATTTTGTTTAGAAAAATTCAAGTTGAAATCAAGATGAGTAGTGGGGAGCATCCATAGAGAGGTGGTTAGACCAAATGAGCTAATCAAATATTGGAAGATATGCTACATGTTTAAAAAAGAAATCAAATTGGGATAGTTTCCTTCCATTAGTCGAGTTTTCTTATAGCAATTGGAGGCACAAGACTACTAAGTTGACACCTTTTAAGGTGATGTATGGGTTTACACCATATAGTCCAACTACCATAGGGTTACCCACAAAATCTCTAGGTGCTTTATAATTTCTTATCGACATGCAAGCTAACTTAAAGATAGCTTAATCCAAACTTTTGCAAGCTACTAAGAGAATGAAATCCTTTGTAGATTGACATCACACACCACGAACATTTCAAGAAGGTGATCATGTGTTTTTATAGGTTCCACTTTGTTCATCACTGACAAATGGGTCAAAAATCCAAGTTACCCCTACATTTTGTGGACCTTGGACAATAATCAAGAAGATTAGTGATGTCACATATAATTTAAAATTTCCAGAGGATTATAAAGTTCACCGAATTTTTCATGTTAGCAAGTTGAGACTATACATTTATCAAGATGAGAATATAGTAGGATTTAAATCTATGGTGTGTGTTCTTCCTTCTTTAGGGCTAGTTTCTTGTGGTGGATTTCTTCTATACCTTCCGTTTGAACTCTTGTGTCATATGAAGTCATTTCCATGTACACTTGATTGGGTCACTACTTGGTTTGACAATCTAATATGTTAATTCAAACAATTGGTGAACCCTTTGTTGGCATTGTGTCCATGAGAACATCTTTGGCCATTTCTGAGAAATTGTGTCCATACATCAAGATTTTCCACTGACGGTAAGCTTTGGAGATGATCGTAAGTGACTAGATAAGTGTGTTATATTTTTTTCTCAAAAGGTGCCTTAAGAACTCAATTTTTTTCAAATTACCCATATCAATTAGATACATAGAGTAGGACTAGAGTAAAAGACAAGATAGGAGATTTTTTTAATTGTAGAAATGGAGAATTTCATGTGTCCAAGGGATGCATTTGTGTTGCCAATAGGTCTTGAAAAATGCAAAAAATGAATAAATACTTGGTGAGTGCTTATGCGGAGATGTGGGATCTTGAAAGAGATTCATATTTGAGAAAAAAAACTCATCCAATACTTTAAGGATTTATAGTCTACAATTTTCACACATTTATCACATCTAAAGAGACATTAAAAGAACAAAAAGACAATAAGACAATAAGAAAAGAAATAAAGGAAAGAAAAAAAATGAGAACATAATAGCAAATAAGAAAGGAAATTGAGTGATAATATGGAATATTCAACATTATGCAATCAAGCATGCTAGGTTAAGTAAACACATAGAAGTTTTGAATTCACATGGGAAGGAAACCTTAGAGTAGGATGAGATTATGAAGGTATGCCATAGCATAGATGAAAGCAGGCTTGAGCATGTATAAGCACTAAGATTTTGAGCGGATAACAAGGCAAGGCTAAATCAAATTTCAACTATATTGCAAGAGAGAAGAGTTGCACACAGACGAGCAAGCGCATTGCTAGGAGCAAAGCTTATATGCGATCTTTTTGTTAGGAACATACAAGTAGAAGAGAGGAGAGGATGTGCTTATGTATCATCTTTGAGAGAAGAACAAGGGCATCCATATGTAGAGGTAAACAAGAGCTTTATGGATAGTTTGCAATTGATTGTGGAGACATAGAAGGAGGATTGAGTGCACCTCCATCCCACAAGGAAGGTTTCTATTTGTTGGCAAGGATCTAGGAGAGCTTGGATGAAACCAAGCAAATGTGTAGCAGTTGATTACAAGAAGCAAGGAAGCAGTGGTGTTCATAAGAGATTAAAATTATTGAGCAAGGTAATTAAAGGTAATCACTCTATCAATATTACGTCATAAGAGAATTGAGTAAGATTAGGTTGCTTGATTTTTTTTAAAGGTATGTGTAAGCAAGCCTTGAATGCATGAGTAGAGGTGCATTCAATGGAGTATCCTGGTGTGGCAGATACCATAGGAAGAGGATAAGTGTGTTCAAGTCTAGGCTGTTTTTAGATTGAATCTATACTCTTTGTAGCCTTATGCTGACAAGGAGACACGAGCGTTAAAGTGAGTGTTGGTAGAGAAAGATGTTGTAGAGATATTGTAGGTCAAGTGTCAACATTGCTTGTTGTAAGGTTATGATAGTAATGGTCATTGTGGTGAGGAGATAAATGCTTAGTGTGTGGAGATATTAAGAGGCAAATGATGGTGGCACACAAAAAATGGAGGAAAAAAGAATCAACCATTATCATTTTTGACCATTTGGAATTATGTGGATAGTTAGAAGGTAAAAATGGCAAGTTTGACGTGTTGGATAGACTAATTTTGTGGAAAAATTCATTGAGTAAAGGATTGTTGACATTTGTCACTTGAGGGCCTGAGGATAAGGCTTTGAAATACCTAACATGAAGACCTTGAGCCATCTAGAACCTTGCAAAGGTGTGCAAGTCAATAGGAAGCTAGAAGATAATATGAACATTGGAGCATGCATTCTCTATCATTAGCATTTTGATTCATATTCAGTGGACCTCATTGTTATAAATTTTCATGCTTAACAAAGGTCAAAGACACTACAACACATATAGAACATACCCATGACTGCTAGTATGATAAATGTGTTCACCATACTCATGATTTTGTTGTGAATAAGCATGAAGAATTGCATGCTAGTTCTACTCAAATT
Organism: Ceratopteris richardii; assembly: GCA_020310875.1. Lineage (NCBI taxonomy): Eukaryota > Viridiplantae > Streptophyta > Polypodiopsida > Polypodiales > Pteridaceae > Ceratopteris > Ceratopteris richardii. Next base: position 76,815,311 of record CM035439.1, read on the forward strand.
AAGGGATGATTGCATAACTTAATGCTAATTGAGAGGTGAATTCATGGATGATTTCAATAAGTGTTTGCATATGAAAGATCAATTGTGTGCTTAGTATATTGATTGATTAGGGTTATGATAGGCACAATCAAGTTCAAGAAACCCTAATTTTTCAAGTCCAGGAATAACTAGAGCATAGTTATAGAAAACCCTAAGTGAAAAGAACATAATTTGATCGAGTAAACATCAAATTACATTGCAACTCAAGTATTCCTAATGATGCACATATTCAGATAAGATCTTTCATAGAAAAAACTTTAAAAGAACGAGAAATTTATACAAAAGAACATTGCAACGTGGTTATACTTTGATAATTGAACAAAAACTGGGTCATATGAACCTTAGGTTAGGAAAACACCTAGGAAGAGATAGACAAATCATCAAATCATCTGAAGCTAGCGTGAATCATATGGTTAGGTCGAGGGCTGAACAACTAAGTGATTATCCTTACATGCTGAGCTAGGAAATAAGTGATTCAAAAATGTCTTTTAGGATGCAGAGGCTCATTAGAAGTTCACAGTTTTTGGATTTGATTCTCTTTTGATTGATTCTCTTTTGGCCTCCACTACTTGTTGAAGTAAATGCTTTCATTTTTCATTTTTGTATTTTCCTTCTACTTGAAGAAAATCCTTTTTGCAAAAATATATACGACCTTACTTCTTTATTTTTAACACTCCCCCTCAAGCTCACATGTGAGCTTGCACCTTCAGCCATATCCTGCAAGTTGATGTCATCCTTGAGCCTCTTTAGCTTAGAAGCATCTAAGGACTTTGTAAACATGTTTGCAACCTGGTCATTAGTTCTAATGAACTTTATATCCACATCCTTGCTCAAAAATTTTTCTCGAACATAATGATAATGCACTTCTATGTGCTTGCTTCGTGCATGAAACATTGGATTGTTTGTCAAGTGAATGCTTGACATGTTGTCACCATAAATTGGAATGGTCTCCACCTGCACATCAAGATCAGCCAAGAGCTTCTTAATCTACATAGCTTCACAAGTTGCAAAGGCTAATCCTCTATATTCAGCTTCTGTCGATGATAGTGCAACAATAGGTTTCTTCTTCGAGCTCCATGTGATAGGTTTGCTACCTATCATGAACACATAACCTGAAGTGGATCTTCTATCTTCCTTCGAACTAGCCCAATCAGCATCACTGAAGCCTTTTACCTGCAATTCTTCATCATATCTATAAAACAAGGCATGATTGACTGTGTGCTTCACATATCTTAGCACTCATTTGGCTGAATTTAAATGTTCACTTGTTGGAGCTTGCATACATTGAGAAAGAACTCCAACAATATAATACAAATCTGGTCTTGTGATCGTAGCATAGATAAATGAACCTATAATACTCCTGTATGTAGTTACATCATGTAACTTTTCTCCATCATTTGAGCATAGCTTCACATTTGTGTCCATAGGTTGAGTGAGTGGTTTGCATTCACTCATTCCAAATATGAAAAGAACATCCGACAAGTACTTTCTTTGCATCAAGTAAATGCCATCTTTCCCATAGACTATCTCAATGCCTAAAAAGTATTCCAGCTCACCAAGATCTAAAATTTTAAACTCCTTACCGAGTTTTCTTTTTAGGCTTGTTCATCAAATAAACAGCCACACTAGCTGCTTCAGCCCAATAGTTTAGTGGCACCTTCATCTCGTTGAGCATGCACCTTGCAACTTCTGTGATATGTCTATTTTTCCTTTCAGCTATTCCATTTTGTTGAGGCATGTACCTACATGTAAATTGTCGCTTCATGCCATTTTCATAAAAAAAATCTGAAAATTCTTTGGAGAAATATTCTCCTCCTCCATCGGACCTCAAGGTCTTTATGTAGCATCCTATTTCCTTTTCTACCTGTGCTTTAAATATCTTGAACATGGAGAACACATCTGATTTTTGTTTTATGCAAAACATCCATACTTTTCTTGAATGATCATCAATAAAAGTGACAAAATATCTATTACCATCCACTAATGGTTGTTGTGATGGTCCCCACACATCCGTATGTATCAAGTCGAGGACATTCCTTGCCACATAGTTGCTCTTCTTGAATGGTTGTCGAGTTTGCTTTCCTAGTTGGCATGCTTCACAAAACTCATGTAGTCCAACATCATTGAATCTTGGAAGACCTCTTACCACTTCATGGTTGCTCATGTCCTTGAACTTGGGAATGTTGATATGTCCAAACCTTTTGTGCCACAAATCGATTTCAGCAATCCTCTTGTTTCCAATCTGAATATAAATCACCTTTCCTTGTGGTTGTTGAATGTCCAAAGTGAACATCCTTCCTTCTTTCCTTCCTTGAGCAATTACCTTGAATCCTTCTTTTGGATTCTTTATAAAGCAGCCTTTTTCATTGAAGATAACATGATATCCTTTCTCTACCATTTATCCTACTGAAATCAAATTCTTTGCAATAGTAGGAACATGAAGAACATCAGCCAATACCTTCTTGTCTCCAAGCTTGATGTCTCCAACATGCTCAATTGCGTGTTCAGTTTCATCCTCGATCTCCACACATCCTTTTCCACTTGGAGCTTGTAGCTTTGTGAATAAATCTCCTTGGCATGTCATATGGTTGCTGCAACCTGAATCTATAAACCATTTTTTATCATCACTTCCCGGGTTGTTGTACTCATGCTTCATGGCAAGCATGGTTTTCTTGTCTCCTTCACTTGATGTACTCGCATAGTTATTTTGGCTCCTTTGGTTGCCTCCATTCAACCTTCCATTCTTTTGCCAATAATAATTTGCATAATGTCCTAGTTTACCACAATGATAACATGTTATACCTTTATGAGGATTGTATGAACCTCGACCTCTTCCTCTATTTCTTCCTCAACCTCTTCCATGTGTGTTGTCTTTTGAGTTGTCCTTGTTGTCCTCTGAGTTCTGTTGGCTGAAATTTGTGTTGTTGTAGCTTCTTCCTCTTCCTCTTGAGCCTCCTCTTGAGTTCCTTCCTCTACCTCATCCTGCATATAACATTTGTCTATGGCTATCCTTACCTTTGTTGCCTTCTCCTTGTTGAGCTACCTCTTCAGCCATAAGATTTGGTATAATCTCGTCAAATGTTGGTAAAGGGTCTCTATAAAGAATGTTTGTGATGAGGGGCTTCCACTTTTCTTCACTTCTCAAGCCATTGAGGGCTGTTTGGACGATGTCTTGCTCTTCTATCTTGCATCCAACTGATGCTAGCTGATCTCGAAGCTCCTTGATCCTCAAGGTATACTCACTAATGCTTTGGTTTGAGCTTTTCTTCATTTTGTTGAGCCCGTTCTTGAGTTGCATCCTCCGAGACCTTGTTGAGGTAGCATACACCTTCTCCAATGATTCCCAAACTTCCTTGGCTATTTCTAAGCTTTGCACATGACCAATCATAGTGTTAGAAATAACTTGTGAGATGAAAAACATCACCCTTTGATTCCTCTCTTGCCAATTAGTAAATTGTCTCCTTTGTGCCGGAGTAACGTTGGGATCTTGAAGGTCCACCGGTTGTGGATCATCTCTAGTAACTAGACTCCATAAAACTTTACTTTTAAGGTAATTTTTCATTCTATACCTCCAAGACTGAAAATTGTCTTTGTCTAACTTCTCAACTTGTCCTAAATCAGCCATTGAAAACTTCCAAGATTGAAGTTTACCTCAAGTATGTTGTGGTGCTCTTTCTTGATTTCACAAAGCTCCCCCTTGATTTGTAGCTTCTCCTTTGCTTCACTTTAGTTCCAATGCTTTGCCTCTTCAAACTCTGCTTTGATACCAATTGTTGGAGAATTCCTCTCCTATTCACAGCGGAAAGTGTAGAAGACCTTCTTAGGATCAAGACTTTTGCCAATAGCTGAACCTTCAAATGAAAACTGGTACCAATTGAAAAACACAATGAACTTGAAACTTTGGTCACTCAAACTAGACACCTAGAGCTTTCAAACGAGCTATCAAACACTCAATTTGGAGTAGTTTTGGGTTGGAAACTCTTTGCCTCAAAACAGGCTATCTGTTCACTCAGTTAGGCTAAAAACTGGACTTCACTAAAAACTGAATAACTCACAGAGCATAAAGAATTTGATAGAACTATTCTAGATAGAGGAAGTAATCAAGATAATCTTTCCAACAAATTTTTAAACTCTAAAATTGGATACATATATTGAGAGATATGACTCTCACAAGTAGACCACCCAAAAATGGATATGCGAATGGACATACTCTATGAGAGTGAACTGAACGAAATGACTCAAACCAAATGAACTAGCTACAAGGGGACTTCCACACCTTCTTCCTCTATTCTTGAGTGTCCTCCCTTGCCTCTTTTATAGCCAATTGACCAAAAACTCTCATGATGAGTTTGAGAGCTCTTCTCCATAACTTCTCCACTACTTTGGACAACCACTCCTCTTATAGTTTAGTTTTTGGATTTGATTCTCTTTTTGCCTCCACTACTTGCTGAAGTAAATGCTTCTATTTTTCATTTTTGTATTTTCCTTCTACTTGAAGAAAATCCTTTTTGCAAAAATATATACGACCTTACTTCTTTATTTTTAACATTTAGAAGATCAACCACATGAAGACCCATTGCTTCTAATGAATCTAAGCCAGAAAGAAGGTAAAGAAGATGATCATTTGTTCTACATAGATTTCAGATGTTCAAATCATGTTGCAGGCAACATTGCTCATCTATCTGATTTGGAAAGTCCAAAGCATAGACATGAAGTCCAAACAACGGATGACACAAAGCACAATGTGGAGAAGATTGATAATGTCAAAGCTTCCAATGGCAGGACAAACATTTTGAGTAAGGTTCTCTATGCACCCACTATCACTAAAAAGCTAATAAGTGTAGCCCAAATAGTTGAGAAAGGCTTGCAAGTTAGGTTCACCCAACATGGAGCTTTTGTGGAAGATCCATGTCAACACTTCAAGAAGATAGCCAAAGGTGAGAAGCATGGTAGGCTTTGAAGTAGGAGAGACAAGGAACATAGCTCTATTCACTTTTGTGTCTCAAACCCTACGTGAACTTGAAGTGTGGCATAAGAGTCTTGGTCATGTGAATGAAAGAACCTTGAAGGATATATGCATGGATCAAAGTGTTCTAGGACTGCCAAACATATCAAAGCAACACATGATCAGTGGATGTGATGCATGTCAGATTAGGAAGGCACAAAGACGACCATTCAACCACAAAGGTTACATCCACAACAATTTATTGGACTTAGTACATAAAGATGTATGGGGACCAATTCAGGAAACTTCATTGGGAGGATCAAGGTATTATGTCACATTTATTGATGAACATAGTAGATGGACTATTCTATACTTTATCAAGAGTAAGAATGAAGTGTTTGATAACTTCAAAAAGTATCTAGCACATGTGGAGAATCATATAGGTGGATCACTCAAGAAGCTCAAATTTGATGGAGGGGGAGAATACTTCTCCAAAGAGTTTGATGAGTTCTTGCAGGATAAAGGTATCAAAAGGGAAGTGCCTACCAAGTACTCTCCTCAACTAAATGGAACTGCAGAGAAAAGAAACAAGACATTGGTTGGATCAGCCAAAACAATGCTTGAAGAGAAGAGATTGCCACATTATCTATGGGTAGAGGCTATTTCAACTCGTGTGTACCTTATCAATAGATTACCATCCAAATCACTCCAAGGTATGACTCCTTATGAAGCATGGCATGGAAGAAAACCTAGTCTTGGAAATTGCAAGGTGTTTGGTTATTTAGCTTATATTCATGTACCATCACAAATAAGAGGTAAGCTAGATGAAAGGGCAACAAAGGCAGTGTTTATTGGGTATGACTCAACTCAGATGGGTTACATGTTCTACAATCCTTCAACCAAGTGATTCACTACAAGTAGAGATGTTGTGTTTGAAGAACACAGATATTGGTATGATGAATAAAAACAAAAGGTAACTCTACCATATGATCTTGATTCCGATTCTCATCAATTAGGAAGCAAGCATGATACACAAGTCCAGGATCCAAGAAGTGATACAAATGATGATGAAGATGAAAGGGAAAAGGATTACAAATTATGGAATTCAAGAGGTAAAGCGAAGATGCAGGAGTGTGGAGATTGCTCTAAGCAAGCTCCTAGAAGATCAAGAGAGGAGAAACAACCAAAAAGGTATGGATATGATTCCACATCTGTTACAAAGCATTCAATCTACTTGGCAAAAGACTCAATTTTAGAAGAAACCTCAACCTATGAGGAGGCAAAGGAAAACCCTAATTGGGAAAAGGCCATGAAAGAAGAAATAGATGCATTGAAGGAGATGGACACTTGGGATTTGGTTCCAATGTCATCCAATCAAAAGGTAATTGGTTGCAGATGGTTATATGAAGTTAAAAAAAACTTGGATGGATCAGTTTGCAGGTACATGGCAAGATTAGTTGCGAAAGGATGCTCACAAACTCATGGTTTAGAGTATGAGAAACATTCTCACGAGTTGCAAATATGACTACAATCAAAACATTGATAAGTGTCACTGTTGCAAGAAATTCGAGACTCCTCCAACTTGATGTAAAAAATGCATTTCTAAATGGTTGGATAAGCAAAGAGGTATACATGTCACAACCTCGAGGTTTTGAAAACCCTAATCATGCATCTTATGTTTGCAGAATTAAGAACACATTGTATGGATTGAAACAAGCTCCTAGAGCTTGGAATTATAGGTTGGTTACATACCCTCAAGATCAAGGGTTCATAGCTAGCAACTCAAATCCTTCTCTATTCATCAAAAGGGATCACAATGAGGTTATCTATCTATGTGTGTATGCAGATGATATTATTGTGATAGGTGATGATCTGAATGACATTCAAAGGATCAAGAGACACATGCAAGAGGAGTTCAAAATTAGTGACTTAGGTACACCTTTAGAGATGAATCATAAACTTAGTGTTTATGAAGGTGAGAAAATTGAAGACATTAAAGAATATCAAAGCTTGGTAGGTAGCTTGATATATGCTACTCATACAAGGGCAGACATCTCATATAGTGTGGGAGCGCTTAGCTAATTCATACACTCTCTAAGAAGACCACACATGGATGCAGCTAAGAGGGTACTTAAGTATCTCAAAGGTATAATCAATGAAGGTATATTCTATCCTTACTCTTCAGATTTGGATATCAAAATCTATTCAGATGCATATAGGGCAGGAGCTAAGGATGATAGAAGAAGTACCTCTAGTTACTTAGCATTTGTAGGTTCAAAGCTAGTGTCATGGAGTTCCAAGAAGCAACAAATAGTTGCTTTATCCTCAACTGAAGCAGAGTATAGAGGTTTGATCATAGAAACTTAAGAGGCAATATGGTTAAAAGCATTGTATATAGATTTGGGACTTGTGAGTTCCAAACCTCACATATTTGGAGATAACATAAGTTCCATGCATCCAGTAGGAAACCCTATTTTCCATGCAAGAACCAAACACATAGAGGCTCATTACCACTTCATCAAGGAGAAGCTCATGGCAGAGGAGATTTACATTTCTTTTGTTCCAACTGAAAAGCAAGTAGCAAATATGATGACCAAGGCACTTGATGGAATAAAGCTTTGTAGATTTAAATCAATGGCAGGTATTCAACCTCAAGCATACTTTAGCTTGAGGGGGAGCTATTGGAACATCCAGCTTACACTATGCTTGAGGTGGATTTGATCTAAATAAAAAAATCTATGGTTTGGATTATGCCAAAATATCCATTGAAGTGTTCTTTTACCTATGCTCATTGATTGTATTATTTCAAAAGAATTTTTATGGATCATTTACCATTGTAAAAGCCTAGATATTTACACATGTAAAAATAGAAAAAGAGAGCTAAACTTCCACAAATTTGCGGTGGTTGCTTTTGAATCAATAAATCAATCAATCACCTAAAAGTAGATCAAACTATATCTTCACTTTTCCCAGGTTGTAGGAAAGTGAATCGAATTCCTCCAACAACTAATCTCACCTTCATTTGAATTCAAAATCCACTTTTTGAAGTTGTTGAGCACTTCAAGATTCTATATAAAGACTTCAAATCACTTGTACATTACATGGAAGAAATATACATACACTTGTGTCCATGATTGTCTTGCTCCTTTATTTTTCTGCTTCATCTTCTTCAACAACAGTAAGCTTGTAGAGGTTGCTGATCTCTCTATTAAGTTCTAAATTTTATGAAAAAGAACTCATTGGAAAGATATTATTTTTTAATTTATTTATATAAAGTTTCAAAGCATTTGGTTCATTAGATTGGGAGAAATCCTAGTTTTTCTGTCTCAGGGTCTATCTTTGCATATTCCTGAAAAATAAGAGGTACCACTATTGAGTGTCAAGATCATTCCAAAAGCATATTTTGCTTATTTCTTGTACTCTTGTGCATTATATACACTCAATCCTATGTGTATCACTCCTCCAAAAGGAGTTTTTCCAATTTTAATCATGATGGCTACTATGAGCATGTGAAGTTGATTGTTTCATCCAAAGATAGCAAGTTTTTTGAGCTAGTCGATGCGCAAACCTATCTATTTTGTATCAAATCTTTCTCCTTGATGTTTCAAAGTACATAATGCATTTTATTGCACTTATCGCATGCCTATAAGGTCTATTTGAGTCTCCATAAGATAAAGGGCTGGTATTGTGTCGGTTGGCTAGACCAAACTTTGTCGCTTCACAACTCACTTTTCTACCTCCTATGAGCTTCTCCAAGTTCTTTCTGTCAAGAAGTTCCACCTCCTTAATTGTCAATCCCTAGAAGAGGTAGGATGATGTGAAGATTATGAAGGAGTGATGTGTGTGAAGGTGAAGGTGAGAAGCATGTAGTGCACACACACACATACACATACACACACACACGGTAGAGACAAGAGAGACTCAATGGAAGGTGATAATCACATTTTTATTGCTTAAAATAGCTCTTACAAAACTTGATCACAATAATCCTCCAAACAAACTATTCAAAAATGAGCTCTCTAGATCTTTTTATCTTTGTTAGACTATTTTTGGTTGGTTTCGAACTAAGTGTTTGGACTAGTTAAAAAATGGGTTCTAAATGTCATTTGGAGGTCCAAATGAAGTCTAAAAATTACAAAAATTGATATGAGCATTCTACATAAGCCCCTCAAGCTTGGGGACTCTTTGCCTTGCACAAAATGGAGTTGCTTATACAAAATTAGGTTTTCTATGATACATACGTTACATGAGTGATGAAAATCACTGTTAAGGTTTTGAACAAAGTATACTGAAACATCTTTCTTTAAAATTTATGGTTCTGGCTCCCCAAACTTCCTACATTTCCATTCACATGCTTCCTCTATGCCTATATCTGGTAACACTACTTGTTGCACTACCAACAGGTACATTGAATGGATTCATAATATTGTCCAAATATTTCTTTTGATTTTGGCCTGCTTAAATGTAGCATGTTCAAAATCTTGAGTCATGTAAGTAACTAGTAGTGCTCGTTCCCTTTGATCTAGCTCTATTTTATATGGCATTAGTATTTTGTCAAATTCATCATGGAGATCATCATAAATGAGTGAATGAACAGTGGGGGAGAAAGAGGATATACCTCAATCTCCATAACAGCCATTTCAAGGTTATGCAGTACTTGTGGCCCCATGTTCTCTTTTTGAGTCCCCTATTATGAATTTTTTCCTTCAATTGTGTGATGATCTGATTTTTCTCATTGCCTTTGTCCTTTTGCTCTGTTAACTCTTACTCTACTTGTTTTTTTCTTTCAGAAATCTCTTTCATCTATATGGCATCTTCATTGCAATGCTCGAAATAAACTCTAATGGATTCCTCCCATCTCTTCTTTAGCTCATTAGTTTTTGTTGTATACTTTGCTTCCAAATGAAGTCTCTATTCTTTCTCAGCATCGAGCTAGATTTCATAGTCTTCCAATTGCATTCTTAGGGTTTTGATCTCATCACTTTCATGTGTGGCAATCTCCACAAGAAAATTCAATAAGAGTAATATCATTAGTTCTTTATTTATACTTCTTAAAGAATTTGCTTCATCCATATATACTTTGATTTATGATTCAATTATTTTTCCTTTCTTCCTTATGCATACCTCCTCCACTTTGATTTGAGCATATTTACCTTTTAAATCTGCATTTTCTACCTTAACCCTCTCGTAGTCTTGAGTGATCTCCTTGAATTTTGATTGCAATATCACATTTTCTAACATTAGAGAAACGATCTTTATCATGGCATCGGCTGATTTGTTTTTGGATTTCTCTAGAAGATTTTCATATTGCATCAGTTGATCTAATAATTGTTCACTAAGCACCTTGAATGTGTTCTTGTCAATATTGGCCTTTTCATATTCTTTATTTGCTTCCATTAACTTGTGTTGAGTGTCCATCATGCGTTGAATCATGTGCTTCACAATTGGTTTTGAGCTACATCCACATTCAACCATGTCTTAGGAATGATGGGTGGTTCCTTGGTACCCACTTGTGTTTGCTTTGTTTTAGAGCCGCTTCAACTATTCCTATGACTATATTTGAAACTTTTGCAAAATAGCTAATTGATATGATAGAATATTTGTGGCATTCTTCATGATTTTTCTCTTCTTGAGTCTGATTAGTGTCTAACAACATTGTTTGTTCTATTTGAGCATTGGTTGTAGGATTAAATGTGATAGTGAAATCCATGCAAGGCCTTGGTGTTCAGCGTAAATCTTCACCCCCCACTTTATTATGTGGCTATTGATTACTTACTGGCTCTTGCTCATCAACCATATTTAGCTCTTCCCATTGACCATCATCATTATCATCATGTTGTAAGTTAGCATTCAATAAAGATTGATCATCCTCATGTTGAGATCTAGAATACGAAATTGAATATTCTAAGCCCAAGTCTGCATAATGAGACAATCTTGAAAGCCTTTTACTAGATCTTTTCTTTCCCTTTTGCTTCACTTGACTACCAATAATGATGTCCTTGGACATTGAGGTTCACCTATTCTTCCAAAAATGCATGGATAGATCTTAAGGCATCCTCTAATTCTTCTTTAGTGGTGGGTGGTGGTTGAGCTAGAGTGGAAGTCACTAAATGATGAGCTCTTTTTATTGATGATGTAGCAAAAGCTTCATCATATTCCCTTGCTCATTTAGATCATCTCATGCTTGGAGTTGCACTGGTTCTAGATTCAAGGTGTTTATTATTTTCTTCTTCTTCAAAACTGAAGCGGACCTCACATATTGAGCCATTTACATAGGAGTAGGCATCAATTGTAGCTTATCACAAATTCTCAAAGTAGGATAGATGAGGATTGTCAAAGCACTACTTCTATTTAGAAAATTTTTAATGCCCCATTGCTTCTTTGCCTCAAACGAACTTTCTTGGATATATGGATTCAAGTTGATTTGATTGCTCACTTTCTTGACTGCATGAGACAACAATTGCACTACTATCTTCTAAGGCATGGTATATCTGTTCGTGCTTGGGAAACAAAAGTGATGATGTACTAGATGCACTTCTCCCTCTATACCTATTTTGTTAGTGTCTACAAAAGTTCTCTTTTTGGCATCATGGTTCTCATTCTTCAGATCCATCATTGCATCTTTGATCCATCCAAATGCATCCTTGATCAGCTCATCAATGAATTTGATAGTTCTCAGCCTTGCCTTTAGATTTGTCAACATGGCTTCTGGTACAAATGGTTTATTTGTTGCTGGATGTAATGTGTTCAATACTTGTGCACATCTTTCAAAATCTGGCTTATATATAGGCAGTCTAAAATAGGCATCAACTCTTGCTTTTTGCCATATTTCTTGAGTCATGGGCATCCTAAGTACTATATGAAAATCTTGGCTCATTACTAGACAGAGATGATCTCTGTCCATAATCCAAATACTGACAAAAAATAAGTGTTCACTTGCAATTGGGCCATCTATGAGCCAATGTCCTTGTGCTTTAGTAGCACATTCAAATGGAAAATCACCTACTTGAGGCATGTCGTCGCTATTCTCAGTAGCCATCTACACTTGAATAATTGAGACTACATTAGCATGTGAGAGTATGAAAATCAATTTGTGCTTGTTTCCTAGTGCTCATGCATTTGTAATTCTATCCGTCAAAGTCATCCCCTTTATGTATTGCTTATGCAATCACCTTTTTTTTCCTTAAGGTATACTTTTTTTAATTTTCTATCAATGAGACAATAACATTAGTAATAGCCAAAGCTAAAGAATAGTTAGTGTTAGTATGAAACCCACACTCTTAGAGTACAAGTGAAGATCTATTCCTTCTTGAGGAAATGTGCACCACTAAAAAGACTTAGAGAGGCCATGTTCTGAATATGAGTCCTTGTAGTGTGGCCCTATCATGCATACTCTAGATGCATTCAACTCATTATATGTGCAAAGTTACAAAGCTTCTCGAGTTATTGCTTTGAATGAGCAACTTTTTGTCTCCACATTTTCCTTTGCTTGATTTTCCAGTATTGATCTTCTTGTGGTTTTGATTGTTTTGCTTTGGTAGTGTCTCCTTAGCTTTGATTCTCCATACCACATTGCTCGGATCATTCTTCTTCTTTAGGTCATTTTTCTTTGGTAATCTTTGGTTGGTTGGCATCCTTTGTTGAGTCTTCGATTTGTGAACTGGTTTCTAGTTCCATGTTTGTATATTGGTCTTTATCTCTTTCAAAGTGTGTTTTGGTACCCAAATTTTTTGGCATTGTCTTTGAGCATCCACGAGCTTCTTTGATACCCAAATTTGAATCATCCTTTGAATTGATTTCTTGCTTTGATGCCCAAGTTGTTCCTTGCTTCTTCATTTTAGGGTTTCTTGGTTGTGGAATTCTTTGTATTGTTTGGTAATCCTTGAGTTGGTCCATCTGGATCCATATTTTCTTTACTCTAGTGTTTTGCTTATCATTGTTTATTCTTGATTTCTTGCTTGGCAATATCTTTTAACTCTCCACTCGAGAGATGATTGCCTCACTAGATCTCTTTTGAGAAGGTTTTGAGCAAGGAGGGATTTTTAAGGTATTCTCATAAGAACAAGGTTTGTCTTGAAGAGATTTTGGGATTGAGAAGTGATCTCACTAGGAAGAGACTCTTCATCATTACCTAATTCATGTAAAATAACATTTGACACATTAGAGCCTTCAATGTCGGGTTTGGTTAGAGGCATTTCCTCTAGGAGAATGAACATTCTCTACGACCTATTTTGGTGGAAATAGATCCTTGAGCCAAATTCAATGTAACTTCACATTAATACATCTAATCGGGTCCTAGGATAAGCTCTTCTAGAAAGTTTGAGTCTTTATAGACTAACATTTTATGTTGCATGGTGTTATTTCCTAGATGTAAAGATAATGTTACTTTGCCTAAGCATTTGATACGATTTTCTCCCATTCCCATCATGTATGCCTCTATTGGGGTGATTGGCATCTTAGTTCACCCACTGAGGGAGCAAAAAATTGGTTAGAGCTACTTCCATGTCCATTAAAGAATCCATCAAGTGATATTCTTTGTTTCCAATCCTTAGGTTGAAATCGGGTTATCTTGGCATGTTACCCAATTTGATGATGTTTGTTGTGTGGTAATTAGCTATCAAAATTGGTTCTTCCCTCTTTAAATATATCTTGTCTCATTATCAAATCCATTCCTTTTGTTTCCTTATTCTCTCTAGAGCTTCATGTCTAGTTTCCTCTGGAATTCTCTTCCTCTTTTTTTTTTTGCAGTTTTGCGCTCCTAAGAGTCTACTTAACATTTGCTCTCTAATAGGTTGACATATCTCATCACTCAGAATCTTCTTATATAATTTTGTAGGATATCTCCATCAAGTGTTGCTAGGTCCATAGCTCCACCTCATGAAATGCGTTTGATGATCAAAGGACCATAACCTCTTTGTTGGAGTTTCTTTGAATGTTGGTTCAAAGTGTACATCAATACTAAATCTCCAACCTAAGACATTTATCTTTTATATGGGCATCAAAGTATGCTTTTTGTCTTCTCTTGGTGACATATATTCTTGCGACTGCTTGTAGCCTAGTTTCGTGTCACTTCTCTATTTGATCTAATTGCTTGGACAATTCATGTGTTGTCCACTCATACGTTTTTGCTACTCGAAGAGTAGGTATTAAGAAGTCAATTGGAAATATGGAATTCTATCCACATATTAGGTTAAACAGTGTAGCTTCAATGGCTATCTTGTATGCCACTCTAAAAGCCCCGAATCGCATGATGAAATCTTCCTAGAAAATAAAATAATGAATAGTAATGGCCAACCAGAAGGATTATGTGAGAATAAATGTGCTCACGCCAATAAGTGTATCAAGGATTAAATTGGCCACTATATAGTTTCTAAAACCAAAAAATCTGGATAAATTTTGCCAGAGTATCCTCTACAAAATGAGCATATGAATAGTGCCAAAATATCGTAAAACTACAAGTACTAACATGTTTACCTGCATCGTGAATCACTGACTCCAGTACATACAATCATTTACCCAAAAGAAGCCAAGTAGGCTTATGAACAACTATCATACATCTCCTATGGTGAGGCTGGGTAAGCATTTCACCTGCATCATCGATGAGACTTCGATGTCTCGGTGTCTCCCATTTAAGAAAACCTCTCCACGACCCTCTTTATCAAATGTAAAAGGCTTTATGCAAAAATGTAATTGCTATATCAATGAACACATGGATGTACATAAGCGGCATCCAGAGAAGCATACATAGTATATATGTGCTTAATATATGCAATAAAATGAAACTGAAAGGCTGAATGCACAGCCCAAAAACTAGCCAACAACACCTGCAAGTGCACATCAACTCTCTTGTTTAGGTTCAAAAAACTTGCATAAATTTGCAGTGGCTACTCCCACCACAACTGAAAACCTTTTGAGAAACTTCTAGTTTTACGAGTGTGGCTGAAAACATAACTCCAAAGGTGAATAATTATTTTTGGAGAAGTACAAAAAACACTCTTCTTGATGTTCTTGAACCTGTGTGAAGAGACCTATGCACAAAAGTACTCCAAAATGGGTCCAAAAATCACCCCAAAAGTGCTTCAAAAATAGGCTTTGAAAGCAAATAATGAAGCTTTGAGGGACCAAAATATGTTCAAGGTGATGTTAACCTTAGTCTTTCCCCTTCTTTAGACACCACAAGAGTGTAGCTTAGTGGCAAGAGATTGCCATGGTTAAGCGAGATCCAAGGGAAACAATACTAGGATGCGTGATCTCCCAAGAAGTATCGTGAACCTCTATCTTCCTTGATCATTGAAGTCTTCCCTCACGCACAGCCAACGGTGCCAATGGTGACTTTGGTGACTTGGTGACTTTGGACACCTTAGTCGTAAGCCTTGGGCGGGTGCTCGCTTTGCTTGCACAAAGGGAACAAAGCTTTTGCATCGAAATAATCTCATACCAGTGAAGTATTTTGATGGTGATGCACCACAGCTCTCCTTCTCGAGAGCTCCACGATGATATCCTCTGAGTAGAAAACCGAGGTCCAAGCACTGTGCACGGTACTCTGCACAAAAGCTGCAGAACACTCAGAAAAACATAGTACACAGGGATCACAAACACAGACTTCGTAGGTGTTACAAATGTGATTGAACTCTCAGTATGTGGCTAACTAGGCCACTATATGTTTTATTAAAGAACATATACAAAGAAGTGTCAGTGGCCATTTGGCCTTTCACATGGGCACTAACGATAAAATGTGTCTCAAGTGAGATCATTTAAGACTTAAGCTATTCAATGAGAGATGTCATGCTACCTATGTCCCTCTCCAACCTAAAGTTCTATTCTTTTAACTCGGTGAATTGTTTGTGAGTAACAAACTCATCATAGAGTTCCACATAAGAATATTCTTCTTCATGTGGCTCTTTTCCCTCTACCATTTGCTCAACTTCCTGCTCAAGCTCTAGCTCTTCCATCCTATGGTCAAGATCTTCTAGTAGTTCTTTAGGTGGAGAAGTGTTGTTTAAGATTTGTTTACCCTTGGAATCCATATTTCACTCCCCCTGTTTAGTAACTAGAGTATGTGAAAGGAATGGAAGTAAAATTAAATATGCAAAAAGAAGAGAAATATAATACTAGAGCACTTACCTGATACAAAAT
The DNA here is from genome assembly GCA_020310875.1 of Ceratopteris richardii. NCBI lineage: Eukaryota > Viridiplantae > Streptophyta > Polypodiopsida > Polypodiales > Pteridaceae > Ceratopteris > Ceratopteris richardii. The sequence continues at coordinate 76,831,431 of CM035439.1, forward strand.
GAAGCTCTTGAAGTGAAATCAAAGAAAGCTTTGAAGCATGAAGGCAATGATCTGCAATCCTTGCTAGGCCCAAATGAAAATTCAAAATGTCCAGTTGGCCCGAGGAGGTTCGAGTCACCAAAAACCAGCAAGAATGATGCCAAAAACATATAACAATAGCCTCAAATGAGAAAATTGAGTCAAATTGAAGCACTTTTTGATTTTTTTAATCTTCACCAGTCTAAAATAAGTGGTCTAGCACCTATGCTTCAAAGATATGAAGCTACTACAAGTGAAAAAAGTTGATTTGGACATGAAATGATGAAAAAGTAGGCTCGAGAGCGGGTGCCTAGTTTTTGTTAAAGAACTACAAAGGCATTTTAGTTGATCAAATCTTCTCCAATTCAATCATTTTTTCTTTCTATCAATGCTTAGGAAGTATAGCTTCATAACTTGACAAAGATTCTTGGAATCGGATCTCGGATCACAAAGCTATGGGTTGGAGAAGGTAGGTACATCAAAGGTGGGAAGTGAAATAGTAATTCTTCATGAAGAGGTGACTTTAGAAGGCAAAAACTCAAAGCTTGAGGCTTTTTTTACCTATTCCCATGACCCAAAACCCCCATCCATAGCCCATAGTACATATACATGCCCTTGCTTGACTCTAATCTTGCTTACAAGATGATTTCTTTGCTCTCTAGCTTCAAGTAAAAGCTTGAAAATCTTAAACCCTTTATCTTCTTGCTCATAATTTTCTCCCAACTTGAGTTTGGGAGTAGCACTGCTATGGCACTCTTTAATCCCACATATGAGGTTGGCAGTCTCTTTGTGGAGTATATATAGCGGGTCTACTCACTTTCTTCTCACAACTAGAGAAGGGGGGGGAAGAGAATTGAAATAGGGAACTCCTCCCTTCTTTAGGCACGGTAGGGTTCCTTCTGCTTCTTGCGCGAGTAGGGATGTAGTCCTTGTCGCCACCTGGGCATGGGTGCCTCATCGTTCGTGTATATCGATACCTAGTTTGATAACACTATGAAGATGATCCTCTGATGAACCCCATTATTTTCTCTGCATATGGACACTAAGCCCGAGACGATGACACATGGAGATCAAAGTAGATCATTTTCCACCCAGCTGCATGTGGCTTCTATATTATCCCTTTTTCTCTCTGATTACCCATAAAGGGAAATTTCTCATGGCCTCTCACATGAGTGCCACTTGGCACTCATGTGAGTATCCTACTCTAGATATCTAAGAGGTGGTTCACACCTCTTACTCAAGAATAATGAAGGATACTCCATGTTACACCTTGCATATAAGGAGTGATCTGCATCACACATAGAAAATCCAAAGGTAGTTAAATAATCTATAATTCTTGCATGCCAACTAGGAGGGGCTTATTTAAGCCCATACAAAGCCTTTTTCTATAGCTAATGCAACAAGTGCTCTGATGATAGCCATTTTAGCTACATGCATAAACATTTCTTCATAATCAATGCCATATGTTTGTGCATACCCTTTTGCTACTAATTGTGCTTTATGTCTGCTTATGCTACCATGAGCATTGTGCTTCACCTTGTAAAACCACTTGTAGCCTATGGGTTTCTTTCCTTACAACAATGGAACCAACTTCCATGTTTCATTTCCATAAAGTGAAGCCATCTCCTCATCCATAACTTTCTCCCAATCTACATTTCCAATTGTATCTTGAAAAGAAAGTTTAGCATCTTGCATTACCTTGGTCATGTAAGCACAATGATGAGACACTATCATATTTTAAGCGTTGTACTGAATTATGCATCCTTCTTGATCTTCTTGGTCCTGGGTCACTTCTTTTTGTTCTATCACCTGCATATGTGTTTCTTACTCCTAGAGTCTTCACATAGGGCAATGCAAGTTCTTCATCAAGGCTCTTTTTGAAGCACTTGATTCTCCATCAATGTCTTCAAAACTTGTACATGTTTTATTACGAATAGAAACCTTTTCTTTAAATTTCTTAGAATGTAGTCGATGAATTTGTTGGACTGAAATTTCCACACAATGTTCCACCCCATGGGTTTGAGTTGGACCTATTGCTTGGTGACATATCCAATCCACTCAGAACTTGAGATTCTCCACTTGAGTTTTCAGCATTTCCATTGTCATTTGAGTCAATATTAAGGCCTTCTTTGGAATCTACATGGAAGCTTGAAATTTCATCAAACACCATATCTCTGCTTACCTTCACCTTTTCTGTAAGTCGGTTGTAGCATCTATAGTCCTTTTGCTCAAGGGAATACCCAATGAAGATTCATTTTTTTTCTTTTGGATCAAGTTTCATCCTCAACTCATCCGGAAGATGCACACATGCAATACAAACAAATAATTTCATATGTGATAAATTTTGCTTTTTACCTGTGAACTTCTCTTTAGGTATAACTTGATGTACAATAGCAGTCGGAGTTCTATTCATGATGTATACAATAGTATGCACAACTTCTACCCAATAACAATGAGGCATATTTTTCTCTATCATCAAGGCTATTGCTATTTCTATAATATTTCTATTTTTGCATTTAGCAATTCCATCCTATTATGTTGTGTACCTGCATGAAAAGTGACGTTTAATTCCATGAAGTTTTAGAAAGCTATTGAACTCATTTGATATCTATTCATCTCCTACATCAGATCCCAATGTCTGAATATACTTCCCTATATGCTTTTCCACCATAGCTTTAAAATTCTAAAAGTGAGTAGACACCTCACTCTTCTCTTTCATGAAGTATACCCATACTTTCCATTTATATTCATCAATGAAAGTGACATAAAACTTGCATCCTCCCATAGATGTGGTCTTTATGGGACCCCAAACATCTGTATGTACTGTTTCTAGCACATTCTCACTAACATGCTTCTCATGCGTAAATGGTGCCCTTGACTATTTACCAAATTGACATGCTACACATAACTTTTGCATTTCTACAACCTTGAAATTTGGTAGCCCATTGATAGGCTCCTTTGACTACATCAACTTCAACCTCTCCAAATTTACATGTCAGATTTGCTTCTGCCAAATCTCTATATCAACAATTACACTTTTCCATTCTATTTTTACTCATCTACATATAAGCCATCAAAATTGAACCCAACATGTAATCCTTGGCCAACCATTTATCCAACAAAAACAAGATTCTTGTTTATATTTAGAAGATGCAGTATATTAGCAAGATGTTTTATCTTCCCATCCTCTATAGATAGTGCTAGATTTCCTATATGCTTGATAGGATGTGATGTTTCATCATCTGTTGCAAAAAATCTAGGAACATACAATTTTTGCAAACTACTAAATCATTCTGCATGGCAAGTCATGTGATTTGAGGTACCTAAATCAACATACGAGACATTACCATTCGATTTTGAAACATCAATAGACATTGTATTCATCATGTGATGTTGGATTATGAACAACTTCTCATAAATCTGAGCTTGTGGATGCATAATTTTTTTGTTGCCTTCTATTATTTATATTCTTCAACCTATAATCACGTTCAAAGTGATTAGGTTTACCGTGATTCCAACATCCTTTGCCGTCATTATCCGAATCATTTCCTTGGAAATTTCTATGATCTCTTTGGATCCCCTTGCCTCGAAGCTGTCCTCTACATCTTGCATGATTCTATTGTTGAACTTGGTCTTGGTAACCATTTCATCTTCCACTTTTGAAGCCTCTGTCTCTACCTCTTCCTCTACTAGAGTAGAATATCTTCTAAGAACTAGGTTTTCCTTAGGAGTTTGAGTCCTCATCAAGATTCTTTTCTTCAAGTATCAGCATTGGCATGCGATCATCAAAGTTTTGAGTATTTTCTCTAGTCTAAATAGAAGTTATGAACTGCTTATATGCAGTTCCTAAACCACGAAGGCACACTTCCATCTTATCCTCATCATCATCATCATCATCTATATTGATGCCAATATATTCAAGCGACTCACATATGCTTTTGATTTTTAGGGTGTAGTCAATTATCGACATGTTCTTTTGCTCTAGTGTATGCACCTTGTTCTTGAATTGCAATTCCCATGCCTTTGTATTGGTCTCACACAATGTGATCAAAATGTTCCAAGCCTCTTTTGGAGTCTTGGAATCTTGTATGTGCCCAATCATGCTATCTTGTATGCTAACAGTCAACCAATACATTACCTTGTGTGCTCCTTGATTCCATTCTCTATATCCTCTTAAATGGTGTGCAATTTGATTCTTCTCTAGTAACTACACCCCCACTCATTCATCAATACCAATGAAGGGCATCTTACAACATGACATTGCCATTTGAGAGCTTCCACAGTTATTACAATGTGTTAAGTCATCATCTATGGAACTTGAAGACCTCTCATGTATTTCCAACATCTACACACACAACAAATCCATGCACTCATAAACTTTCAAATACCCACTTAGTCATCACACCATTTGTTATATCACATGTCTTACCACCTACTATAATGGCCATGTATGTTGATAATGCCATTTCATCATCGTTCCACATCCCACCCATTTTTCCACTCTTTTATTCTTCTATCCCACCTATACACATTCCATCTTCACTATTTTTAGAATCTTACTTGCCTCATTTTATTTTAAAGGAAATTAGGAGTTTATGGGGCCTTCAAGTTCTCAATTCAATCTAGAATCAAAGATGCATGCAATGTTTGAACATCTTTTTATAGACAATAGATCTATTTGTCAAACAAAAAGGGTCCTCAAGAAGAAGGATGCAACTATTTGCACTCTTGAACTCCAACTCGTGGACTGACATCCTACTCTCAAGGTGCAACAAGAACAAGGTTCTACATCTACTAGGTTGGAGTAAGCACTTTTAATACAACTCATAGAATTAGAAGAATTCAAGAACAAATTTACCATGGACTCCGACAACAAGGATAAACAAATTCAGCTCATGTGAGAGGATATTTTAAAGCAATGAGTTAGATAATGAATCATTGAGGGAGGATCTTTGCACCTTATACATGCTTCTACTTGATGATTCTTTGCTTCTGAGCCCGTCTATAGAATTGTCCTCTAAGATTGTACAAATTGAGAGTTCACTGAGAAATGTGATTATCTCTTGCAAATCACAATTTTTTCGAAGCATCATGATTCTTTGCTGAGAATCATGATTGTGGAGACAATCATGGGTTTTTAGGTGTGAATATTGATTCTAGTCTCAACATCATGATTTTCACACAGTCACACCTTTTTGTGAGAGATTGTGGAAATTGTGATTCTTTGTTGAAAATTTTGATTTGGAACCATCACGTGTCTAAGTGTATAAAAAATCAATATGATGGATCTACATATTCACATGATCATGTAGATGAGTATAAAGAGATATTGAGGGCAAAAAAGGTTAATGAGTACACCACTAAGTATCAAGCTTTTGGTCTAACTCTAACCCTAACAAGACCAACTTTGTTTTGATTTCAACCTCTAAGAAAGAATATTTTATTGGAGAAATTCATTAGTGAATTTTCCACGAGAGGAATTAAGCATAGCACAACTACCTTGACCCATACCTTCAAGCAAAAACCTGATGAGAGTGTGAGAACTATTGCTAGGATATCTCTACTACCTTGATCCATACCTTCAAGCAAAAACCTGATGAGAGTGTGAGAACTATTGCTAGGATATCTCTACTAAGGATAGCTCAAGTTATAGCTAAAATCTTGGGAATATCTATAAAATAAAGCAATCTAAGCCCTAGAATGACACGAGTAAAGAAGTTTTGATTTGTGGTGAAAAACGTGCAACTCATCTATGCACTTATCAAAGACCACCTCATCTTTGAGATAAAAGAACTTTGAAATACCATACCCTAGAAAGGAAGTAGAAAAATGACACTAGGGATGAATGTTTGTATAATAGAAAAACTCTAAGAGAGAGGGAATACTAGAATCTACCTATGCAAATGAGGGAAAGAGAGTTTATGGAGCAACCTAGACCAATGCTCAACAACCACCTCTACCAACAAATGTCATCTTTGTTAAGTATACCACAACTAAAACCTCAAAGTGTGCTATAGGTTTATAGCAAAAGGTAACATCACATTAAAGCTACTTGAGGAACACATAAGTGTAACAAACCCCCCTGGAGCAAATGATGTGAACACATACAAGGAGTGATAGATTAGCCCCCACTAGGCAATAAACCTAAATCTTTGTGAAAATCTTCAAACTTTTCTCGTGGAAGAGCTTTGGTGAATATGTTTGCCACATTATCTTGTGTAAGTGCATATAACAAATCAATATCTCCTACATGAAGTTCTCTCACGTAGTGATAATGCATCTCAATATGTTTGATCTATGCATGAAACACTGCATTTCATTCATTAACCAATGCACTCTGGCTACTCAACAGAGAACCTAAATCCTACCTCCACTGGTTTGGAAACTAGCTTGCAATCCTCCCATAGAAGAATCAAATGCATCATTGGAATCCTCAATAGAGACCTAAATCCTATCTCCATTGGTCTAAAAACTAGCTTGCAATCCTCAAAATAAAAATGTTGAAGGAGTTTTTCAAATACTTTGCTTGATGCAATAATGATTCCCCCCTTAACGGATACAAGCTGGATGCCAACATTTGGCAAAACTTCATCAGTAGAAATTAGCTACTTCTTCAAATCTTTGATCTTTGTAAAAAAATGTCCATTGAATATTCTTCATTCATGTGGTCACTATCCAAGTGTTTTTGGAGGTAAGCACCATGAGCCTCATTTGTTGCTTGGTATAATGTTGTAAAAGCATCCCAAGCATATTTTTCTATCTTGCAAGAGTGAATGTGAGGGATAATGGCACATTTGATAGACAAAGCTATCAATACATATGCTTGTGCATCTCTACCATCCCAATGAATTTTCTTTGTAGTAGGTGAAAAGGGAACCGCAACATGACTAGGCAATTGAAGATCTTCATCTTCAACACCATCTATATCACCTTCAAATAATTGTATTTGCATGTCTAGTAGAACATTTTTCAACGCCTCACATAATATTCCATAGCCCCTTTTCCACCAATACATGAAGCATCATGTATGCCCATAATGGGTAATTAGTACTATCCAACTCATCCTCAACAACCAACATGTGAAATAGATCATTGCTTTCAGCCATGGCCAATGACTAAATACTGTTACACTTATGTGTTCCTCAAGTAGATTTGATGTGAACATTTTCCCTATACATGGACACTTTTTACTCTAATGGTGGCTAGAGGGTTTTTCCCGATGTTACCACATATCGGATAGGCTCATATGTGGTGGTACTTTGTACTTAGGGATATCTTTCAGCTCTTAAATCATCATCAATAGAGAGAGTTATTTGGGCCATCTATCTTCTCTATGTGTCTTCTTGCATTTCTACTCTTGGTGTGTGCTCCTTTTGTGTCTCTCATACTTCTATACACACCCAACAGTGGTATCAGAGCACGTTAAGCTCCTTCTCAAGTTTAGGTTTTTTGCATTGTATCACATGTGCACTTTTAATCATCCAAATCAACTTTGAAGCATAAAACAATGATTTTCAACAACCAAGAAACAATTAGAGCAGTTAAGGAAGACACATGGTGTGTGTAAACATTGCCTCTTATGCTATCATTGGAGTAGGAGAAATTCAGTTTATGGCTGCAAATGGAGGTGTGATTATCTAGATAAATGCATTGTATATACCTGATATCAAGAAGAACTTAATTTCAGTTCTATTGATTAGCAAAGCTAGACTTCATGTACAGCTTGTTGATGATAAGTGTATGATTCATGATTTCAGCAATGGTGATATTACCGTGACCTTTGGTACATTATGTAATGGTTTGTATCACTTAGATACATACAAAAGGCTATATCGAATGCCTTAGTATAACACTAGCCCCTTTCTAATCAATGATTCTCAAGAAATAAGAAGTGAAGACCTACACATTCACTAATCCACACAATCTAAACAAAATACTTCAAGAACTTACCATTTTTTTTTATAAATCTTCTTTTCATCATATCTTGAGGTAGAAATAAGCTTTTTGAGTGACTCAAGTGCCTAAAGTGTGTTTGTAATCCCTTGGTGAGAGAACACCAATTTTTGCAACTTTGCACAGTCATGAGAAAATAGCTTCTAACTTCTAACCATATGCATTCTGATTGAGAATAGATTAATGAAAGTAGAATAACACAACAAAAATAGATCTTTGAGGTAAATCCATGAAAATACCCACAAAAATCACATTTAAATTAAAGTGATGAAATTTTCTTTGGAAGTGCTCTCTAAGTTCTTCTATTTAAGAAAATGATGAAAAAAATCTCCTAGAAATAGTATTCATTCACACACCAAATGGTGGGAAACACACACCAAATGCATGAAAAATCACTCAGTTTAAGGGGTTGCAATACCTCAAGAACACCATTTGAGATCCAAGTGAAAAAGGAAATGGAAGATAGAAACTTAAGAAACAAGATGGAGAACTTCATTCAAATTATTGAGAAGTCCTTTACAACGTAGAGTTTTTTTCCTTTATATGTTGGACATGATCTTTTCACATGAAATTTGGACAAAAAACCCTTTAAAATAGTCTAAATGCTTATTTAACTACCAATGAGTCCTAAAAAATATCAACAAGTTACATACGGTTGGGGAAATACTTGTTAATATATTTTGGGTACTAATGTGTGTGAACACACTTAGGACCGCTGAGGAATTATTTTCCCTCTTTAGGATGTTTTTTCCCTAGCTCGTATATACACCTATAACCCAAATGGGTTACTTATCTTTGTACATTCATTTGGTAATACATTCATTATTGTGTGTTGTGCTCCAAGCTTCTTCTTCTTCCTTGTGTTGTTCGTGTGCTTCCATAGACCTCAAAATCCAAAAATTGGTATCCGAACACGTCGCCGCTTCATCTAGTCACAATTTTAGAATCACACAAAAATTGGTGAGCATACTCGGGGCAATTAGAAGTTCAAAATACCTGTGTCACGTTAAAATTTTGATCTGAGCTCGTTTGGATCTTTGAATGCACTATCATAGTGATTATGCAGGAAATTTTGTCCTTTTGTGCCAAACATATATATAGGTTTTGGTTTGGTAGTACAAGCACCTCAAAGTCTATGACAGGTTCAGTAGAGCTTGATAGGGTGGTTCTATTCAAATTTTTGAGATATAATCATTAGTCAGTGGCCAATGTTGAAAGCAATTATGTATTTTGTATGTTGGTTGTTGAGGATAAGTTGGATGGTAATAATTACTCATTATGGATATATATGATTTGTCATGTATTGATAGAAAAATGTCTAGAATATTGTGTAGGACATTGAAAAACGCCCTACTACACATATGAATATGGTGAAGGTGATGCAAATGGCATTGAAGATGATGATCTTCAGATTCCCTCCCATATTGCGGTTCTTGTTGTACCTACTATAGAGCGACTTTGATGGGATGGTAGAAATGCTCATGCACATGCATTGATAGCTTTGTTTGTCAACCATCCCATTATCCCTCACATTCGCTCTTGTGAAACAACAAAGGATGCTTGGGATACACTTAACACTTTATAGCAGGCAAGAAATGAGGCTTGTATTGCTTACCTATGAAAATAGTTGGAGAGTGAGCATATGAACTTGAAGGAGCAATTAATTTCTATTAACAAAGTCATGCCAGATAGCTCACTTGTGCAAACTATTTGTAATGGTCTTCTAGATTCATATTGAAGTTTTGTTTTTGCTCTTTGATTGATGATGAAAGGCAATCCAAATGCCCTAAGATTTGAGGAGAGTCTCTGTTTTGTTGTAGGAAGATCATGTTGAGATATCCATCTCAACATGTGATGATCCAGGATGACATGTATCACTTCTTCATTTCTCTAACATGTATAATGGTCATGCCAGTATATGTCAGGGATACTTCATTGAGCTTTACTAGATTTATCTATCGAGAGTGATGGCACATTTGTTTCTTGCCAGCTCACTCATTTGTAGACATTATTCCTTATGTACTTTTCTTTATATATTGAACTTGTTGTATTGTTTTTTTAGGTCATTCTTGTACATTCCTTTTATGTAATAGAAGAAGAAGAAGAAGAAGAAGATCATTATTCCTTGCCTCAATCTATGTATGTGCTCCTCTTTGATTGTGTGTGTGTGTGTGTGAGCTCTCTTCCCTATCTCCTTCCTCCTGACATGGTATCACAGCCAATGTGGCTGTAGAGAGCTCATGGAGAAGGCCCACAATGAAGGGTAGGTGAGAAGGCATGGAGAAAGTGTGATTCACAAAAAACCTCATATTTCTATTTCGGAGACATCTTGACCTTTGTTTTGAGCCCGCAATGTGGGCCCATAGAAAAGTGAGGTTAGTTTGCAAAACTGTAACTTGAGTCCTATTCGAAAATACTCATATATTCCAGATATAGAATTTCAAGTGATTCTATGTATTGTTCATACATGAAAACTATGTTTTTTTTAGATCGAATTGCCAGGTCATAGTGCGATAATGTTCAAGCATAAGTGCTGCTTGTAGTCTTTTTGTAGTGTTGTGAATTGCTGCAAAAATGGCAAATGTAGACGGAATGAGTCAGTTAATGAGCGATAAGCTGGACAAGAACAACTTCCATGCTTGGGGATTCAGAATGAAAAATTTCTTGATGGAAAAGGCTACTAGAAGTACATCAAAGGAGATAACGAAAACGCTCTGTAGTTACCAGAGAGGAATTGGACTGGAAACCAGTTAAGAGCATATGAGGAATGGAATAAGGAAGCACGAAAGGTAATGTATTGGCTATCCGTTAGCATACATGATAGCATGATTGGGCACATACAGGATGCCAAGACTCCAAAAGAGGCTTGGAATAGTTTGGTTATATTATAAGAGACCAATACAAAGGCACGTAAATTGCAACTAAAAAACAAGCTACATACACTTGAGAAAAAGGGCATGTCGGTAAGTGACTACACCTTGCAAATCAAAAGCGTATGTGAGTCAATTGCATCTATTGGAGTGAATGTAGATGAAGATGATAAGGTGGAAGCGTGCCTTCATGGTTTAGGAGCTGCATATAAGCAGTTCAGAACTTCTATACAGACCACAAAATATATTCCGAATTTGGCAGATTTGGTGTCCATGTTGATTATTGAAGAAAAGAATCTTGGTGAGGACTCAAACTCCCAAGAAAAACCTAGTTCTGAGCAAGTATTCTACTCTAGAAGAGGAAGAGACAGGGGTAGAGGTTTCAGAAGTGGAAGAGGAAATAGTAACCAAGACCAAGGTCAACATCACAATCATGTAGGAGGTAGAGGATAATTTTGAGGAAGGGGGAGCCAAAGAGGCTGCAAAAAATTTCAAAGAAATGATTCAGGTAATGACAGTAAAGGATGCTTGAATTGTGGTAAACCTGGACACTTTGAACATGATTGTAGGTTGAACAATCAAAATAACGGAAGGCAGCAAAACAACTATGCAACCACAAGTGCAGATGATTCTGAGAAGCTATTCATGGTTCAACATCATATGATGAATGCGATGTCTTTTGATGTTTTGAAATCTAACGGTAATGTCTGGTATGTTGATTCAAGTGCTTCAAATCACATGAACAATCATGCAGAATGGTTTAATAGTTTGTAGAAATTGCCAGTTCTTGGATATGTTGAAACAGGTGATGACACATCACACCCTATCGAGCATACAAGAAACATAGCACTTTCTATAGAGGATGGGAAGGTAAAACATCTTGCAGATGTGTTGCATGTTCCAAATATAACTAACAATCTGGTTTCTGTTGGAAAAATGGTTGACTAGGGATTACAATTCAAGTTCAATGCTAATGGGCTATATGTAGAAGAGTACAAACAGGATGGAAGATTGATTGCCAAAGCAAACAAAGTGGGTAGGATGTTCACCGAAAATGTGAAAATTATTGAAATAAATGCAACCATGTTTGCAAAAGGTGCAAGAGTTATTACTGATATAAAGATCTGACACGAACAAATTGGACATGCAAATTTGCAAAGGCTAAAATTGATGCAGTCAAAGGAGACTGTCAATGGACTACCAAATTTCAAGGTTGTAGAGATGCAAAAGGTATGTGCAGCATGTCAATTTGGTAAACAGTCAAGAACATCATTTTTGCATGACAAGCATGTTAGTGAGAATGTACTAGAAATAGTGCATACAGATCTTTGGGGTCTACGGGTGGTTGCAGGTTTTATGTTACTTTCACTGATGACCATATACGAAAAGTATGGGTATACTTCATGAAAGAGAAGAGAGAGGTGTTCACTCACTTCCAAAATGTTAAGGCTATGGTGGAAATGCAGATATAAAACAAGCGGAAAAAGGGACTCGAACCCTCAACTCCAGCCTTGGCAAGGCTATACTCTACCATTTTCAGATAATAAGGTGTGATGGAGGAGGTGAATACATGTCAAATGACTTCAACAAATTTCTTGAAAGTCATGGAATTCGATGTCAGTTTTCATGCACGTACACACCACAACAGAATAGTGTTGCTTAACATAGACATATTGTAGAAATAGTAAGGGCTTTGATGGTTGAGAAGAATATGCCTCATTGTTATTGGGTAGAAGTGGTGCATACTGCTATATACATCATGAACAAAAATCCGATTGCTGTTGTACATCAAGTTACACCTGAAAAGAAGTTTACAGGTAAAAAGACAAACTTATCACATATGAAAGTATTTGGTTGTATTGCATATGTACATGTTCCAAATGGTTTGAGGAAGAAGCTTCATCCAAAAGCAAAAAAAAATTATCTTCATTGGGTACTCCCTCAAGCAAAAGGGGTATAAATGTTATAACCCACTCACATGACAAGAAGGCAAGCAAAGATGTGGTGTTTGATGAAATCTCAAGCTTCTATGCAGATGCCAAAGATGGACTTGATCTTGAACCAAATGACAAAGAAAATGTTGAACAATCAAGTGCAAAATCTCAAGTTTTGAGTGGACCAGATGCATCACCAAGCAATAGTTCCAACTCAAATCCATGGAGTGGAAGATTGCATGGAAATTTGAGTTCAACAAATTCATCAAGTACATCAAAGAAAGGTAAAGAAAAGCTTTTTGCTAGTAGTAAAACATCTAAAAGTTTTGAAGACATTGATGGAGGTTCAAGCGGTTCAGAAAAGAGCCTTGATGAGGAACTTGGATTGCCCTCTATGAAGACTCTAGGAGAAAGGCACATGTGGATGTTAAAAGGAGAACTAACCCAGGACCAAGAAGATATGGGAGGATGCGGAATTCTTTGCAACGATTGACGTATGACAGTTATATGGCTTGTCATTGTGCCTACATGACCAAGGTAATACAAGATGTTAAACCTTCTTGTTTTGAAGATGCAATTGGAAATGAAGATTGGGAAAAAGCTATGAATGAGGAGATGGTTGCACTTTATACAAAACATGGAAGCTGGTTCCATTGCCACAAGGAAAGAAACCCATAGGCTGCAAGTGGGTTTATAAGGTAAAGCACAATGTTGATGGTAGCATAAGCAGGTATAAAGCATGATTGGTAGCAAAAGGATATGCACAAACATATGGCATTGATTATGAGGAAACGTTCAGCCCTGTAGCTAAAATTTCCATTGTCAGAGCACTTGTTGGACTAGCTACAACAAAAGGATGGACTTGCATCAGATGGATGTGAAGAATACTTTCCTACATGGTGAGTTATAGGAAGAAGTATACATGGAAAAGCCACAAGGATATGAAGATTCAAAGCACCCAGAATATGTTTGCACGTTGCAAAAGGCTTTGTATGGGCAAAAATAAGCCCCTCATGCTTGGCATGCAAGGATTGCTGACTACTTAACCACCATTGGGTTTTCTATGTGTGATGTAGATCATTCACTATATGCAAGGAAGGGTGATGATGGCATCATGATTGTGGCTATTTGTGTTGATGACTTGATTGTAGGTGTTGATAATGAAGAAGGCATTAAAAAGGTAAAACAACTCCCTATGCATGAATTTGACATGAAAGATCTTGGTCTGCTACGCTATTTCTTGGGGATTGAGTTTATACATACAAAAACAGGTATATGGCTGTCGCAAAGGCAATATGCCTTGAAGATGTTACAAAAGTATGGTATGGTTGATTGTAAGCCTATTTCCACTCCATTATATCAGAATTTGAAGTTGGATACTACATTGGGTGAAGCATTGGAAAATGCTACTATGTACAAGAAAATTGTGGAAAGTTTGATATATCTCACAATTACAAGGCCTGATCTAAGCTACATTATTGCACTTGTTAGTCAATTTATGCAAGTTCCCAAGAAGCCACATTAAGATGCTCTGAGGTGCACTCTACGTTATGTAAGTGCTACTTTGGATTATGCATTGTTTTATGAAGTTGGTGTAGATTTGCAGGTTCATGGATACATCGATGTAGATTGGGTTGGTAGCATTTCATTCTTTGCTAGACTCGCATAAGGTTGTAAGTAGGCCATGACCCACATCTAGTGAAAGGTAGAAAAATTGGATTATACTAAATATATATATATATATATATAGGCACCTAATCATATAGCTAAGTTGTGTTAGTTCTTTCTTGTAGTAATCTTCTCTAGAACTTTGGATTACCTTGTGCAATGATTGGTCGTATGAGATTAATGCCTCATCTACATCAATGTGAATCATCTCTTCAATGTAAGCCAATGTCTCTACCCAAATGTGACCATACGTGGGTAAATAAGCAAAAACTAAGTTTGATTTATTTATTTTCCCCATATGCTTGACTATAAATGGATCTACACATACCTTTTCAAAATCATTCCACAAGTGTCGTAGGAGGGCTATATGTTCCTCTCATATGCTATCATTTGATGGAATCCTTCTATCCTCATGTATGGTTGGATCATATTCCTATGCATGGGGATCCATAGTTGTTCTTGGTCTTCTCCTTTTAATTCGTCCACTAAAACTTCTATATCATATTCTTCTTCCACAAACTGGACATCATTATGTTCTACTTGCAGACCTACTTCTTTGGGTAATGCACTAGGTTGTTCAGCTTGAAATGTCCTTAGGCCATCTACTTTCACTTGTTGTGCCTATAAATGAGCTTTAAGCTCTACATTCTCAATCTCTAACTTAGATTGTTGTTCTTCCAATAACCTTTCTCTTAATTCTTCTCTTCTCTTCTCTACTCCTTTCAAATCATCGTGGGATCTTTAAAATCTTCTCTTATGATGGTCAAGCGATGTTCTTTTGCATTTAGTAATAGCTTAATATTCTTCTATAGTTCCTTTGATAATCACGCTATCCTTTTGTAAATCCTCCAACTAAGATTGGGTTGACTTTTTCTTTTTCTCTAAAGTGGAGATATGTGTCTATAGGTTTGTGTTCTCTTGAAGAGATGCTAATTATTGAGCCTTTAATTATTTGATGAAGTTTTTCACTCACATGATGCCCTCAAATATTTCTTAGCATTCATCCTCTATGCCTTCACCTTCATATTATTTTTCATGTACCACAACTACCTCTTCTTGTTCTCGATACTTTGTACGGGTATCATTGAGTGTTTATTTGATGGTGTTTGCAATTTTTTCTAAATTGATGTCCTACATAATCACATATTGTACCTGTGTGCATGTGTTTGCAATTCTATTATGAAATTCAATTACTGCAACTCGCACTTCATGAACGACTTGTAGGACCTTTTTTTCTCATTGAAAAATGGAAATCTAATAAGACCAAAATGGATTGATTGCGGGATGATGATGATGATGATGATGATGGAAAGAGTGGAATTTGGGCAAAATGAATTGAGGATGGAATAGGTGAAGTGAGTAAAAGAAAAAGATGAACATGATGCTTATATATATATATATATATATATATATATATATATATATATATATATATATATATATATATATATATATATATATATATATATATATATATATATATATATATATATATATACGATGGTGGGATGATTGATGGTTTGCAGAAAAAAAGATGAAACCATTAGATGACATGACAATGGTGACATGAGAAAAGGAAATAAAGTGGGTGATTTGCATGCATCTGTGAATGTTGAGTGTCATGGAATGAACACGTGTGTTCTTGATTGTGGTTCAGTGCATGGTGTGAAAAGTTTCCCTAAACTAATATATTTGTCGATAATTTTCTTTCCTTTTCTATAGAAGATGGAATGGATGAAATGGAAGGGATGAAATGGATAGAGTTGGGATGGAACCCACATAAGATGCAATTGGAGTAGTATCTATAGTGGGAGTGACAAGAGTCGATAATGGTGTAAATGGGATTTCAATGGTAGACATCTGTGTTTGATTATTCATCTGCAATGTGAGATGGGATTTCATAGAAATCAAACAAATCTGGTTGAAATGATTATGGTGATGGTGTGGGTGAAAGTGTGATGACACGACATTTATGTGTCAATCTTATCAAAATCTCCTCCTTTGATTCAGTGACTTCTAATTCCACACTTTTTTAGTGGCCTCTAGTGCTCTCCTTTCCTTTATCTACTTGATGACATGTGCTGCAGTGGCCATGGCTCCTACCATGTCTATTTCTTCTTGTGCTTCAACTTTCCATCTTCTAGACATTTTTGGTTGGGTTAAGCTCTTATGATGGAAGAATTCACTCCTTGTTGAGGCTCATGCATAAGCATTCACTATTTTCCTACTCTTCTAATGATATAGTGTTGTGGGAATCCATTCTTCTCTTAGTCATGCACTCTACTTGTGGTACACTTTCAAGGGATGTCACTTTGGTTGTAGCTTGTGATGCATGCATTTTATATGAAGCTCATGATTTTGTGCTTAGGGATGTCAGGCATGGCTTTTGCCTTCAATCTCCATTTTATGTGCATAGGCCATCAATTGTGCATTAAGTGCAAGTGGTCTTAATAAGAATATGTTTATATGTTTCTCAAACAATCCTTTCCTAAATTCCTCTTAAAATTTATGCATGTACTGAGATGATAAAACATGACACAAGAGTAATAACTGCATAGGCATTGTAGCTTTGTTGCTATAGAGGGGTAAAACACCAAAGCCTTGTAAGGATAGTACTTGAATTCTTCTAGTTCATTAAACGCATAAGATGGATTGAAAACAACATTCTCACCTAATGCATGAAAAGTAATTCGTGTAATGAAATGAGCTCCATGTAAATTCCTATGTTTCTTCCAATTCTCTATGGTAGAACTACTCGTGAGGTTTTTCCACATATAGTATGCCCTATCTACTAGTGTTACAGAGAATTGAAGACAGAAAGGGCAAAAAGAAGAAGAAAGAACTGAAGAAGAGCACACCCCCAGCATTTTTAAGAAATGGCTCATTTTTCTTTTCCCAAAAATCCATTGTCAAACATCAAGGAGCATTGTAAATGCTCTAGAAGAGTCCTCTAGATGCATAACCCATGAATTTTCTAACATTACCTTTGTACAATAGTAGGAACTTAGTGATTTTTAGAGAAAGTGTCAATGTCTTATGTGAAAGGACCAAAAGTAGAAATTTCAAAAGCTTGGCAAGTCACAATTCTTTTGCACTTGTTGCTTCATACACCTTGTGTGTGTGTGTGTGTGACAAGTGTTTAGGATTAGGTTAGGAGTGGAGAAGTTAGGGTAAGGAAGTAGGTAAGAGATCTTGGAAGTAGGATAGATCAATCACATTTCAAAAACCAAAAATTTTTCATTTTTTGCTTGAGTCATTGATCCTAGCCAGAGACTAAAAACCAAAAAACCACCACATTCAGTTCACTTGTATGTGCAAGTATCATGGAGCTCTTATGACAACCACTATCATCGATTTTGTATTGCATGGAACTCGGAGTCTAGGTGGGTTCTAGTGCTAAAATTTAAGGAGATTACCCTTTGAGGTGAGTACTTATTTGTGAGAAAATCATTTCATTGCTTGATCACCCACACAAGGTAACGTAACACCCATCGAGTATTGTGAGGCATGAATAAGATGATTTTTTGAAAGATGTTTTTAGCTACAGGCACATAGCCTAACAAGGAGAGCATAAAGAAGGCACTGGCACAAGAATTTTTAATTTGGACTTTAAAAAGTCCAAGTATTGTGATCGATTAAGTTCCATAGTGCGATACCGAATTCCCATGTGTCACTGATACTTGCCAAGTATCATGTATCATTGATGCCTTACTCCTAGGTGTATCCCAATAGTCAAGTATTGTGTATCACCTAGTCAAGTATCACAACCCCAAAATATCGTGTATTGTTGGTATTTAAGTATCATGTATTATCAATTTGGGATGTTTAATGTAGTACTAGTTAATTATACACAACTAGAAGAGAACTCAGAAAGAGTGGTAGTACTTGTGACCCCATTGACTAGCATACAAAATCTAAACCAAGGCTATGAACAAATCTATGGAGATTTTTTTTCCTATTATAAGAATCTCATAGAGTATGAATCTTCCTATGAGCAACAATACAACGAACATGGTGGCTATAGAAATGCATATAATTGTGAATATGCCAATCTAATTGTATGGACCACCTAGAGCTCGATATCTAGGAACACCTATGATAAGACCACCTACACCCAAAGAACGATGTTATAGATGGGGAGGAGACCATTTCATTAGAGATTGCACAATATCTTACCACCCAACACCTTAGTAATAGAGTCCTCAAGAAGTGATAAAAAATACACAGTGCCATTAAAATCCATCACCAGAGCTAAAGCTAAGGAAAACCTAGAGAATCGAATGCCAAATAGTCCCAAGAGTGAAAACGAGGTAGAATCTTCACCTCAAGTAGTAAAAGATTCACAAGAACCATCAAACACCTCAAAAGGAAAGAAAGCTCAAAATGGAAAACTAGATGGGAAAAAATTAAGAACAAATGGATTAAGAAGTTGGTTGAAGAGAAAGAGAAATGTGTAAAAGAAACCAAACCTAAGTTAACTCGTCGAGCCAATCAAAACATGAATGTGGTGAAAGAAGAACAAACAAAGGAAGAGGCACAATCAATTCTAGCAAATCCTATGGGTTAAGATTTAAAAATGTGGTTGAAATCTTATCGGTTTAGAATATAGGCAAGGCCTATAGCAATATGACCGTAGTTAGCCAAGAGGAGATCTAGAGAAGGAAAGACTTGAAATATGTAAAACATTGATCGAAAATTGTTGAGAATATGCTAGAAAACTCAACATCAAACCTCCTTGAAATGAGAATTCCAAAAGAAACATTCAAGGGATGTTTAGGAAACTTCAATTCACAACAGAAAAAACCAAAACAAACCAAGGAGATCGACAAAAATCAGACTTTGAGACCATAGAAAAGGACTCAATGATTTGAGAAATAGAACCTAACTTGCCACATGACTTGTGATCGAGAGTTCAAGAAGAGAGGTGAAACAAGACTAAAGAAGGAATCCCCCCCCCCCCCTTCATAAAACTAGATGCTTCTATGAACCAACCTATGATGGAGCAAGAAGTAAATTATGAAGATCTAACCAATCATGATCAGAATAGGGATGAAGCTATCAATTTGACTACACTTCCAAATCAAAGGGGTGAATATGAGCAAAAATCAGATTTCTTTTGTGCCCCAATAATAAGATGCAAGGAGAAGAGAACTTCAGAGGAAGTGTCTACCACTCTCCAAGAATTGAAGAAAGCAAAAGTTCGTTGTTTGATAACCCTAGAAAAACTTTTGCAAGTGAAGCCCTAACTATGGAAAATTTTGGCAAATCAATTGCATTTGAAAGAACAAAGCACATCAACCAAAGATGAGAAGAATGAATGAACACCAACTACTAAAATACCTATGGATAAAGTTGGACACTTCAATGAAGGTGATGATGGGAATTCTTGTCTCCCAATCACCTTTTGAGGATACATGACCAAGGACCTACTAGATACTAGAGCTAGAGTAGGAATAGGTATGAAAGAGACTTGGTATAAATGGGGAGTACAAGCCCTATGACCAGTCAAGGGTTTTTTCACTCTGCAACTGCTTATATACTTTAGTAGTATGTCTCCATCCAATGTAGCTAAATTGATGGATCCACCAAAGGAGATACAATTTATGATCAAAGGACCATACCCTCTTTGCTCTAGCTTTTTGGCATGTTGTTTTAAAGTACAAACTAGAACTAGATTACCAACTCTAAGTCCTTTATCTTTGATGTGAGCATCATAGTATGCCTTTTGTCTTCTTTTATCAGCATAAATGCATGTGAGCGCTTGAAATCTAGTTTCATGTAACTTCTTGATTTGATCCAATTGGTTGGATAGCTCATGTCCTCTCCATTCATACTTCTTGGATACTCCAAGAGTACGAATCAAAAATCAATTGTCAAGATTGCATTTTGACCATAATTAAAAGATGTAGTTCCAATAGTCGTCTTATAGCATACTCAGAATGCCCGAATTGCATGATTCAATTGTTTATCCCAATCAGGTCTACTGTTGTTGACTGTTGGGGATTCGGGGACAAGAAGGAGTTTGAGGGTTTGTAGGAGAAAAAAGAGATGATGAAAATGGAATAATAGTGAGAACTTCTGCAAAGGAATACTCTTGGAAACCTTGAATATTAATTATCCTGCAACAATTACAATGACTGCGCACAGTCCAATCAATGACTAAATACCACTTCAGAGAGTATCAATTACTGAAGACCAATTATCTCAAGTCCTCTAGCGGCGGCTCTCGTGCACCAATCCTTCACTTGCTTCCCGCTTCCCTTGTGCACACCTTGCACTAAGCTTCCGCCAAGCTAAGGAATGGGTATCACTGCGCACGCAATAGCCCTTGGAACTCTTGGAATCCAGCCCGCCTTCTCTCTTCTCTGCACACTTTCCTCTTGGCACCTCTTGCACTCTTGAATGTCGTCGCACACTGGAGGCTCTTCTTGCTTCCTTTCTTGCTCCTCTGAAGCTCTCTCTTGCTCTCTCTGAAGCTCTCTCTTGCTCTCTCTACTCTCAATGTGTAAGAATAGCCTTTGTCCTTCCTTTTGTTTGAGAGTCCGCCGGTTCGCGCACTCTAACTGCAATACAATCTTGGTGTCCTTTCAATGTCCCAAGATTGTCTTTTTTAACTGGTCCTCAATGATTCGCTACTTTGTCTTGTAGTGACTTTAGAACAAGAGTGACTTTTAAAATAAAATTTTGATTGGGCGGCCTATTTCCACCTTTGCGTACGCGGCCTTCCACCTTCACCTTTCCTTTTAATTCTTTCACTTTTGCATCTTAAGATTTTAGATTCAACCTTTGAACCTTAAGAGGAAAAATACTTTGTACCTTTAGTTTCGACCGGTTAGGGCTCTACAGATGCCCACCACCTAAAGATTTCTCCGTCCCGGAGAGACAACAGCGATACCAACTGAGAAATTGCAAAGACACAGAGATGAAAATAACGGAGGCAAGAAAAAATTTAAAGGGTGTGTATCTTATTGAGAAGAAAAAATATATAATGCACCCGACAAGAATGATGAGAAATCAAAATTATGAGGTAATTATTGGCAAAGGGATACTGGAATCTAAGAGCAAATTTTTATGACTGGGATGAGCAATTTATTTAGACTGAGGAGGTCAATTTATTATGGAGGTTGATTGAGATTGTCAGCCGAGGTTGAGGGAGAAGGGGGCAGAGGAGCAGAAGCTTGTTCGATCGTAAGCTGTAGCGAACTAAGGCATTGTCTAAGGTGATCCCTTTCCCTGCGGATACGTCTGCATGCAGCATTAGCACAAAGCCCTAAGTTGGAGCGATTCTGAAGATCTTCTAAGGCTTTCATCGCAGAGTCGGCCATATCGCGATAATGATCTCGCTCTTCTTTGAGCAATCGGGCCGTTTCGTTGAGGGAGTGCCATTGAGAGGTTGCCATGCGATTGATGTTTTCTATTGTTGAGATATACTGTTGATGAACCGAAGCTGCTGCGGAAACCGAATCCAAGGAAATCTGAGAGGCCTGAGCATTGCCTATAGCGACTACACTCGCGTCCTGGAGTAATTGCAAAAATGAAGGGGTTGATGGTAGGTCAAAGTGCAGAGTGGGAGTGACCGTTGGAGCGGGAGGGGAAGGGGGAGGGGGAATATTCTGCCGAGGAGGATGAAGGGTTGGAGTGGAAGATGGAGTGGGAAGTGAAATATTGGGGGAGGGGAGCGGTTGACTGACGGGAAGGTTACTGATAGAGGGGGAGGTGAAAGCCGGGTGAATTGGTGGCATACAGGTGGGGTTTTGAGGGTTGAGCTGTGTTTGAACAAGTGGTGTGAACTCGGAAGAGAGGGGAGGTCTAGGGATAATAGGAGGGGTAGGCATGGATGGAGAATTTGTGGATACATGAGGGAAAGGTGAAGAAGATTGGGTAGTGAAGGAGGGGACGTAAGGTGGGGGAGTCATGAATGGAGAAATGGTAGATGCAGGAGGGAGGGTTGAAGAAGATTGGGCAGGGAAGGAGGTTACATCAGGGGGATTAGTTATGAACGGAGAAGTGGTAGAGGCAGGAGGGATAGTTGAAGAGGAATGGGGAGGGATGGGGGTTACATCAGGGGGGTTAGTTATGAAATGAGAGGTGGTAGATGCAGGAGGGAGGGGTGAAGAAGATTGGGGAGGGCAGGAAGTTACATCAGGTGGCGCGGAGGTGGGTGTCGAGGTGGAAGCTGAGTCAATAGAGATTAGAGGGGGGGAGGGAGATCGAGCAATGGAAGGTCCAGGTTGGGAAGGGAGATAAGCAGCATTGTGTGCAGAATGCGCGGGAATCTGATATATCCAAGATAAGAAGGGTGCAGAATAGATGGAAAATGCATGAGAGCCTCTAGAGATAGCCTGGCGTAGGCGACGGGAGCGCAACATCAAGGAACTATAAATGAGGTGTGCGTAAGGGTAGGGGCGGCTATGGAGAAAGCAAAAGAGCGGATCAGCGATACGAATATCAGACCACGGAAGGGAAGAGGTTTGGCTGCGTAGTAAGAAGAAAAAGATGAACGCATTGAGAAGGGTGGTCATGCGGAGCGAAAACCTAGATTTACTTTGAAAATGTGTGTTACAAAAGGCAATAGTGGCTGAGGCGGACAGGCCAGAGTATAGGAAAGGGGGAGCACGAAAATCAACTAGGGGAGACCCAATACTTGCGGCAATGTCTGGGATGAAGAGAGTGCCGGTTCTAAAATGAGGGAAGAGGCGGATGGCTTCATAAACCTGGGTAAAATTGGCGGGGTTGAAGAAAACATTAGCCAAGCCCCACAAGCCTGCCTGTTGAAGATCCTCAATAGAAAACATTTGACGAAGGGCAATGGTAGGTATGGAGAGATACATTCGGATTTGCAGGTTTATGTCAGGTGGGAGAAACAGGCGCATATAATCACCGGTTGGTGAAGATGGGTGGGATGAATGAGACATAGATGGGGAAGGAGAAGGAGGGTGCGGAAGGGGAGGTGGGGAATAAAGGTAGCTGGAATCTGAGTCTATGGAATAAAGGGGAAGATCCAGGGTCATAGGAGCTGTTGGAGTCGCTTGAACAGATGGGTCTGCCGATGAAGGAGGAGGTGGATTGGGATGGGCAGAAGCAATTGTGGAGGTAGGAGCAGAACTATCACCCGGAGCGGGGTCCGCCATGGATGAAACTGGGTAAAAGAAACGGAACAGAAGAAAGCCTTTTCAGGGGGGGAGGAATCGATGGGTTGAGGTGGTGGGAGGGGGGCAGAGGGCTTGAGGAGTGGATGGTGTTGGGAGGATTAGGGGGGCACACGGGGGAGGAGGGAGAGGGTACGGTGGGGTTGGAGGCAGAGAGTTGGGATGTGGGTTTGGTTGTGGAGGGTCGGAGAGGGGGGGTGTGTGTGTGATGAGGGGGGGGGGGGGTGTTGGGGTGAGCGGCTTCGGGAGGGGGGCGGGGGGTGGTGATGAGGGGGGGGGGGGGGTGTGTGATGAGGGGGGGGGTGTTGGTGTGAGCGGAGTCGGGAGGGGGGGGGGGGGTGCTGGGATGTGATGAGGGGGGGTGAGTGATGAGGAGGGGGGTGTTGGGGTGAGCGGCTTCGGGAGGGGGGCGGGGGGTGGTGATGAGGGGGGGGGTGTGTGATGAGGGGGGGGGTGTTGGGGTGAGCGGAGTCGGGAGGGGGGGGCGCTGGGATGTGATGAGGGGGGGGTGAGTGATGAGGAGGGGGGTGTTGGGGTGAGCTGCGTCGGGAGGGGGGGCGCGGGGTTGTGATGAGGGGGGGGGGGTGTTGGGGTGAGCGGAGTCGGGAGGGGGGGGCGCTGGGATTGTGATGAGGGGGGGGTGAGTGATGAGGAGGGGGGTGTTGGGGTGAGCGGGATCGGGAGGGGGGGGCGCTGGGATGTGATGAGGGGGGGGTGAGTGATGAGGAGGGGGGTGTTGGGGTGAGCTGCGTCGGGAGGGGGGGCGCGGGGTTGTGATGAGGGGGGGGGGTGTTGGGGTGAGCGGAGTCGGGAGGGGGGGCGCTGGGATGTGATGAGGGGGGGTGAGTGATGAGGAGGGGGGTGTTGGGGCTAGCTGCGTCGGGAGGGGGTGCGTGGGGTTGTGATGGGGGGGGGGGGTGTGTGATGAGGGGGGGGGGGGTGTTGGGGTGAGCGGATTCGGGAGGGGGGGGGGGGCGCTGGGATGCGATGAGGGGGGGGGGGGTGTGTGATGAGCGGAGTCGGGAGGGGGGGGGGGCGCTGGGATGTGATGAGGGGGGGTTGAGTGATGAGGAGGGGGGTGTTGAGGTGAGCTGCGTCGGGAGGGGGGGCGCGGGGTTGTTATGAGGGGGGGGGGGTGTTGGGGTGAGCGGAGTCGGGAGGGGGGGCGCTGGGATTGTGATGAGGGGGGGGGTGAGTGATGAGGAGGGGGGTGTTGGGGTGAGCTGCGTCGGGAGGGGGTGCGTGGGGTTGTGATGAGGAGGGGGGGTGTTGGGGTGAGCGGAGTCGGGAGGGGGGGGGGCGCTGGGATGCGATGGGGGGGGGGTGTGTGATGAGGGGGGGGTGTTGGGGTGAGCGGAGTCGGGAGGGGGGGGCGCTGGGATTGTGATGAGGGGGGGGTGTAGGGGTGAGCTGCGTCGGGAGGGGGGGCGCGGGGTTGTGATGAGGGGGGGGGGGGTGTTGGGGTGAGCGGAGTCGGGAGGGGGGGCGCTGGGATTGTGATGAGGGGGGGGTGAGTGATGAGGAGGGGGGTGTTGGGGTGAGCGGGATCGGGAGGGGGGGGCGCTGGGATGTGATGGGGGGGGTGAGTGATGAGGAGGGGGGTGTTGGGGTGAGCTGCGTCGGGAGGGGGGGCACGGGGTTGTGATGGGGGGGGGGGGGGGTGTTGGGGTGAGCGGAGTCGGGAGGGGGGGCGCTGGGATGTGATGAGGGGGGGTGAGTGATGAGGAGGGGGGTGTTGGGGCTAGCTGCGTCGGGAGGGGGTGCGTGGGGTTGTGATGGGGGGGGGGGTGTGGGATGAGGGGGGGGGGTGTTGGGGTGAGCGGATTCGGGAGGGGGGGGGGGGCGCTGGGATGCGATGAGGGGGGGGGGTGTGTGATGAGCGGAGTCGGGAGGGGGGGGGGGGTGCTGGGATGTGATGAGGGGGGGTTGAGTGATGAGGAGGGGGGTGTTGGGGTGAGCTGCGTCGGGAGGGGGGGCGCGGGGTTGTTATGAGGGGGGGGGGGTGTTGGGGTGAGCGGAGTCGGGAGGGGGGGCGCTGGGATTGTGATGAGGGGGGGGTGAGCGATGGTGAGGGGGGTCGATTGGTGGCGGGAGGGGGGCGCTGAGGTGTTAGAGGGGGGGGGTGAGCGGTGGTGAGGGGGGTCGATTGGTGGCGGGAGGGGGGGGCGCTGGGTTGTTTGAGGGGGGGGGGGGTGAGCGGTGGTGAGGGGGGCCGATTGGTGGCGGTAGGGGGGCGCTGAGGTGTTTGAGGGGGGGTGAGCTGTGGTGGGGGTCGATTGGTGGCGGGAGGGGGGGGGCGCTGAGGAGTTTGAGGGGGGGGGTGAGCGGTGGTGAGGGGGGTCGATTGGTGGCGGGAGGGGGGCGCTGAGGTGTTAGAGGGGGTCGATTGGTGGCGGGAGGGGGGGGCGCTGGGTTGTTTGAGGGGGGGGTGAGAGGTGGTGAGGGGGGTCGATTGGTGGCGGGAGGGGGGGGCGCTGGGTTGTTTGAGGGGGGGGGTGAGCGGTGGTGAGGGGGGCCGATTGGTGGCGGTAGGGGGGCGCTGAGGTGTTTGAGGGGGGGTGAGCTGTGGTGGGGGTCGATTGGTGGCGGGAGGGGGGGGGCGCTGAGGAGTTTGAGGGGGGGGGTGAGCGGTGGTGAGGGGGGTCGATTGGTGGCGGGAGGGGGGCGCTGAGGTGTTAGAGGGGGGTCAATTGGTGGCGGGAGGGGGGGCACTGGGGTGTTTGAGGGGGGGGCTGAGCGGTGGTGAGGGGGGTCGATTGGTGGCGGGAGGGGGGGGGGCGCTAAGGTGTTTGAGGGGGGGGTGTGGTTGTGGTGAGGGGGGTCGAGTGGTGGCGGGAGGGGGGGCGCTGGGTGGGTGGAGGGGGGGGTGGTTGTGGTGAGGGGGGTCGAAGAGGGGTGTGATGAGGGGGGGGTGTCGAAGGGTGATGAAGAGGGGGGGGAGGTGGAACGGAGAGGGTGGGAGAGGGGGGATCGTTGGGTGCCACCGGGGGGGTGGGTTGTGGAGGGTCGGAGAGAGGGGTTGAAGAGGATGTGATGAGGGGGGGGTGAGTGATGAGGAGGGGGGTGTTGGGGTGAGCTGCGTCGGGAGGGGGGGCGCGGGGTTGTGATGAGGGGGGGGGGGGTGTTGGGGTGAGCGGAGTCGGGAGGGGGGGCGCTGGGATTGTGATGAGGGGGGGGTGAGTGATGAGGAGGGGGGTGTTGGGGTGAGCGGAGTCGGGAGGGGGGGGCGCTGGGATTGTGATGAGGGGGGGGTGAGCGATGGTGAGGGGGGTCGATTGGTGGCGGGAGGGGGGCGCTGAGGTGTTAGAGGGGGGGGGTGAGCGGTGGTGAGGGGGGTCGATTGGTGGCGGGAGGGGGGGGCGCTGAGGTGTTTGAGGGGGGGGGTGAGCGGTGGTGAGGGGGGTCGATTGGTGGCGGGAGGGGGGGCGCTGGGTTGTTTGAGGGGGGGGTGAGCGGTGGTGAGGGGGGTCGATTGGTGGCGGGAGGGGGGGGCGCTGGGTTGTTTGAGGGGGGGGGTGAGCGGTGGTGAGGGGGGCCGATTGGTGGCGGTAGGGGGGCGCTGAGGTGTTTGAGGGGGGGTGAGCGGTGGTGAGGGGGGTCGATTGGTGGCGGGAGGGGGGGGCGCTGAGGAGTTTGAGGGGGGGGGGGTGAGCGGTGGTGAGGGGGGTCGATTGGTGGCGGGAGGGGGGCGCTGAGGTGTTTGAGGGGGGGTGAGCTGTGGTGGGGGTCGATTGGTAGCGGGAGGGGGGGGGGCGCTGAGGAGTTTGAGGGGGGGGTGAGCGGTGGTGAGGGGGGTCGATTGGTGGCGGGAGGGGGGCGCTGAGGTGTTAGAGGGGGGTCGATTGGTGGCGGGAGGGGGGGGGCGCTGGGTTGTTTGAGGGGGGGGTGAGCGGTGGTGAGGGGGGTCGATTGGTGGCGGGAGGGGGGGGGGGGCGCTGAGGTGTTTGAGGGGGGGGTGTGGTTGTGGTGAGGGGGGTCGAGTGGTGGCGGGAGGGGGGGCGCTGGGTGGGTGGAGGGGGGGGTGGTTGTGGTGAGGGGGGTCGAAGAGGGGTGTGATGAGGGGGGGGTGTCGAAGGGTGATGAAGAGGGGGGGGAGGTGGAACGGAGAGGGTGGGAGAGGGGGGATCGTTGGGTGCCGCCGGGGGGGTGGGTTGTGGAGGGTCGGAGAGAGGGGTTGAAGAGGGGTGTGAGGAGGGGGGGGTGTCGAAGGGTGACGAAGAGGGGGGGGAGGTGGAACGTAGAGGTTGGGAGAGTGGGGATTGTTGAGGGGGATTGAGGGTGAGGGGGTGTGAGATGCTCTTCTTCTTTCCTCCCTAGCACAACTTGGCACTGAAAATAAGAACGGAATTCCTGAGGATGGTGAAGCAAGAATGAAAAAAGAGGCCATATTATATAGCTAGTTCGAATGAGGGAGCACCTCTCAAGAAGGAGCGGACTAGCATAAAAAGATGATCAAAAAGAGAGGAGATGACAATGTTAATCTCATCCATCCGAGAGACAAACAAAGGAAAGGGCAAAACTGAAAGTTACTTAGCAAAACTATGAGCCATTCAAGTGATGAATTTCTTTTTATGAAGTGATGAATTTCTTGAATTTTTTATGGAGAAGAAAACTTGCGCCAAAAATTTATTTTTTTTTTTTATTTTCATTGATAAAGAAAAGAAAAAAAACGTGCGCCCAATTTTTTCTGATTTTCATAAAAAACTACGCCCAAAATTCTGATTATTACTACTTATTAAAACAATCCAAAACCAACAAGATAAAGGAAAATGCAATGGTTATGATACTTGATAATAAGCCTTGAGTCTGGAAATGTTAACTAAAGGTAGGGTGTTGCCATCGAGTGTTTCCAATTGCACTGCACCCCACTGTAGCATCTTCGTAATGCGAAAAGGGCCTTCCCAGAGAGGGATCCATTTCCCTTTGTGTTGATTAGAAATTTGTGGTCTGTGTAGCAGGGCTAAATCTCCAGGCTTCAAATTGTTTTGCCATAGATTTTTGTCATGAGTCTCCTTCCTGTGTAATTGCAGTTTCTCTAATTGTTTGGATGCTAAAATTCTCGATTCTTCCAGTTTATGCAAAGCCGTCATTCTTGCTGAAACTTCCATCCCATTTTTCTCTAGTCTTTCCGTTCTTATAGAGCCTCTGATAAATTCAAATGGTTCAATAGGAACCAAGCCATAAACTAATTGAAAGGGGGAATACCCAGTCTCTTTATAGGCCAGTCTGTATGCCCATAATGTACCCAGATAGGCCCGTCCCCAAGAGGTCGGCTGCAACATGCATTCTTTTCGTAACATTGAAATTAATACTTTGTTTGTTGACTCGGCTTGTCCATTAGCTCGTGGGTAGTATGCACAAGAAGTCCTGTGTAAAATGCGATACCTGTTGGAAATTTCCTGCAATATTTTGTTAACAAAATGAGTACCCTGATCGGTACAGATTTCCAGCGGGCATCCAAATCTGCAAATGATGTTACAATACAAAAAGTCAGCCACTGTTTGTGCAGAGCAATCCGTTGATGCAATAGCTTCAGCCCATTTTGTTGCGTAGTCCGTGGCTATCAGTAAGTACTTTTCCCTTTTTGGAAGTGCCGGAGGGTATATAGGCCCAACAAAGTCTAATCCCCACTTCTCAAAGGGCTGCCAAGAAGTGGAAACTACCAAAGGGTGATGTCTTTGCTTGGTGGGTTTAGGTCCACACCTCTGGCACACATCACATGTTTTTCTCCAATTCTCTGCATCCCTAAAGAGTGTAGGCCACCATAGACCAGCATCTAGTATTCTCTGGCTCATGATATGCCCTGGAAGGTGCCCACCACCTGTTCCTTCATGTGCAAATTGCAGTATTTCCCTCACTTCATCTTCCTCTAAGCATTTCCTCATCCTGTCATCCTTGCCCTGTCTGTAGAGTTTACCCTCAATGAAAGTATATGGTCTACTCTTGATAAGCAGCCTCTTCCTTAGTACAGCACTAGCACTTTCTGGATACACTCCAGTATTAATGAACTGCTTGATATCATCATACCATCCTTTAGGTTGTATAGCAAACAAGTGTGTATCAGGGAAATCATCATTGATACCACTGGTTTGATCCTTCCTATTGATTCTGGACAAGTGATCTGCCATCACATTTTCTCTTCCTGGCTTATGGATTACCGAGAAATCGAACTCTTGGAATAACAGTAACCACCTCCATATTCTACCAGTAGCATGTGGTTTGTTGAGTAAGTACTTGAGAGGTTGGTGATCTGATATAATAATAAATTTTACCCCCAATAAGTAATGGCGGAATTTTTGAACTGCAAAGACCATTGCTAGTGCTTCCCTTTCGGTAGTACTGTAATTTCTTTCAGCCTTGGTCAAGATTCTACTGGCATATTGAATTGGCCTGTCCATTTTAAATTCTTCACTGGGTTGAGTTAGAACTGCTCCCACTGCATATGCACTGGCATGGACATGTATATGAAAGATTTTTTACCATTCCGGGGTGACCAGGATAGGAGCACACACTAGCCGTGACCTTAATGTCTGATATGCTTTTTCCTCCTCTTCTTCCCATTTGAAAGGTACTTCTTTACCTGTGAGTCTAGTCAGAGGTCTAGCTATCTCTGCATACATTTTTATAAACCTTCTATGATAACCGGTGTGCCCCAAAAAACTCTGGATCTCTTTAGGAGTTTTGGGTTTAGGTAACTTTAATATAGAGAGAATTTTGTCAGGATCTGGGGCCATACCTTTAGCGGATACCACATGTCCTAAGAGGGTTCCTTCTGTCACAAGGAAATGACATTTATTTGGATTGAGCTTTAACTTAGTTTCTCTGCATCTTTGGAAAATATTCTGCAGCTGTCTCAGGTGCTGGTCCAAACAATCTAGATGAGTTTCTTTGTGAGATCCTGAAAATGAAGAGAAATCATCCATGAAGATTCTAAGTGATTCCAGCAATAAGGGGCCAAAAATGAGATTGACCGTTCTGTTAAATGTGGCTGGAGCATTTCTTAGCCCAAATGGCATTTTTACATACACATACGTTCCCCATGGTGTGATAAAAGCAGTCTTTTCACGATCCTCTGGGTGTATTGATATTTGATTATAGCCACTGAAGCCATCCATAAAACTATATAGTGCATGTCCCGCCACTTCTTCAATGACCTGTTCTGCAAAAGGCATAGGGAACCCGTCTGGAATGGTTACCTTGTTGAGAGCTCTAAAGTCCACACAAATTCTGATTTTATTAGTATTCTTCTTTGGTACTATAACCATAGGCGAGAGCCACTCTGAGTGTTCCACAGGAATGATGATTCCTGCATCTTCCATCTTTTGGATTTCCACATAGACAGCTTCAGCATACTTTGGATTGAGTCTATAACTCCTTCCTCTGATGGGTCTGGCTCCCTCAACCAGAGGAATTCTGTGCTCTCCATAAGATGCAGGCACTCCTTCTAAGTCCTTATAATGCCAGGCAAAAACATCTGCATACTGGGTTAAGAATGATTTTACCTTTTCCAGGAGCTTTGGGTGGCTCCACAACCAAGTGGCCACTAGAACTGGTTGATTATTGTTTTGGGTGCATAAATGTACTTCTTGAACCGGATTTCTTGTTACCAGATTATCTTCTTGTGCATCTGCTTCCTTGTCTTCTTCTACTAGCTTTTCGTGCATTGCTTCATAAGCAGGTGTATTTTGAACTTCGATGTTTTCCTCCTTGTCCTGCATCCATCCTGCAGGGATTTCTTGAATTGGGAAAGAACATTCAACCTCAGAATTTTTTACCTTGCTTTTAGCTTGGGAAACTTCGTTATCTGATGCTGACACATCCTCCTCCAATTTGTATTTGAGGGGTATCTTCCTGCCCCTTCTGTGGTCAGTGATGGGCTCTCCCAATCCATCAACCTGGACCTTTCCTTTGTCTTCATCATAGCCTCCAAATGTACCAGGATTATCAAGAAAAATTCCAAAACAAGAAGAAGAGTTGCCGGCATGAAGCCAACTTAAAATATCCTCTTCTTCCTCAAAATCTATTTGGGGTTGATCCTCCGCTTCTGTTTCCATGCAAATGCTCACTGTTTGCATCATACTAGTGTTTCCTTGATTGTCTGGGCCTTCTTCTAAATGAATTTGTGTCAGCTCCTGCCCTTTCTTTTGTACCCACATGGTGTCCTTACCCCAATCATGAATGACACTGGCATGCCTCAGCCAAGGTCTTCCAATTAAGAGAGGAAATCCTCCTTCAACCTGGGGCAATCTTAGAACCACAAAATCCAGGATAAATAGATTACCTTGTACTTCAAGTGGAACTTTTGGGATTACCCCTAAGGGCCTTACTTTGCTCTGATCTGCCAAAGTGACCGTGAAATTTGCAGGTCTTGAAGGGTGGAGTCCAATCCTTTTCATGGTATGTTCAGGCATCAAATTAATGCCAGAACCACCATCTACAATAACACCTTGAAATTCATGGCCCTTGATTGATATTGTAAGCCGAGGGCTTTTATAATCTGTAAGGGGTGCTTCCCCCCTAATTATCCCTTGATGTAAGATAGCAGTCTTAGCCACTAAGCTTGTCTTAGAAGCTTCATCAATTATCTGCAATAATTCTGACCTGAATTTCCCATCCATCTTTATTAAATCAAGAATACTAACCTCCTTCTTAATAGACTTGAGTAGCTTTGAAGCCTCTGATTCTTTAAGGAAGGGAGCTTCATTTGCTTTGCTAAACTCTTCTTGAGCCCTCTTGAAGGCATGCCCAATGGCATCTCCGGTGCCTGTGAGACATTCCTTGTGGTTTGTGTCTGCACCTGTAGTATCTTTGTCTTCCATTGCAACTCTGTCTTTGTTCAACTCCTTAATTATCAATTCTTGATTTTCTACCACTTTTGCTGTTCCCTTGCTTCTTGTCTGTACTGCAAAAGATTCGAGTTCTTCTAATTGTACCACTCTAGTGGATGGTGAGGGTTCATTTACCTGAGGCAATATCTCCTCCTTGAATACAGAGATCATTTGGAGATGGGGTCCGGAAGTAGAGGCTTGATTCTTAGGACAACAGTTTGTATAATGATCTCTGGCCTCTAGACAATTTCTGCAAGGGGGTGCATTTTCTGGCAGGGTGCATCTAGATTGGTAGTGCCCACATTCTCCACATCTGAAGCAAATAATTGGCCTTCTAGGCCCATTTGCAAGGTTAGTTCTTGGTCTAGGATTATAGTTATTACCTTGGTTTGTTGCTGCTGCCATTACATTTGTTGGTGGCAAGAGCCCGCCTTGTGTCCAGTATGTCGTTGTCGGTATTCCCCTTGATTGGCATTCATGGGCCTCATGCCCAATCTTCCTGCATAATTGACAAGTCACATTTAGCAAAGGACATTCACTTAATATATGTCCTTGCTTACTGCACATGGAGCACCATAGTCCGTTCTTAATGCCGCCTCCTTTTAGTTCTTGCAACTCCTGCCTCAGCTGAGCTAGTTCCTCTGCTTGGGCTTCCTCTTCCCTTTGGAGCTTGAGGGCTTCAATCTCTCTTCTCAGCTGAGCTACAGTAGTCTCCTCCTCTGTATAGGGCTTATTCCTCTTCAAGCCTTCCAGTTCCCTTCTTAACTGACTCATTGGGTCCTCCAGTTCTGTACCATATGATAGTTGGGAAGACGTTGTACCATACTGGTGCCTTATTTGTTCCAAGCGGGTGGCCGTATTGATGAATTCCTCAACAGAGGCAGTAGGTAGCACTAACTCCTTTATTTTGCATTGGGTGACCACAGGTAAAGGTTTGGCTAACCACTTCTTGACAAAGAAGTCGTGTGGTGGATCCGGTAATTTAGCCATTAATGCTTTGGCCCTGGTCACGAATTCGGGGAACTTCTCTCCTGGACCCAACTTCAAGTTTTCCAATTCTTCTATAATGATCTCAGCCGTGTTGCCCTGCTGAAATTGATTCTTAAAGGCCTCTTTCATCAAATCCCAAGAGGTAAAGTGATTTTCGGCAAACTGACTAAACCACTTGTCTGCCAGACCTTCCAATGTGGCGGGGAAGAGTATCAAGAAAGCATCTTCCCTACCCATTAGTCCCCTAGTCTTACATAATGAAAGAAATCGTCGAATGTGCTCATCTGGGTCCTCATGGGCTAATCCTCTGAAGGAGGGGAATTTTATGTTTAACCTGGAGAGCAAGATTTCTAGGTCCACCTATCCTGCCATGCTTCCTACCGAGGAAGTCGATGAAAGTGGACTCGATGATCTTCGGTTCGTCTTTCTTCTTGTCTGCTTGCACTTGATTCTCAAGGTTTGTGACCGGGTCGCGGTCATGAGCTATTCATAGTCCACTTAAAATGAGACCTTGATAGAAGGATATACCTTTTGGCCCACTGGAGTAATGTTGTCGACACTGGAATGTTGTCCTCCAATGGCAATATATAGTCTCCTATGCTCAAAGCTCCTTGGAAGTCCCACCGGGCGTGCCAAATTTGTTGGGGATTCGGGGACAAGAAGGAGTTTGAGGGTTTGTAGGAGAAAAAAGAGATGATGAAAATGGAATAATAGTGAGAACTTCTGCAAAGGAATACTCTTGGAAACCTTGAATATTAATTATCCTGCAACAATTACAATGACTGCGCACAGTCCAATCAATGACTAAATACCACTTCAGAGAGTATCAATTACTGAAGACCAATTATCTCAAGTCCTCTAGCGGCGGCTCTCGTGCACCAATCCTTCACTTGCTTCCCGCTTCCCTTGTGCACACCTTGCACTAAGCTTCCGCCAAGCTAAGGAATGGGTATCACTGCGCACGCAATAGCCCTTGGAACTCTTGGAATCCAGCCCGCCTTCTCTCTTCTCTGCACACTTTCCTCTTGGCACCTCTTGCACTCTTGAATGTCGTCGCACACTGGAGGCTCTTCTTGCTTCCTTTCTTGCTCCTCTGAAGCTCTCTCTTGCTCTCTCTGAAGCTCTCTCTTGCTCTCTCTACTCTCAATGTGTAAGAATAGCCTTTGTCCTTCCTTTTGTTTGAGAGTCCGCCGGTTCGCGCACTCTAACTGCAATACAATCTTGGTGTCCTTTCAATGTCCCAAGATTGTCTTTTTTAACTGGTCCTCAACGATTCGCTACTTTGTCTTGTAGTGACTTTAGAACAAGAGTGACTTTTAAAATAAAATTTTGATTGGGCGGCCTATTTCCACCTTTGCGTACGCGGCCTTCCACCTTCACCTTTCCTTTTAATTCTTTCACTTTTGCATCTTAAGATTTTAGATTCAACCTTTGAACCTTAAGAGGAAAAATACTTTGTACCTTTAGTTTCGACCGGTTAGGGCTCTACATTGACTATCTTGGTAAGAATTCTACATGCTTTGGTGTGAGCAATTAATCCGGCTCGAGATGAAGATGAGGGCAAAGATAAAATGTTATTTGAACTCTCAGCTTTTCCATTTGCTTGTGGGTGAAAGGGTGCTGAATTTTTGTGAATCACTAGAAATTCATTCATCAGTGACGCAATGACTTCATTGATGAAATATGTACCTCTTTCACTGACTATCTTGACTGGTGGTACAAATCTAGTGAAGATGTTTTCAAATAAGAATCTTATGGTGGTTTGGGCATCATTTTTCCTAGTGACTTTGGCTTCTAGCCACTTTGTGAAGTAGTCGGTTGCTACCATGATATACTCTACATGGGATCCTCTTGCTAGGGGATTAATGGGTCCAATAAAGTATATTCCCTATCTTGAGAAAGCTCTTGCATTGATCATTGGTCTCAATGGCATGTCCTCTCGTCGGATCGGATACTTAATTCATTGACAAACATCCAATCTTTGCACATAAGTTTCTCTATCCATATGTAGTGTTGGCCACCATAAGCCTCCAATGAGAATCATTTTAACACTCTTGTTAGTTGAAAAATGACCTCTGGCTGCCCTAGCATGCACCATTTCTAATATGGGAAGGTATTCTCCTTCATGTACACACAATTGCAATTGATTATCCTTTCCTCACCTGAACGTGTATTTTCCCAAAATTGCATAATCTGTACTTTGTTCTATGTGGGATTTTTTTTGCCAGGTTGACTCCTTCTGGATGTGTTTGTGATCTCAAAAAGTCTACGAGTGGCTTACTCCACTCAGATGCTATCACTGAATAGCATATAGATGAATGTTCATCTTGTGTAGACACTTGAAACATATGACAATTTGTTACATATTCATGTACATCCTTTTGTATGTTTGACCAATACATTACTAATCTCTTTAATTCTTGAGTTGTTCCACTTATACCTTCATGTGTTCTCCATTTACTCTCCTAGGCTTATTTGATAGATTGCTTTGTTCTTCATCTTCAACACCTCTTAAAAGTATTCCATTAGAGGCTTTGAAATATAAGATTCCTACTACTACATGTAGGTTTCTTATATTCCAAAGTTCCTAGTCTCTAGTTGTACTGATCCTATGACTTGGTCCATGTGTGCGTAAAGGTTACCAATTTTTTAGCCCATCTAGGACAAACTTCTAGGTTGAATAAGTAGATATCTGGTAGCTCATCTACTACTCCTTTTGGTGGTTCTCCATGAGTGATCCTTGACAAGTGGCCATCCCTAACATGCATATTTCCTTCCTTGACCACTATGTCAAAATCAAATTCCATAAGTAATAGAAACCATCTAACTATCCTTCGAGTGTTACAAGGTTTATTGGCCAAGTACAATAGATCTTGGTGATCAATAAAGAACTTGAATTTGTTGGTTAGTAGGTAATGTCTAAACTTCTTCACTACATAGACCATCCCTAAGCCTTCTTGTTCCGTGGTGGTGTAATTTTGTTCTTCCTAGTTTAATTTTCTGCCCACATAGGCAATCGGGTGATCTAGTTTTCATTCATCTATTGGTTGTGCTAATATGCATCCAATGGCAAAATTAGATGCATCAACATGTATGTGGAATGGGTCATTCCATGTTGGCACTTTCAAGATTGGTGTTGATTTCAACCTTGATTTTAACTTATCAAATGCATGTTCGCATTCATCTCTCCAAGTGAACTGAGTTAAAAGTCCATATAATGGTTTTGCAATTACTGCATACATGTGAATAAACCAACGATAATATCCACAATGGTCCCTAAAAGCTTGCACTTCTTTCACATTCTTAGATCTAGGAAATTCAAGAATAACTTTGATCTTGTCTTTCTCTATTGAAATGCCATTCTTGGACACTATATGTCCCAATATTTTTCCTTGTCTCACCATGAAAACATGTTTCTCCATATTCAAGCATACTCAATATTTTTTGTATTTCTCAAATATTTTCCTAAGCTCGGCTATATGGATTGGACATTGAGATGAATATGCACATAAATCCTCCACATAGACATTCATACTTTCTCACAAATATTCTTTAAAAACATGGCGCATCAATCTTTGGAAGGTGGGTGGGGTGTTGCTTAAACCAAAAAGCATAACCATGAATGTGTACATTCCCCATTTTGTAGCAAAGGTAGTTTTGTGTTGATCTTTAGTGGAAATCACTACTTGATTATAACATGAAAATCCATCATGAAAATTGTACACTTCCTTGCCTACTACCCTTTCCAAAAGAACATCTATAATGGGTAATGGATAGCTTGAATAGTGGCAGCATTAACCTTCTTTAGGTTAATACAAACTCTAAGATTTCCATTCTTCTTTGGTGCAACCACCAAAGGAGAAACCCATTCAGTGTGCTCTATCTCGTATATGAATCCAACCGCCAATA
The DNA here is from genome assembly GCA_020310875.1 of Ceratopteris richardii. Taxonomy (NCBI): domain Eukaryota; kingdom Viridiplantae; phylum Streptophyta; class Polypodiopsida; order Polypodiales; family Pteridaceae; genus Ceratopteris; species Ceratopteris richardii. Next base: position 76,868,750 of record CM035439.1, read on the forward strand.
GTTTGTCTATCTCTTCTTTAATTTAGCTGAATAGACATTGTTATAGGTATGAGGTCTTTGTTTAGACTGTTTAGCATTGGGTGTCATAGGAATTCTATGAGAACATATTGAGGGATCAACTCCCATCATATCTTTGTAAGTCCAAGCAAATACGTCGTAATACTCTCATAACAATGCTCTCAGCTCTCATTCTTCTTGTTGACTAGACTCTTAGGAGGGAAAAATCAAAATTGGGAAGAGGAGAGACAACACTAGAAGCCCTAGAACAAATAAAAAAATGGAAAGAATGGATCAGAGAACAAAATGAGAGATACTTACAAGGTGAAGAACCCATTCCCATGGAAAATTATCATACTACGAAGATCAAAACCCTAGGAAGCCAAGTGAGACATGCTTATTTAAACTTGGGGATTGGAAAGAAGGAATACCACTTGGTACATTCTTTAATTGATATAGGAGAAGCCCTAAGTAGTATATGTGCTTCTTTAGTGGAAAAATTAAAGATGCCATTCACTCCTAGAAAGGCTTATATGATTGGGATTGGAGGTAATATCATTGAATGCCTAGGAGAAGTAACCTTGTCCTTACATTTAGGGAACAATATGATGCAACAAAGACTAGGTCTGTAAAGGATCCAACCTACTAAAATAACTATTTCTAGGACAAGATTGGGTATATGAATACGAGGTTACAATACATTTGGCCCAAGGATATATTTGAGCCAAGGTAGGACATCAAGAAGTTTTTAGTCTCCTAGACAAGAAACCACTAAAGGCAATTGACATGGAAAACCATATAGTACCAAATCAAAGTATGCATAACTTAGAACCTGAGCCAAACTCTTTACATAAGGATTACATTCTTCAACCTACCTTAAGTGTCAATGAAAATTCTTGTTCTACTACATGTATTCAGCCCACCCCTCCTTCTCAAGAGAACAATACAAAGAGCCATAGTGAGGTCATTAATTATAGAAAGGAACATAGAGCACCTTCAATAAGTCTAGCATAAAGAAAGACTCCATAAACTACTCACATCTTTCTAGATCTGGTCTGAAAAAAAGAAGTCAGAGGAACTATCCACACTCGAGATGATCCCATATCCTTGAGGATAGCTTTGGCATTGTCAAGAGTGCTTCAAATTTTTTGTCATAAAAAAGAAATTATTTCTTTCTCCCATGGTGCAAAAAGGGATGAACTCACCATTTTCCCATAATTTTGATGCATCACATTGAAACCAATGGACAGCTTCTAGCCTCACTAAATTCTTGGGTAAAGGCAATGGGACAAACATCACTTGGCTAGATGATCCTACTATATCCATTGCCTTGGCATGAACAAAAAAAGGTGAAACTTCTTGCGGAATTCAATTCACTTGATGTTGTTTCATATTTGTATGTAGCAAGAACTTTTTCTAGACAATCCTGATTTATGTTCTAAGGTCCTCCTTTTGGTTTGTAATCTACTTATTGGCCCACAAAAGAGTGAGCATTATTATGAAGGGATACAATAGGAGTGGGTTTTCACTTAGTGACTTCCAAAAGATAACACTTTATTAGATCGATTCAACTAAGCACCCATATCTCAATCATCATCAAATCATATCCAATATTAGACATAGATCATGAGATAGACTTGAATCTATTTAGGAATCCTTTTTTGGGTAGGTAAGTTAGTGTTTTTTGTGATACTATTTTTAGCTAGGAACTTGAGAATATTCCATTTATGATTTGCAGATAGAACTTTAAGTGGTGCTTCCACCACACATGGTTGTGTTAGTGCATCCACATAAGAGAACTTTTGTGGAGATTTCTTTTTCTAGATTAACTTGGCAGATCATGATTGTGGAACTTGTTGTGAACATCCCTTCTTGGATTGCCCTATAAGTGGGATAAATTTCTTGGATTTCTTTTCCTTTCGAGGATTTATCATCTTGAACTTTTTGATGGGTTGAGGGAAGATACTAGATTTGGGAAAGCAAATCTAAGTATGAGCTTTTTGTGCTTCTAGCAAGATTTAGGTATCCAAATCTTCCTTGAGGAACAAGAGTGGTTGGAAAACACTTTTTGCATACATGACTTATGCTTTCTTGATTGCAATTTATGAGGGTTTGGATGTGATTGAGAATTACTTCCTTTCACCACCCATATATGTCCTAGAGATCAAGGCACATAAATCCAAACACACTTCCTTTGTTCTTATGACACAATGTTTTATTAGTCTCTTAGAATTCACAATGGTGTGGTCTTTGATTCCACATGCTTAATTTCCTTATGTGTGGAATTCATATTTGTGTCTCTTATAAGTTCCCCTAATGGAATGGTAATCCACTCATCTTCTATTCTTGTCTTGAGATGGTTTGTTGCTAGTTTAAGGCCTATTGAATGTTCTAAAACCCAATATTTTCCTAAGGCTACACTATTGTCAAGTGAAGCAACTACACTCTAGGAGCTTGGCTCTAGTTGTGTACCCTGCAATGTGGATTGGTATAGTTTCTTCTCCACAACATGGCATTTATGTATTGAATATGCTTATTAGTGTAACTTGCACTAGTTTAATGGAAAATTGCAGTTTTTATACTAGAGATAGATGTATCATGTTGCTTATTGCTTCTATGCCTATGAGAATCTTTGAGGCTGCATTAGAATCTATACCCTAAATCATCCCATATGTGTGAACTTTGATCAATGATTCTTTGAGAAAATTCCTCAATCTCGGACATTCCCATAGGGATATCATGTTGTCCCTCTAGGTGTTTGTATGCCTTTTCTTCCATCAATTTTTGTTTTTTTATTCCTTATGGGGCTTCTTCTTGAGCTTCTTGCCATATATTTAGCTCTTTTCCCTTTTGGTCTTTGGTCTTCTACAATTGAAGCAACATATCTTGAGTGACGGGCTTATGAAAAAGCTTGGATCTACATCCATCAATGTAATTAGGGATGAGTTCTACGTCCAAAGAAGCGACTTGTATGGCACCACTAGGTGCCATCCTATGAATTACCAATAGAACATAATCTCTCTTTTGAAACTTGTTTGCATGTTGCTTGAGTGTATATATGATTGATGACATGATTGCTCCTACTTCATCTACATTTGAATCCGCATGAGTGCATCTCCATTTTGTATCCAGGAGGCACTCCATTTCTAGTCTATTTCCATTTTATATTGTATTTCCTTTGTATTCGGGTACCTTGCCATGTGTTTCTACCAGTTGTATTCATTCTCCTTTCAGGAGACTTATCCCACATATGATGTACTTTTGAGAGCCCCTCCCAAATCTATATATGGAGGGTCTCTCCCCTCATTTGTACTTGGTTAGAAGCTTGAGGAGCCTACTCCATGCTCTTGGCAAGCTCATTTCTAATCCACATGAGTTTACCCATTTCATGGTCTCCTCATTTTGTGTCTCACACATTCTTTGTTTTGTGAGAGTACTTTACTTTTCATTTAGCTTCCGCGTGTGTACTCTCTACATGGTATCAGAGTGTTAGGTGGAGGTCTTGGTGGTGTGTTTGGTGGTCGTTTTGTTGGTGGTGCTAGTAGAGCTTGGTGGCGTGGCTCTCCAATCATTGAGAGAAGTCCCTTTTGCCATCATTTTGTGCTCTTTGGGTTGTACATTGCCCATTTTCCCACCCTCCCACCCTTTCTTCTTCATCATTTTGAACCCCTCCCTCCCACCCTTGCATTTGATGGCACATTGTCATTTTTAGTGCTTCATTGTTGTCATCTATGTATGAAGTTGTTGCACATATCAAGTTTTTTGGAAAAGGCAATATGCCTTGAGTATGCTACAAAAGTATGGTATGGTTGATTGTAAGTCGATTTCTATGCCAATATCAGAATTTGAAGTTGGATACTACACTAGGGGAAGCATTGGAAACTGCTACTATGTACAGGAAACTATGGGAAGTTTGATACATCTCACCATTACAAGACCTGCTCTAAGCTACAATGCAAGACTTTAGAGTCAATTTAAGTAGTTTTTTAGAAAACCAGATTTAGATGCTCTGAGATGCACTCTACCTTGTGTGAGTGCTACTTTTGATTATGCATCGTTTTATGAAGCTAGTGTAGAATTGCAGGCTCATGGATACACATATGTAGATTCTGGTACTGTTCCAAATAGAAGATTTACTAGTGGCTTTCTATTCTCACTTGGAAGTGTTGTTGCAACATGGAGTAGTAAGAAGCAACCCACTATTGCTTTGTCGAGTATAGAGGCTGAGTATATAGGTGCTGCAATGGAAGCATGTGAGGAATCATGGCTAGAGATGCTACTCAAAGATTTGGGTGTGGAAGTGGAGAAGCCTATCATCATTTATTGAGCTAATCTTAGCAGCATACAATTATCATGAAATCCTATTTTTCATGCTGAAATAAAGCATATAAAGTTACATTATCACTTAATATGGAGAAGGTATGAGCAGGTGATATTGATTTTGTTTATATGAGAATATATGAGAAAGTTTCTCATATTTTCACTAAAGATCTTAGAGCACAAAAGGTGAAGAAGTTCTAAAAGATGACATTGAGCTTGAGGGGGAAGTGTTGAGATATTAATCTCAACATGTGATGATCGATGATGACATGTACCACTTTTCATTTCTCTAACATGTATAGTGGTTACATAGATATATGTTAGGGATACTTTAGTGAGCTTTACAAGATTTATCTACCAAGAGCGATGGCACATTTGTTTCTTGCTAGCTCACTCATTTGCAGATGTTAGGATTTTCTTTATGTACTATTCTTTATATATTGTATTGGTTGCATTGTTATATGATGTCATTCTTATAGAAAAAGTAGAAGAAGGTCATTATTCCTTGCCTCAATTTGTACTCTCTTTGTGTGTGAGAGTGTGTGAGATCTCTTCTCATTATCTCCTTTCTCTTGATAGAAAGTTCCATTTTCACATTAGATTTTGTAGTGCTACATCTCCCACATGCATGATGAAGCTTTCCTCTGCTCATTAAACGGCCCTCGCTTCCTCATGCAAAGGTTATCCATGATTAGGGGTGAGATTTGACATGTGTAGAAGAAGACCATGCCATGAAGCATGTGCACATGGAAGTTGGACTAGACAATATGACACCACAAGAAATTAATTTCATAACAATGGAAGGAGAAGTGGAACTAGAATTTCCATGGTTAAGTGGCATGGATCATGAGTTTGAGCTACTGGAATGGATGGGGGTGGAATCTCCATCTTGCTACACTATCTCTTTTACTATGAATAGCACCAGAGGAAATAGAAAGAATCCAGCGGGGAGAACCCATAAAAGACCATAGAAGAGGTAAGAAGTATCTAGTCCATAAGGATAAAGAAAACAATGGAGCATGGAGGGAGCCAGTAAAGAAGGATCACTTGGATTGGCTACCCTTGGAAAAGATACCCCTTGGTTGGGTGCAAGAAAATATGAGCACTAGTGAAGTGGAGGAGGCATTGACATACCCCAAAGTAATCCTAAGGGAGAAGGCATGTAACTTTTGGAGACATCTCTTGAGGAGACATCAAATTCAGTGAAGGAAATCAATTTAGGAGGAACGGAAGAGGCCAAAAACCATCCAACTAGGTGCATGGTTGTGGAAGGAACCAATCCTACTCGACAAGGTAATCTCATTCATGCAAAGTTATAAATATGTTTTTGCATGGACTTATGAGGCATTGAAAGGCATTCTAATAACCTTAGGACTCCAGAGTCTACACCATCCCTCTTCTCTTAGACACCAAACTTGTAAGAGGAAAGATCTACATGCTCAACCCTATTTTGCCCCCCTAAAATTTGGTACCTGAAAAATAGTGATCGATATTTCAATCCATTTGCAATGTTCAAGATCTCATCAGGTGTCTATTCTCTCATACTTTCCCCATGCTTCAATATTTGACATTTTTAAATGTATGACTACGTTTGGAACATATAAGTGAAGTGTTGAGATGGCAATGCACCCAACAGATTCTCCTTCTCGAGAGCTCCATGAAGATACCCCTGCAATAGAAAACCAAGCTCAAGATGCAACACACAATACTCTGCACAGGGCTTGGCATGAACACAAATTTCTTTGGTGTTACAAATGTGGTCGAACTTATAGTCTATGGCTGACCATGCCACTATATGTTTTATTAAAGGACATATACAAAAGTGTCTTGTGGCCATTTTTCCTTTCACATGGAAACTAATGGTAACAATCTCCCACTAAAGGCCAATATGGCCTAAGTGAACATGGGAGAAAAATAAAGAATGATAAAGAATACTTGAGTGTAACCCCATCAATTGACAACAATGTCAAAAGCTATCTTGTGGTAGAACTTTAGTCAAAGCATATGTAGCATTAGCTTGAGTATGAACCTTCTCAAGAATAATGCACTCAGTGGCTAATAAGTCTCTAATGAAGTGATATCTTACCTTAATGTGCTTTGACTTTGCATGATAGACCAAATTATTGAACAAAGCAATGGCACTCTGACTATCACTGAGCAAATGAGGTACATGCTAAGGTAGGCCCATATGAAAAGCAAGATGAGAAAGCCACAAAGCTTCCTTACATGCCTCACTTGCTGCAGCATACTCTGCTTCTATATTGGAAACAACTATACATTCTTGAAGATGAGATCTTTATGAGATAGCACCTCCAACAAAATGAAAAAATTACCTTGATTTAGACTTTTGATTGTCTACACAACTAGCATAATCAGAATCTTTGTAACCAATAATCGATCCCTTCCCTCTCCCCAAGCATAAAAACTTGTCCTTAGTGCCACTCAGATACCTCAAAAGGATCTTGAACACTTCTCAATGCTTCTTTCCAAGATTAGGCATATATCTTCTCACAACTCGCATTGCAAATGCAATGTCTGGTCTCGTGGCTACCACAACATACATGATCCTACCAACAATAGATTAATAAGGAATTTTGGTCATGAATTCTTTTTCCTTATTTGATTTGTGGCAATCATCCTTGCTGAATTTCACATATGTGGGTAAAGGTGTACCCAATGCCTTGCCACCCTACATATTGAACCTGTGAAGTACTTTGGATATGTACTCACTTTGAGACAAGTATATGGATCTTTTACTCCTATCATGAGTAATGCACATGCCAAGAATATGTTTGGTATCGTGCAAATCCTTCATATCAAATGTCTAACTCAACTTCTTTTTGAGGAATGATAAGTCATAAGAGGACTTCCTAGCAATCAACATATTATTGACATAAAGTAATCATATCAAGCTATCATCTGAGCATCTCCTTGTATAGAGATAATGATCCTCATTACTTTGAGAATAGTCTTGAGACTTCATAAAAGCATCAAAATTTTGGTACCATTGTCTAAGGGACTATTTAAGTCCATATTAGCTCTTCTTTAGCTTACAAACTATAATTTCTATGCCAGGAACTACATAACCCTCTGGTTGTTCCATATCGATCTCATCTATAAGATCTACATGCAAGAAAGCAGTTTTCACATCCATTTGGACTAGCTCTAAGTCCTCCATTGCAAATAATCCTAGGAACATGCATAGTTTAGTCATCTTGACTACAAGAGAGAACATTTCTTCAAAATTAACACCATGTTGTTGCTTAAAACTCTTTGCAACAAGTTGCGCTTTATACTTTGGAGAAGCACTATCTGATGTGAATTTCACCTTATACACCATGGTAAAGCTTTCCTACCCTTCGACAAAGGTACTAAATCCCAAGTACCATTGTTGTGAATAGAATACAATTCACTTCTCATTGCACATACTCACTTGACATGATCCTCTGTTTTCATAGCCTCTTTGTACCAAGAAGGCTCACCAGTGTATGTTAGCATAAAAAATCCAAACTTGGAAGATATCTATCAGGTGTATGTGAGACACATGCAGAACATCTCAATGATTTCTGAACAAGAATATTTGTTGATTGAAATAATTGGACATTCTTGTAAACATTCCTATGTGTAGCATTTTTATGCATGTTAACTAGAGGGCTAATATCCTCAAACACCACTCTTCTCACATCAAACTACTTAATTGGTCGTTTATGCATCTTAGACTCATTGAAAATCACATCACTACTTCTAATCACTGATCATATTTCAAGATCCCATAAGCGATATTATAATTGGCCTTATATTTTCTACGAATCTCCTCACTCAAGAGTGCTCCGCATATGTCATCATAGACCAGTTTACCACCAACTACACTGTGAAGAGGTGATGGGAAATAGATAGAGATTGAAAAAAACCTATTCAACACCAGCCAAGATAGCTTCTCGAATGTCTAATATACTCGCTTAGCTTAAAAAGTATGCATGAAGAACCACTAAGTCCTTTGGAACATCATTTCCAAATGAATGCTTTGAAATAGATGATTTTGTACTTCACAAGTCTTGGAAAAACTTCTATTTTGGGAAGAGATGTTCACAGTAAAATGCTAAGAGCTCACAACCTTGTATGAATTGACCAGAGAGATTTTTCACGCATTCAATTATAGTTTCTAGATAACTAAAGCAAGTTATTTGATGAATTTAGCCTCACTATATAGGGAGAAATCAATGTAACAAGTCTAGGGGTCACCCCTAGACTTGTTACATTCACATAACAAGGTGAAGTGTAGACACAATTACATTCAAATCTACATAACTTGAGATATAATAACCCAAAGATAATGATACTTCATATGTAAGCTCAAAAGCTCATATCTAAGTAATCCAAGTGAAACGTTGTAAATTGGATACTCACATAAAGAGAAATGAAGCACAAAAGTTGACTATGCACCTCAAGGTACTGTAGTAGTACACAAAGAATCAATACTCAAGATATATGAATCAAAATGTGTATCGATATCACACATATGATACAAGGAAGTTGTGGAGGACTACTTTCACTTGAGTTGAGTACGATGTATGCTCACTTCAGCTCAAAACTCTTAGAAAAGCTCACTCTACCCCATGACGAGAAGGGGGTCCATTTATACATTATTTTGAATTTGAATCTTGATGAGTCATAAAGTAGGAAGTACAAGAAAAATTTGAATCTTGTACCTATTTATAGATCAATCAAATTTTTCTTTACCTTGTATATCCCTCTAGAACTAGTGATCTTCATAGATGGATTCTTGGGCACCAACTCCCAAGTTTGATTTTCCTGTAAGGCATCAATCTCTTCCTTCATGGCATTCATCTATGCTTGCTTCTTCTTTGCTTCCTCAAATGATGAGAGTACCTCAGAGTTTGAGTCCTATGATAGATATATAGAATGTTTAATAACTAATGATGTTTCATAACCATACCTTTTTGGTTTTCTCTTCTCTCTAGTTGATTTTCCATTTGTTTGTGTAGAGGATTCTACCACATCCCTCAACTCCTGCATTTTGGTTTTGCCTTTGGAGTTCCAAGAATTGATTTCTCTTCTTGGAGTCTTCTAATCATCTTCAGAGTTGCTTGATGCTTCAAATGTGTGCTCATTCTATAGGAATCTCCTAAACGCACTCTTGAAGTTTGAAAACAAAGGAACTTGTGAATGATGTGTGTGCCACTCTCCTCCCATCCAATATATCATCTTGCATCCGAAAATATAATGATTTGGAATGGTCTATCGTTTCCATGTGGCCATCATGCAACAGTCATATCCATTACCATTGAATACCTTAGGATATTCCCCGAGCTTGGAACCTTGGCTAAGGCTGGCCCTTGTCCCACACACACATGGAGTGGTCTCTGTAGACCAATTTTTGACACTCTCTCCCCCTTCTAAAGATTATTATACTCAATGATCAATTAGGGGAAGTACTTGCAAACTAGAGCTTCTAATTCCCAAGTAGAATCTGTAAGCGGTAATCCTCTCTAGGCTACTCGATACTCTTGGATGATATGGTTTCTCAACCACTTCTATCTCCGATCTAGTATCCTATTTGGAGAATGATCTATGCTATTGCTTTAGTACAAAGAAATAATACCCTCTATTAGATTATGCTCCCTAGAAATATACTTTCTAAGTTTACAGACATGAAACATTGGATGGAATCTGCAATCTGGAGGAAGTTCTAATTGGTATGCAACATCAATAACCTTCTTAACTATCTTCCAAGGTCCACAAAACCTTGGCGAAAGCTTAATACACTTCTGTGTGGAACAAAGGAACTTGTAAATGATGTGTGTGCCACTCTCCTCCCATCCAAAATAGTAATGATATGGAATGGTGTAGTGTTGCCATGTGCCCATCATGCAACACTCATCCCCATTACCATTGAATACCTTAGGATATCCCTTGAGTTTGGGACCTTGGCTAAGGCTGGCCCTTGACCCACACACACACACATCGAGTGGTCTCTGTAGACCAATGTCTGACACATTCTTCTTTGATAAGGTTGGAAAGTCCTCCTCTCATAAGGTAGTTTGATCCTCTTGAAATCATCTTCATCATGATTTTTTTTCATCCAACACAACATATCGACTTACAATGAATCCTTTCTTGCTTGGATTGTACAACATAACCTTTCTAATTAAGATCTAGCTAGTGAATATGCATTTCTCTGCCTTAGGGTCCAGTTTGGCTCTAATATGTGAAGATATGTGTGCATATGCAATGCACCCAAATATCCTGTAATGATCAAGGCTAGGTCTTCTTCCATTCCATGCCTTATATGGGGTCATGCCATCCAGAGCCTTTGACGGAAGTCTATTTACCAAATAAATAGCTATTGATATTGTATCTGCCCACAAGGTGTTGGAGAGTTTCTTCTCATTTGGCGTTCACCTTGCAGCCTCCATAATTATTCTTTTCCTTCTCTCTGCCACTCCATTTTGCTCAAGAGTGTATCTTGTGGTGATTTTCCTTTTGATCCCTCTCTCTTGGAGATAAGAATCAAATCCATGGGAGAAATATTCTCCCTCTCGATATCACTTTAGTCTTTTTAGGGTTTTACTTATTTGGTTCTCCACAAGAGCTAAATAATTTTTGAAACATGAAAATACTTCATCATTATGCTTCATAAAATATAAGATAGTCCATCTACTAAAATCATCTATGAATGACACATAGTACCTTGATCCAGAGATTGAAGGCTCCTTCCTTTGTCCCCAAACATCTATGTGGACCAACTCCAATAGGTCTCCATGTATGTAGCCTTTCTTGGTGAAGGGTTGCCTGTGTGACTTACCAAATTGACAAGCACTATATTTATATATCATATGTTGTTTTGGTATATTTGGTAGCCCAAGTACACATTGATCCCTACTGCTTTGTTTGAGAGCTCTTTCTCCTATGTGAGCTAATCTTTTGTGCAAAATCTCTAGCTTTGATAGAGTTTGGGAGCCATAATTGAACAATACAATGTTCTTAGTGCCTTGGAGTTCAAAGATGAAAAATCTACCTATCCTTTCTCCTCTTACTATCTTCTTGTATCCCTAATGTGGGTCTTCAACAAATGCTGCATGCTTGGTAAATCTAACCTGCAAACCCTTCTGAACAGTTTTTCCTACATTGATGATGTTCTTTGTGTTGACGACATGATTGCTCCTACATCATTTCCATTTGTATCAGCATGAGTGCATCTTCATTTTGTATTTAGGAGGTACTCCATTTCCATTTCATTTCCATTTTATTTCCCTTTTATATTGTATCTCTTTTGTATTTGGATACCCTGCCATTTGCTTATACCTATGTATTCATCCTCCTTCAAGGGGATTTATCCCACATTTGATGTACTTTGCAGATCCCCCTCCAACTCTATATAAGTAGGGCCTCTCCCCCCATTTGTACTTGGTTAGAAGCTTGAGGAGCCTACTCCATGCTCTTAGCAAGCTCACTCTAGTCCATGTGAGTTTTCCCATTTTATGGAGTACTCACTTTTGAGTCTCACACTCTTTCATTTTGTGAGTACTCTTTCTTTTCATTTTGCTTCTGTGCGTGTATTCCCGACATGGTACCAGAGCATTTGGTGGAGATCTTGTTGGTTTGTTGGGTGGTAGCAGTGCTTGAGTTTGGTGATGTTGCTCTCCACATGAAGAAGTGTGTTTCCATCATTTTATGCTCTTTTGGGTCTCACTTTGCCTATTTTCCCACCCTCTCACCCTTCTTTTCATCATCTTTCCCAACGCTGCTACCCAGACTCGTGACGGATTTTGGAGATTTTTTATCATTTTAGTGGTCATTTTTTAAGCATTGGTAATACATCTCAAATCTTTGTTTATAAACACTTTGTGTGGGATTTCCATGAGTTCATGCATACGAACTTCGTAGTGTTCACAAACACTTTTGAACATTTTTTCCATGAGGTCTTGAAAGATCTTTCTACCTCATCTCTTGCAAGCTAAGCAAGTTGCGTCTGTCTTCAACCTGGGCACAACAAAAGCATTTGCAATGCAACTCTATCATTACACTAATCTTATAGTGTGAACTTCAACTATTACATTCCATAGATCAGAGCGGTATCTCTTCAATCTGCTTGCTAAGGAAAGGCACAACAAGTAGGATACTTTCTCCATTGTCTTCAGGCCATGTCGCCCCTTTAACTGCACACACAACAGAGAGGCACCATATTTGTTTGCGGTTCTTTATTTTTCAAGTTTAAAGAGTCTTTCGTGTCCTCTGTGCAGTTCTCCATTTTTCAAGGTGCCATAAGGTGTGAATACTCAACGCATACTCACCACAAGAGCAGCTCGCGCAAGTCTTCAACTGCCTGGCCTCGCTAGCCACTGAATCTCCATAGCCATCACCTTCTACAACCCTTCACATTTGACTACTTCTCATCAGAAGCAGTCCAACATCTCAATCAAAGGACACTATGGGTGCTGACAATAAGGGAACAAGATAATTGGCCTTCAGATCTGTGCTGCCCAAGCACTTGCATTAGCAGCTAGACTATGCCATTCTCAGGGATGAACTCAGTTGCGCCAGCAGTGTCATTGATGGCCTCACAAGCTGCTTAGATGGGTCGTCGTGTTCTCGAATCAGGAGAGCACCTGAGGATGTAGAGGGGGCAACCGTATTGTCAGAACGATCGACAGAGAGCAAGCATATAGAGTCAAGGTTCATTGTCAGGAGAGAGAGAGAGAGAGAGAGAGAGAGAGAGCGAGAGAGGGAGATTGGTCGGACGAAAAGGAGAGGGCTGCCATAGTGAGGCAAGCTACTCGGAGGAGGAAAGGCTTTCAAGCGGGGAGTAAGTTCAGACAGCTGTGTGCCATTCACCAATCCGCTACTCAGCTTGAGGAACTCATCCTTTACACACGAGTCACGACCCAGAGAGTAGCCGTTGCTGCGTAGAGAGCTGGCACTTGTCAAAGTACTCTGCAGAGAGATCTTTGAGAGAGAAAGTCCATTCTCTGCAGCAATGGACTTATCATCTTTCTAAGTGACTCAGGCACGTCCCTCAAGGCCACAAGAGTTGCAACGCAGCACCACAGTTTCTCTCTCTGATTACAACGCGATAGTGTGACTCCATTTCTGTTTGAGAGAGAGAGATAGAGAGAGAGAGGTGTAGTAGAACTGCTCTCTACTTCAATTTCATTCTGGTGAAGCCACGCAAAATACACGAGAAAGAAAGACTCTCTAGCATTTGTTGTTTTAGCACCTCTGACGTGGCAAATACTCGATTTAGCACCTCTGACGTGGCAAATACTCCACGACAGGATTTTAGAGCATTTCGTGCTTGTTGACATCATCAGTGATGCACTTGCAAGCCATCCAAAATTAATATTTATTTATCACTACGTCATCATGCTTTTGTTGCAACTTGCAAGCTATTGCCAAGAAATCATTGCCACATGGTCAGTTAACATCTCATGGTATTGCTTGTCCACTTGCTTATGTCTTGATGGAGAGTTCAAACTAATTAGTTTTTATTCAGAGGTCCCATTCTAGAATTATTGAATGTGTTCGAGCCCGCGTAGCCTAGTGGTTGACACTTTGAAGCTATGGAAGGAAGTCGTGAGTTCAAGTCTTAGCTGGACATGTCCATGAGATTCTCATGAAAGGTGCCTCTACCTTACGAGGTTGGGTGTGTGAGTGTATATTTCCAATTCATTGTACTCTAAAATTTGCATCTTTATGGTTTCTTATCCAATTTGCATGTTTATGGTCTCTTAACCACATAAAAAAAGATAGAACATTACCATTCATCTTACTCCTTCTCATACTTCTAAGTCACGTTCAAAGTACACTTAGAGTGGTTTCAAACTGAGGTGGTGGAACTAACAAAGAAAAAAGGTGATTCTAGGTGGAAGAACATAATGTATCCAAGAGTCCTCTGATCATGTATTCACACAAGGGTGGAACATAAAAAGTATGTGTGATTTTTCGAATCTTACCTTGTCCAATGAAATACTGTGAAACAGAGTCTAATGAGTGTTTGATGACGAGCGGATACTATCAAGATTGCCATGTAAGGTGGAACATCTCATGGTGCGGGGGGAGGGGGATCAGAACAAAGTAGCTTAGAATGTACTGCTTACTCAGCATTATGCAACAAGCTACGTGAAGGGTGCCGCTGCGCTATGTGAATGTGAAAGGTTGATGCCACATGGCTCATTTTAATTCGCTTATGGATGTTGCAGAGCACTGCCGCTGTGTTGTGTGAAATGACCCTTGCTATCCAAACGTTTTGTTCCACAAGTTTATCCACGAACTACCATATGTCAACTAATCAATTGGTAAACCTTCTATTATCCCACTTGGAGAAAAGTTGTGGAGGTTCTTTAGGTGGGTCATTTGCAAATCGTGTTGCAACACAAGTCTTCCTTTTTAAGACCACTTGGAGAAAAGTTGTGGAGGTTCTTTAGGTGGGTCATTTGCAAATCGTGTTGCAACACAAGTCTTCTTTTTCAAGACCACTTGGAAAAAAGTTGTGGAGGTTCTTTAGGTGGGTCATTTGCAATTGGTATTTACCATACGTCATCTAATCAAATATTCGTAAACCTTCTATTATCCCACTTGGAGAAACGTTGTGGACGTACTTTAGGTGGGTCATTTGCAAATCGTGTTGCAACACAAGTCTTCTTTTTAGACCACATACTCATCTACACTAATACTTATCTTTGGGAAACACACTTACGGTTCCAACCCTTATTTTACCCTCACCTTTGGCACACATTATTTGGCTTTTTTTCGACACTAAGTGCTCAACTTTGCAACTCAAGAATATAAGAAGAAGGAACTTATATGTGTGTATTTGTGGGTTGGAGGCTAGTCTAAGCCCACCCACAAGCTTTCTCAAGTTCCTAAGCCTTCTCTAAGGCTATCTTGGTGTGCATCCGGCTACTCTAAGCCCTCTCTTTGCGTCGAATTGTTTCATTCTTTTGCTGCCAAGGGTAGGGCTATTCTAAGCCCCCCCTCCAATGTGTCTCTCTCATCTTCAAGTATGTGGATATTCTAAGCTACCACCTTCTCCAAGGTGTCCATCTCATCACCAACTGTAGGGCTATTCTAAGCCTTCCTACCCCAATTCAATTTTTGTGCCAATTTTGACTTCATTTTTACAAGTGTGGTAACTTATTTTCAATGATGACAATGTCAATAATTTCGAATGTGACATCTTCAAGTAAATGGTATTTACCTTCATTTTGTCGATCTTTATGCCAAAACATGAGCGAATAAAGGGAACCAACTATAATCTTTGGAAGGATACAATTATGGCATACCTTTATACCAACCTCTTATATGAATTAGTTGAAGAACCGAGTGATATCCAAACAAGGAAAGTGATTTAGGAGCCTAAAATATATGGAATGTCAAAGACAAGCGAGCTTTATGATAGTTACTTTTAACTTTTGATGAATTAACAGTGAGTCATAACAAACGAGAACTATGTCATAAAAAGAGAAACTCTATGCACTAAAATAGCCTTTTTTTGCATGATGTTAAAACATTCTTTATACCAGTATACAAGGTTTTCTAAAACCCCCCAAAATTATGCAAATTTTAAACATATTTTCAAAATTTTGACTACTTTAGGATAGCAAAATTTTGCTAATTTTAGAGTACCTTATCTAACACTTTTAAGAGAGAATTATGAAATGGATAAAAAAAAGCCTTATTTTATGATAATACTCATTTAGCTTGGATCAAACAAAAAGGAAATGAGCTAGAAAAGACTAAAAATTGATGCTACTAATTTGATAGCATTAGATAATTTTAGGAAAAACAATGAATTGTGTCCATGTGCAACTGATTCAATGAATAAAAGTTATTTGTATTTGTATATCCTTTCCTATCTAGCTAGTAGATTGAAATTGATCTTGTTTGGTGTGAAATGAATTGGTTGAGATTGTAAATTTTGGGTCTTTTTTGCATCGCTCCAAGATACTTTAATCAATATTCTAAAACATTGTGTTTTTCCTTGGCCCCAGTCTTTGCTCTTTAGAAAATTTGTATAAGCAAAAAAATATATACTTTGTGAGAGGAAGTTCGATCTTATTGTTGGAGAAACACTCACAAATTGGACATATATTTGAAGGTCAAAGCTTTAGAAGAAAACCACATGCCTATGTGAAGGGACAAATTCACAAGTGTATTATATTTGTAAAGTTAGTTCACTTTAGTTCTAAAAGTTTTTTAAAAATCACGAGAATGAGACAATCTATATAACTTAGTTTGTATCAAGTGGCACGAGAGTGAGAAGAAGTGGAAGAGAGTGACAGAATGTGAGAAGGAGTTCATTTTATATAACAGAGTATAGTTGGGCTTCTCTGAGTGAGAAAGCAACTGTAAAGTTTCTGAGTTTTTCATAGCTATGAGAAGTAAAGTTTTGTGTATGACACTCTCTCCATCATCTCCATGTTTGTCTACTGTGTGATGAGTTCAAAAGTTCAAGTTTTCCAAGCAACTCGATGCCTGGCATCGAGTTTGTGTTGATAAGTCCGTGTTTTATTCTCTGAGTGTTATGTACTGCTAGAACTTCTTAAAAACATGAGGTTTGTGGAGCAACTTGATGCCTGGCATCGAGTTTCAGCATAAAGTCGATGCCTGGCATCGACTTCCCACATAAAAGTGGTTTTCATCATATGTGTGTTAAACGCGCCTATTTCACGAACAAAAAAGTGGCTAAAAAAGCTCAAAGTCGATGCCTGGCATCGACTTTTGGTTGCAAGTCGATGCTAGGCATCGAATTTTCATTTTTGGACAGTCAGACTTACTAAAACAGGCAAAAATTCCACTTTTGGAAGTCATACAGGGTCATTTTGTGAAGGCTATATCTTGAGTTCTAGAGATCCGTTTCTTGCATATGATAGCTTGTTGGAAAGCTCCTCTTCTACTTTCATCCACCAAAAGATCTTGGAGAAATTATATTTGAGCAAAGAGGAATTAGCAAAATATTGAAGGTATGTCATTTCATTGACTAGAAAAATATGAAGAAGTAAAGTTCTTGGTTTCGGCTATCATTTCTCAAAGTTTTGAGTGGCAATGAGTTAATGGTGACCATAGAGGTTGTCTAGTGTCACATTAATTCATTTCTTGTGATGTTTCGCACATCAACACTTACGTCATACTCTTCCTTCTAGATTTATTTAATGGAAATATATATTCCATACTTTCTTAGAGCAACAAATATAGATTTTGGAAAGATGTCCATGCTAGACATCGGAATCTCACCGAAAATGAGAGGAAAACAAATGAGGGTATGTTGTTCATTATTGCACAAATAGATAGTCTATGGCAAGGCTTTGATTATGGATAATATGATCACACCTCTTTGTGCATGCAAAAGGGAATCAAAGTGCAGTAATGAGGAAATGTAGAAACTTGATGATCCATGTAGAATAGTTGTTATGCTCCTTGGTCATGGCTGAAGAAGGGCGAGGAAGTGGGGGAGAAAGGGAAAGGAGGGTAAGTAAGGGACAGAGTGATAGAAAAGAGAGAAAAAGGGTCGAGGAGCATATCTAGTACCTATGTTTTGAGTGGGTCATAGGCAATTCAACAATGCTTATTGCCTCCACAAGACAGGGAGAGAGAGAGAGAGGAGGTTGTCTTTCCATGCCCACAAAGTATAGATGATCATCAACACCTTGGCACAGACTTCTCAGCGAGAAAAAAGTGAATTTTATATTTTTTTGCAGCCTGGCATCGACTTGTCGCTGAAAACTACAGTTTTCAGCAAGAAGTCGATGCCAGGCTGCAAAAAAAAATAAAATCTTTACCAGATAGGTACCGCAATCCGCTCATCGTCTGAAACACAGAGAACTAAATCGTTCAATTACACCGCACTAAAGACCCATTATGCAACTCAAGATCCCTTACTGCAACTTAACCCTTACCGTATGATGATAGATTTCAACACTGAAGACAACACTATACTTTGCAGTGTTAGCGCACTATCACAATTCTACAGACCTCACCCAACAACTTGGCAGGACATTCCAAGAACTAGTACTAACCCAATACGCGCTCTTAACACACGATTGCAACAAGGATTTGTAGACGATTCACTTCAGACAACAGTTCGATGAGTTACTGTATGATGAATAACACTCACAACCACAACAAAGATCGAGAGATAACAGACACAGACAACAGATACAAACAAGGAGATAACGGATTACTCAGAAAAACTCAGAAGTTTTACAAACAAAGTTACAGTAACACTTCAGACAATCACCCAGACGAACAGTCTGGTGATTCCACGACTCGTTGTCCCTGAGCATCTCTATACATTGCTTTATATAAGAAATTACAATTGTTGTGTAACCACTTTTCGCGCGTTGTGGAGGTGATCGCAATCCGGGTGGATCGGGTCCGGTCGTGGCACACACAGGGTGTATGAAGCTAATGAATGTTGGAAGGTTTAAAGATGTGAAGGTGAAATTAATGTTGAGTATGGAGAAGAGAGAGATGTTGAAATAATTATGGGAATGGGAATGTAGGAGTGCAAGTTAGATTTATGAACATGAATGATAAGAATGAAAGAGAACCATACATACGAATGAAATTTGGAAGGAAGAATGGTCCATTGAAGGAGCTTCTTAAACACTTCCTAATTCCAATCCATATGCATAGTCTTCTTTGGATGATATGTATGCATGACGAGAATAGATGGAATCCTTTCACATAAATCAGTTTCGAAAGGAAGAATGGTCCAATATTGGAGCTTCTTATACACTTTCACAAACTAATAAATATGTATGGATTTGTATGGATTATATGCATGCAAGTGAATTATGATGATGGATTTTACTCACAAGCTCAAAGAAACATCCTCACTGGTTCAACGCAATACTGCGGAGCCTTCTCACACATAGAAGAAATAGAAGACATGTAAAAATACTTAAGAGACTGAGAGAGGTGACAAGAGACAAGTGACAAGTGACATGAATTAAAAGAATTTGAATTAAGTTACTTGTAAAAGATCGTCGTGGTACGTCATGCTAAGCAGTCTACTGATCAAAGGTGGTTCCGACCCTCAAACCATGACAGTTCAACCGAATGTCACACGTAAGAAGGTGAGTTCCACTCTAGTGACCCTATGTCTGTTTAGGCTCGTAACGTCTAACTAAAGAAGTCTAAGACTCATTAAAATCAGCTCTAACTCACTCACACGCTCCACCGAGGGTGAGTCAAGATAGAGATGCTGGTTTCAAGAGCCTATCCTAGATTGGAGTTCTAACTTAAATTTGAAACTAAGTTCTATACTCATACTAGCTCACCTTGGATCCTCACTCGCTCAACCGAGGGTGATCGTCTCAAGGAAACCGTAAGCTAGCATGAGCCCTATGGATGCCTAACAATGATGCTCTAGGAGTTTGGAGGGGGGTTTATATAGTTTTTTGAATGAATTTGGGCCCTTGGATCTAGAGAAATCAACTCTCAACTCTAGGATCACTACTTTTGATTACAACCATTTGATTAATCAAATCAATGGCTTGGAATTGTTCTTTCTATCAAATCTATTGTAAAGGAGTGAAATTTAGGTGCCCTCATTCTCCACCATTGGATCTGGGGATGATCTGGACCGTCGGATCAGTGCTGACATCAATTTGGATAAGATAAGCCACTATTTTTGGAGAAATGCTGCATTATTGATCTTTGATTGTAAAAAAGGTCTTCTTTTATGGAAAAAATTCGTGGATCCTCCTTCCTTTATGCTTTAGTGCATCTCCACCCTTGAATATGAGCTCATCTTGACCGTACAACATGGTTCAATCATATTTTGACATGTGGCAGACATTCAAGCCTTCAATTTTCTTATTCTAGAAAACTGTGGTGGCCTTGAAAACTGGACTTTGTGCTCTTTGACCCTCCAAAAAGTCTTTGATGAAGATGAAACATTGTAGGACTATGTTTCCAAAGATCTCCTTCAGGAATATGCAGAAAAAACTCCCATTTGAATCTAACTTGTACAAGTTTAACTACATTTGGAAGCTTGCAAGGTGGCATTAAGGTGTCTAGGAAGCTCGGATAGCCTTGAAACTTTATACAAATATGTAGCCACATATGGTCTTTATACATGCCAAACCATATGGCTAACATAAATTTCTATACAAGAATTTGTAGGGTCAAACTAGAAAAAATACATTTTTACAAAATGAACATAGCATATCAATGTGCTACCAAATCCATTTTCTGCTGAAATTTGGGCTATAGACTGCCTTTGACAATCTTTACAAGTATATGGATTTTCATCTAATTTGGTGACAATGAAATTTTTGCCCTAATTTCCCAACTTTGACCAGCTTTGACCAACTTTGACCGCTACCATGGACTTTCTTGATTTCTTTGAAACTTTGTATGTGACCTTCCTTTGACATCCTTGATGCATCCTGGACTTCTCGGGGAATTCTGGCTACCTTCACCAAATATGTTTTTTTTGTAGGCCTTCACAAGTGAGAGAGGAGAGAAAATCTCGACGACATTCGCCCCCACTAAACCTGCGATTCCTCCGGAAGCGCCACTCTAGCATCTGTGAAAAACAAAATGTTCTAGGCATCAAAGTCTTTTATAGGCAACATAAGAAACATGGAAGGAAAATTGATTATATGCATGAATAAGTAGGTAACGTGACATGAAGCAAAATTTGCATGAAAGAAATAATTGAAACAGGAAACATGAATATGCATGAACAAATAGGCAACATATATGCAAATGAACAAGCAACATTGGCAACAAGAAAGAAAAAAAACAAGCATCAATATGAAGTGGAAGTGGTTGTATTGAGTCGTTTTAAGCATCAGTTCCTCTCATCTTGAAGAAAATTTTGTACCTTTTTCATAAAGCAATCTACCTTAAATATGATTATAAACAAAGATTTAGGATTTTCAAGAGACATCTTTCATCTTTAGCTTATTTTAGATCAACTCCTTTCCTACATAAATATGAATATGCTCTTTCTCTAATAACATGCAAGGAAATCTAACTAAACTCCACTAATGCATAAATCTGCTTATATAGCCCGTGATTTATTCTACTATGCCTCTTTATCCTCCTTAGGCTTGCTCTTTTTTTTTTTTTTTTTTTTCCGATGATGATGATGATTTGGCAACTTTATGGTTACGATCACTTTTTTGGGGTGGAAGAAAGTGTAAACTTCTTGGTAACATGTAGCTTTTTTTTTTTTTTTTTTTTTTGACGAGGAAAAGTTAAACCCCGATACAAGGTACAACCATTTTTGATGACGGAGAACAGTCGTTTAAACTCCGTTACAAGTGCTGTGAGATGGACTAAGGATGTAGAAACATGCAATAGCAGGAGCTAGGATTTCAACAATTATGCTTTCGATATAGGATACATATGCATGTTTATATATGAAAGTCATGTCACCAAAATAAACCTCCAAATCTACATGCCCTATCTTTCCACAATCCTAGATTATAATCAATTCCTTAGTAGATAAGTTACTACTTAAGATACAATTTTACACAAGTAGAGAAATCATCATTTGCCCTTTTTGACTCAAGTGATGTGGATATGCAATGCAATGCAAAGACTGAAAAAAAACATGCATGAAACAAGCATGGAAAAAAAAAAAAAAATAGAATGAACTTGAAAAAAAACAAAGCAACATGAACTTGAAAAATTAATGATATTTATATATATATATATTTTTTTTCTTTTTTTTATTTATATTTTTATTTTTTATAGCATGGATACTCCTGTTTATGAATCGGCCTCATTGTTGTCATCTTCTTCAATGTCCTCATCCAAAATGTACTCGTCATTATCACGTTTCTTGAATAGCTTTATCCTTTTACCTGCAATCAAAGTTTTTAGTGCAACACCATTTAATTCACAAAGAGCATACGTACCATTGTTGTTGACTTTTGATACAATGTATGGCCCAAACCACCGTTGAGTGAGCTTTTTGCGTGCATCATATTGAGAGTCAAATGTACTATCATAAATGAGCACCCAATCTCCTACTTCAATTGGATTAGCACGCAGTCGATGAGTTTTATCAAAATAATGCTTATTCTTCATTCTAGATTCTCTTAATTTTTCAACAGCATCATCAAGTCTTACTTTACCTTGTTCTAACTGTTTAATGCGCAAACTCAAAAAGTCATCAGTAGACATGTTTTCAGACCAAGGCAAATTTGACCATGCAAAAATATGAGATTGAATTGGAAACAATGGTTTTTGACAGTACATAAGTTCAGCAGGCATATACCTAGTAGTACGTGTGCATGTCATTCTATCTGCCCAAAGTGCAAAAGGTAAGAATTTAGGCCATTGTTTGATGTCAACATTACATGCTTTAGATATGGCTTTCACAATAGGTGGATGCCCTCTCTCTATTTTACCATTGGCCTCTGGGTTATATGCAGTAGTGAGAGACAAACGAATACCGTGACGCTCAAAGAACTCTTTAGCTTCTCTCGCATTTAACTCTCCACGATCGGCAACTACTTTCTCTATGTACCCAAAGCGACTTATGACATCTTCAAGCAAGAATTTGCAAACATTGTAAGTGGTCTTAGATCGTAATGCACGTCCCTCTACATGATTAGTTAAATCTTCTCTTGCAAGTACAATGTAACGCATTTTGTCAATACCTTTAGGCATAGTTACAAGATCTACTACCCACTTGTAGTGAATACAAGGTGGATAAGTAGGATGCAACGGATCTCTATGTTTGACTGATGAATGAAGTTGACAAGTAGAACATGTAGAAACATAGCTACTAATGTCAACATACATCCTAGGCCAATAATAGGTACTTCTAATTTTTTCATATGTTCCAAAAAATCCTTTATGACCGGCCCATAATGTCTCATGCATTTCCTTTATTACTTGCAATTGAAGACCTCTTTTTCCTAGGACTCGTTGTGGATTCTTAACCTTACCCTTAGCATGTCTCCAAAGATAACCATTACATAGGAAAAAGTTATAAGCTTGTTTCCTAATGTTACGAAATCTATTCGTAGTCCAGCTAGGTAATGGTTGTAGTGTACTGAGATACTTTCCTATGTCTCTCCATACATCTTCGTACTCAGACTCATGAAATTTCTCATACTCATATATATGTGGAACATAGTCAACTAAATTCACATTCTTTATTAGATCACTTTCAAGATCTTCATCAAATCTAGCTCTCGATAACATATCAGCAACTGAGTTTGACTTACCTGAAATATGAACTAACTCAGGATTTATGAACTTAATATATGAGATCCATCTAAGCATGGCTATATCAGGAGATGAACAATTGGCTATCATTCCAATGAGAGGCAAACAATCAGTCTCAACTTTGACATTTGCACCAATGAAATATTCTTTGTCTGTTTTCAAAGCTGTTACCATACCCCATAGTTCTCGTTTGATTTGTGGATATTTTCGTTGTGTTTCATGTAGAATTTTGGCACCAAACCTAATTGCATATCTATTCCCTTCACTATCATCTTGACTTATGACCCAACCTATACCAATAGGACTAGTATCAACAGTCAATATAATAGGTTTGTTAGCAGAATAGTCTACACGCTTAAGGATGGGAGCTTTAAGCAATAATTTCTTCAATTTACGCATAGCTTGAGTGTGTTTGTCAGTCCAAATAAATTTTCGTTTCTTCCTCAACAAGTCATAAAGACAATCAACAACATGAGCAAAGTGAGGGATCCAAATAACATAAAAGATGCAAGCACCAAGAAATCTACGTACCTCACTCACGTTGTTACATGTTTTAGAAATCTTGCTAATGGCATCAACTTTTTGTGGGTATGGCTTTCGACCATAATGGCCACATAAATGTCCAACAATAAGTACCTCGTTGACACCAAAAACAGATTTCTCTATGGAAAATGTGAGACCTACCTCTTCAAATCGTTGAAATATTCTTTCACAATCAGAGATATGGTCAAGAACAAATTTATGACATCCCGATGAATCTAAAGTAATGTCCTTTACACGTTCCTCACTCCCTTTAATTAGTCGCTCCTTGAGGTAAAGTACACATTCGCACTAAGCCTAAAGGAGTTTTCATTGTGGTTATGTCACGACTGTCAATTGCTAACTGGAATTGGTCATATCCAGAATATAAATCACCCATTGAATAGATAGAATGTCCTGAAAATGATTCAGCAAACTCATCTACAATGGGTCTTGTTCCTACATTCCTTATGGTGACTTTATTGACGGGCTGGAGATCTTGAATAAAACGTAGTTTCCCATTCTTTTTAGGCACAGTGAACCATCTGTTTGAGTGAGGTGCAAAAGATGGCTCTAAAATTCTCATGTTTATCTTCTCCTTAAGTAGTTTCATTAGCTCAGGTAAGTGAGCCTTTGGAACAGGTATAGGACGAAGATTCCATGGAATATGTGGAATAGTAAAGATTATCATGGGTGCAACTAGCTTAGGATCTACACAACCAATCTCATGAGGATACATAGTAAAGGCTTTTCCATGGCTACGTATGACTCTCTCAAATTTATCTCTCTCTGCTGGCAAAAGAAAGTCATCATCTCTACCAATTTTCACTTGTTTGATTGTCTGATCCATGAATGTATGTCCTATGTTTTTCTTATCCTGAAGAATTGGATCATTTTTCACATCAATAATTTTTTCATTACTTCCTTGAGGTAACGGTTGAGCTATGGGTTTGATTTTTTTGTCTACAGTTTTGTACTTTGTTTCAACTAAGGCATCATGTGTTTGGTTAAATTTTGAGCACTTGTCAACATTGAGAGCATACTCTTGGATTAGAGCATACTCATCAAGGGAAGAAAGAAGAATAATATGGGAATTAGAATTTTGTTGAAGACATAACTCTAACTCCTCAAGAGTAGAGAAACAATGAGATGTTTCAATCACATGCTCAATGTTCTCATCATGTTCCATGATTTTGTTATTTTTATAATTTTTTGGGTTTTTTGGATAAAAGACTTGGACAATTGACTCTTATGAAGAAAATCTAATCTAGAATGTGGAAAACAAAGTGACAAACTATTGTACATGTTGGTTGGATGCGAGATGTCAAACCAATATCCATTGTTGTCCCGCTCAACAATGGATTCTATCCGAAATTTTGATCATATGTAGCTCCAAACATGAATCGAGGTGCACAATCACTACAAGCATGCTCATGACCCTGAGTAACAATAGGTTTCTTTCTAATTGACAATCGATTCCTAGGATGATTCACTCCTACTGTCATGACTTGAAGTGATTGCATTCCATCCTTAGACTTAAATCTAGCATAGGTAGACCCATCATCCATGGCTTTAGTTTCCATACGACTCTCACAAATAAAGGGTTGACCTAAGAGAACTTCATAGGAGCAATTATCTTGAATAAAAAAGTGAAACTCTTCTGTGATTCCTCCTATGGATATGGGCACACTAGCACAAGCTCCATACAGGGTACCTACACCATTATCTGCAGTTCTCATACGCCATCCACAATCTTTATCTATGGGCCATCGAAACTTATCATAGACTTCTCTTAAAATCACATTGATTTCGGAGCCGGAATCTACTAATGCATTTACAGTGATAGTGTTCTTATCATTTCCTATTTTAACATGCATCTCTGATGTACCTCTAGACCAAAATGCTCTTTTAAAGTGACTTTCAGGATTGTTTTCATGATTTTCATGGCCAGGTTGAATAGGTCCTAAGAAATTTTTATTAACATTTACTTCATCATCATCAAAGTCCTCTTCATCAGATTCATCAAAGTTTAAGGCTTCATTCATAGCTTGATCTTGATCTAGAGAATCTTGCATCTCAGTATCTAGATTAAGTGGAAACCTCTTCCTTTTAATTAGTCCGATAAAGTTATCTTTAAAAACAGGCTTTGCAATAGAGAAAACTTGTTCTAAAGACATAGTCACTTGACTCTTAAGCAAAATGTCATCTAAAATCTCCATAGGATCTATTTTTCTCTCAATTTCTGAAATCAAGATGGCTTTAGGTTTTCTCTTTGGTTTCTTTTGTTTTTGCTCAGGGTCTTGTTTTTGTTCATGTTCTCGTGTTTGGTCTTCAGTTTGTTTTGATTGTTCTTGTTTATCTAAAGGCTTTGGTTCTGTTTTTCTTTGCTTTGTCTTCTTCCCTTTTTGTTTCTCCTCTTGTTTTTGTTCATTGAGTTCTGATTCTTGTTTTTTATCTTTGGATTGTGATGTTTCTCCTTGCTCTATGATTGTTTCTATTCCCTCTGAGGTTTGTTTTCGAGTCACTCTTCTTTCACTAGGCTCAGCTTCATCTCTTTTTCGTTTTTCTTCTACATTGGATATGTGAGAAATAAGAGATTGATCTTCTATTGGTGATTCCCAAGCTGTTATTCTCCTAATCTCATCTCGTGCTCTTACTAAAGCCTCTATGGAAAAGTCAACTTCATTTGTGGGTTTACTTGATTCCACTTGTTCATCAAGAGCTTCTAGTTTCACTCCTCTAGTTCCTACATCCGTTATGGTTATATTCTCATAGTGTTTTTTCATTCCTCCCTTACCATAATTTCCTTGCAAAGGTAGCCTAGATCGATAGTCACAGATTTTCTTATCTATGTCTATTACTAGTCGTTGCTCCTTAGCAGCCTTCAATAGTTCACAATCTCTCAAAAAGTGCTCTAACGAATCACACCAAGGACACCTACGAGGGCCACGCACAAAACCATTTTGATTTTGAGGATTTTGATTAACTTGTGGTGGGAAATTTTGAAATTGAGGATTTTGTTGATAAGGTATTGCTTGAACAGGATAATTAGGATTTTGATAAGGCAATTGATGTATTTGAGGAGCTTGGGGAGCAACATGTGGTACTTGAGGTGCAAGAGGAGCTTCCATATTATACGGTTGATGATTTTGAAAATTTTGATTTTGAGGATTTTGAAAAGCTATTTGTGAAGCTTGAGGATACATGTTTTGATACATTTGAGGATTTTGCACATGAGGATGAGGATTTTGCATTGGAGGAACTTGATATGCTTGAGTAGGAGCTACTTGTGGATTTTGCTTGGTAGCTATAGCATGTGGATTAGGCTCTTGAAAAGTCATTGGGTTCATTTGATTTTGGAAAGTTTTGGTGTAATTAGATTGTAAAGCATCTATAGTCTTGGCCAAATTGGATTGTGTAGCAATAAGACTTTCCATTTGCTTAGTGAGAATTTCCACTTGAGATTGTTCAACTACACTTTTATTTGGCTCTACTTTAAAACCTTGAGTAGGCTCCATCATTTGAGGAATAGGAGTAGAGTCAAAAAGCATAGCATGGGATTGTTCTCTAACTTGCTCCTTAGTTTGTGGAAGGCTAGCTTGAGGAAGACTAGTTTGCTCATAAAGCATGGATTGTCTTTGATGTCTATGGGCTACAGCCTCTACTACTTTACACAATTTTTGCCAATTGTCAGTAAGACCATAGCGCTTATCTGGTTCTTCTAATCGCCGTTCAACTTCCCTACGAGTTTCAGGATGAAGAAGCTTAAGAAAATTGATCACAAGATCAGGTTCCAAAGTTATCTTATCCTCATCAGGAAGTTGTTCATAGCGTCTAATATACTCATTTTGTAAGTGAGTAATAGAGCTACTAGGCTTTGGAGAATTGACCCATCGTAAGAATCCATCTCGATTATGTTGGCTATAATCTTCAAGATAGAATTCTTTGAGCATCTCCTTTCTAAAATCACTCCAAGGAAGACTATCATATTGAGTGACACGGTTTATGATAGAGCTATCAACAATTCGTTCAAAGAATGATATCAAAAGATCTTCAGGAAGACCAAAACTCATAGCTTGCTCTTCAAACAAATCTAAGTAGCTTGTGATGTTGATGCCATTGAATTTTCCCTTCTCTCTCAACATAGAAGAGACTATTCTTTGGCCTTGTTTCTCAACAATAAGGGATTTGAATCCTTCCTCCATCTTATGTGAATAAGCAAGTGATGTACGATGCTCTAGATCTCTCACAAATGTGTTTACTTCACGACGAAGATGTGCACGATACTGTGAGAAATCCAGTGCAACACTCAAGACTGATGATGATGATATGATGAGGATGAAAAATATGAAACAAAGGATATGGATCACAACCTCCCAACAAGATCAGAAGCAAATGCCACGAAGCGTGTCACGTCGGGTTCAAATGTGGAGGTGATCGCAATCCGGGTGGATCGGGTCCGGTCGTGGCACACACAGGGTGTATGAAGCTAATGAATGTTGGAAGGTTTAAAGATGTGAAGGTGAAATTAATGTTGAGTATGGAGAAGAGAGAGATGTTGAAATAATTATGGGAATGGGTATGTAGGAGTGCAAGTTAGATTTATGAACATGAATGATAAGAATGAAAGAGAACCATACATACGAATGAAATTTGGAAGGAAGAATGGTCCATTGAAGGAGCTTCTTAAACACTTCCTAATTCCAATCCATATGCATAGTCTTCTTTGGATGATATGTATGCATGACGAGAATAGATGGAATCCTTTCACATAAATCAGTTTCGAAAGGAAGAATGGTCCAATATTGGAGCTTCTTATACACTTTCAGAAACTAATAAATATGTATGGATTTGTATGGATTATATGCATGCAAGTGAATTATGATGATGGATTTACTCACAAGCTCAAAGAAACATCCTCACTGGTTCAATGCAATACTGCGGAGCCTTCTCACACATAGAAGAAATAGAAGACATGTAAAAATACTTAAGAGACTGAGAGAGGTGACAAGAGACAAGTGACAAGTGACATGAATTAAAAGAATTTGAATTAAGTTACTTGTAAAAGATCGTCGTGGTACGTCATGCTAAGCAGTCTACTGATCAAAGGTGGTTCCGACCCTCAAACCATGACAGTTCAACCGAATGTCACACGTAAGAAGGTGAGTTCCACTCCAGTGACCCTATGTCTGTCTAGGTTCGTAACGTCTAACTAAAGAAGTCTAAGACTCATTAAAATCAGCTCTAACTCACTCACACGCTCCACCGAGGGTGAGTCAAGATAGAGATGCTGGTTTCAAGAGCCTATCCTAGATTGGAGTTCTAACTTAAATTTGAAACTAGGTTCTATACTCATACTAGCTCACCTTGGATCCTCACTCGCTCAACCGAGGGTGATCGTCTCAAGGAAACCGTAAGCTAGCATGAGCCCTATGGATGCCTAACAATGATGCTCTAGGAGTTTGGAGGGGGGTTTATATAGTTTTTTGAATGAATTTGGGCCCTTGGATCTAGAGAAATCAACTCTCAACTCTAGGATCACTACTTTTGATTACAACCATTTGATTAATCAAATCAATGGCTTGGAATTGTTCTTTCTATCAAATCTATTGTAAAGGAGTGAAATTTAGGCGCCCTCATTCTCCACCATTGGATCTGGGGATGATCTGGACCGTCGGATCAGTGCTGACATCAATTCGGATAAGATAAGCCACTATTTTTGGAGAAATGCTGCATTATTGATCTTTGATTGTAAAAAAGGTCTTCTTTTATGGAAAAAATTCGTGGATCCTCCTTCCTTTATGCTTTAGTGCATCTCCACCCTTGAATATGAGCTCATCTTGACCGTACAACATGGTTCAATCATATTTTGACATGTGGCAGACATTCAAGCCTTCAATTTTCTTATTCTAGAAAACTGCGGTGACCTTGAAAACTGGACTTTGTGCTCTTTGACCCTCCAAAAAGTCTTTGATGAAGATGAAACATTGTAGGACTATGTTTCCAAAGATCTCCTTCAGGAATATGCAGAAAAAACTCCCATCTGAATCTAACTTGTACAAGTTTAACTACATTTGGAAGCTTGCAAGGTGGCATTAAGGTGTCTAGGAAGCTCGGATAGCCTTGAAACTTTATACAAATATGTAGCCACATATGGTCTTTATACATGCCAAACCATATGGCTAACATAAATTTCTATACAAGAATTTGTAGGGTCAAACTAGAAAAAATACATTTTTACAAAATGAACATAGCATATCAATGTGCTACCAAATCCATTTTCTGCTGAAATTTGGGCTATAGACTGCCTTTGACAATCTTTACAAGTATATGGATTTTCATCTAATTTGGTGACAATGAAATTTTTGCCCTAATTTCCCAACTTTGACCAGCTTTGACCAACTTTGACCGCTACCATGGACTTTCTTGATTTCTTTGAAACTTTGTATGTGACCTTCCTTTGACATCCTTGATGCATCCTGGACTTCTCGGGGAATTCTGGCTACCTTCACCAAATATGTTTTTTTTGTAGGCCTTCACAAGTGAGAGAGGAGAGAAAATCTCGACGACAGCGTGCAAACACAAGATTCAGTTTTACATTTGCCAATCCGACGACTGACTAATACTAGCACGCACGGTGGACTCGAACCCGCAGGTTATACAAAATTATTGCTCGTCTACTATTCCTTCTAAGTACATATTTCTAGCTAATCTAAAGGTGCGGGCGATCTTTTTCTTTAGAGTTTCTAACATCTGTTTAAGGGTTTCCAGCTCTACTAGCTGTGCATCTACTCTAACAAAACTTAATGCTATCGCTTCGGTGAGCAAAATCTCTGTCTGTGTTTGCAGAAAGGCTTCCTGCAGGTAGAACTCATTGGACAGGGCTGCATCTCTTGAAACCTTCATTTCTGCGACTTGCTTCTGCATATTGATTACCCGTTCTTTCTGATTGCTTAATTGATTTTCTCTTCTTTCAATTTCTTGGTTTTGATACTGTATCGTTGTGGAGTAGGCATCTCTTTCTCATCGAAGCTGTGCGATTTCTTTTTGTGCTAGAGCTTCTTTTGCCAAATAGTGTTTCAGCATTCTGTTGACATCTGTTAGAGCCTCGTTTGTTCTATGGAGTTCTTCTTCTATCAATTTAGCCTCCCTCTGCTGTTCTTGGCTTTTCTTTACTTCTTCGTCTAAATGCGTTCTGGTTTCTTCTAGTAGATTGCCTAACGCCATTGTTGCATCTTCTTTATCCTTGAGTAGTTGATTCAGTTTACTTATTCTGCATCGGCAACAAACAGTAATTCCTCCTTTTCTTTTGCTGCTGCCAAGGCTTCATCTCGCTGAGTTGTCATTCGTTCTTGTTCTTGAATTCTGGTCTGTAGTTGCTGTAATTGTTCATGAAGCGCGTGATTTTCAGTCTTTACTGCCTGTAGTTCCTCCTGGAGGGGAGTGATATCTGCCTCCATTACTTCCAATTTGTGTTGAAAATCTTCTTGAACATTGTTTGTGATTTGCTTCAATTGTTGCGGCAGTTGTCTTGATAAATCTATTAGCAGCTGACCCATAGATTCCAACCGGAAGACGATGCAGTAAGCAGTTGCTGTGAGTTCGATGGAGAGTAGTTGGAGGATGAGGCTGAAGAAGCTGCAGGTTCGATTGGTGCATTGGATGGGATAGGAAGGATGGGGTTGAGTGGAGGTTCCGGTGGTGGGGTGGGAATGGCAGAGTTAGATTTTGTTACCTCATTTGTGGTTTGTTGTTCAGTTTCTGCGGCTGTGGACTCAACTGCCTTAAGCAACTCTTCGAAAACTTGTTTTGCAATTTGTTGTTCATCCTCTTGCTGTTCCTGCTCAGTTTGTTGTTGGGATGCTTCTTCGGTAGAGCTTGTTTCTGTTTCAGTCTGCTTCTCCTGTTCTTGTTGCTCAGATGGTGATGATTGCGCAGAGGAATCATGCTGCATTGATGTGGCGGTGTCGTGAAAGGTGTCTTCTTCTTGCTTTTCTTCTTCTTTATCATCTCCGGCTGAATTCTGTGCTTCACTCTCAGATGAGCTGATTCTGATTCTTTTTCGGCGGAAGAGCTGGTTGAGTTCCTCTTCATCTTCTTCATCATCATCCTCTAGCAGTTGTACCGATTCTTCATGTCTCAGAACAGGCCCCCGGGGTGGTGGTTGGGCTACAAGGATTGCCGGAAAGAGGAATGACAGGATGTGTGGCAATCTAGATCTAGGCGTGCTTCCCTTGTTTACTTGTTTGATTATTGCTACGCACTCTTTGTGGATACGGTGGAAGAAGTATGATGCGAAATTGATTGGCTCATGGGAAGCTAAGTCTATGGCAGAGTAAAATGGCCGGATATGCCGTAAGTGCGCTTCTGTAGGTTTAGGATTGCTACTAAGAATTGGAGGGCGGATCTTTCTGGTTCCGGTCGACATAGGATGGCGTATTCATTGGATGAATATCTGGGGAACAACTCTATCATTCTGGCAACTGGTAGACTCGGGCCATTTTCGCGACCTTGCGATGGGAGTCGAAACGACTCAGCAAAGGTTTGGAAGGTGATTACTGTTCGGGAGGGTAAAGATGTGAAAGCCCAACTTTGCTCATTGGCGGGTGCTTGAGCGATGGCGGAGATGATCTGGGCAAAGAAGGGGTGGGATTCCACTGAATGCCAAGGCAGTTCAACGAAATTTGCAAGCCCACGGTTGCGCAGGAACTCTCCTACGTCGGCAGGGAGTCCATCACGGAAAGCGGCATAGTTAGCCAAAGCTTCCATGGCGCAACAAAGATAGCAAGCTCAAAACACAGGCACACAGGGATTTCACGATCATACAAAGCACGCAAACACAATAGCGATTTTTTCGACGAAACATAAAAGTTTAAGTAGATGTGTCGCAGTGGAGAGCAATGAGGGATGATTAATCATCGCGCGGTATTTGAAATGATAATTCTTAACTTCGGTGTGCATGCATGGGTAGCTGGCAAGGGCAGGGTGGCTGTAGACATAATTAGGTATCAAAACGCGAATATTTACAGATTTATTTATTTAAGCATGCAAAAATAAAAGAAAAGAAAAGAAAAGAAAAGTGAAGGGAACGCCAAAAGATGCGGCTAACCGCAAAATGTTTCAGTGCAGGTTAGACGTGTGTTGATACGGCCGCAGCTTCGAACCGTTAATGACTTTCAGAAGAGGAATTCCGGTTAACGTAGTCAGCCAAGAAGTTGCTGGGCCCACTTGCTCAGAAATTTGGTAGGGACCAGACCATCGCAATTTGAATTTGCCCGCAGAGCGATTTGACTTTGCGTTGTACAAGAGTACAAGTTGTCCTATTGAAAAAATTGGGGTCTTTAGATATCGGTCATGTGTGCGAGCTTGTCTTAGCTGTACTGCCTGCATAGTCAAAAAACTGTGCCATCGTTGCTCGTCTAATTCTCTGAGTGTATCTAACCGAAAGGACAGTGATTCTTCCGGTAGTAGTTTCTGATTGATGGCTACTCGTAAACTTGGTATAACTATCTCCATTGGTGCTATTGCTTCTAATCCATAAGCCAGTTTGAAGGGGGTTAATCCTGTTGTTACCTTGTATGTAGTCCGATATGCCCATAATACTGCAGTTAGCAGTTGATCCCATCTTTTTGGTGCTTCTAAAATGAGTTTTCGGAGCATATTCAGCAAAGATTTGTTTGTACTCTCAGCCAGGCCATTTGCACGAGGATAATATGGTGAACTAAATTTATGTGTGACCTGAAACGAATGTGTGAGTACTTTCATTAAATTGTTGACAAAATGAGTGCCTTGATCTATAACAAGTTCTAGCGGTAAACCAAATCTTGGAAAAACATCTGTCAGTAGACACTTTGCTACCACCATAGCTGAGCAGACCGTAAAGCCCAGTCTTCTGCCCATGTGGTAGCATAATCAGTACATGTCAAAATATAACGATTATTACTGAAGATTGCTGGTGGTGTAATAGGTCCAATGAAATCTAGACCCCATTTATGAAAAGGTTCCAATGGCAAGACAAGTTGCAGAGGGAAAAAATGCCGTGGTAACGGCTGTCCAGATCTTTGACAATTATCACAATTTTTTATAAACTGCATTACATCCCTGTACATAGTTGGCCACCAAAGTCCACTCTGCAGAATTTTCCGGTGTGTTAAATCCGCAGCAAAATGGCCACCGGAAGGAATTGAGTGAGCCAAAGTAATAACTAAGCTAACTTCATGTGGTGGAATACATCGAAGTAAAATTCCAGTATGATCCACATAGTATAATTCCCTAGCAATCAATCAAAATCGGCGGCTGAAGACTGCAATTTTTCTGCGTATTGCCGTGGAAGTCTGAGAAGGGAGGCATCCATTAATAAGAAAAGTCAATAATTGATCATAATATGTAGATGGCATAGGAGGGTCTGCATATTCATCATTAGTTGGTTCAGAGACATAGATTGCTGGTGTGGTGTCATCTACACCGACCGGAGCTTCACCGGAATCTAAGCGAGAGAGAAAATCTGCTAAGGCATGTGAACTGCCTGGTTGATGAATGACTTCGTAGTCAAATTCTTGTAAAAGTAGAACCCATCGTGCTAATCGACCTCCTAGATGTTGTTGCCGAACCAGGTAAACAAGTGCAGTGTGATCTACATGAAAAGTAAATCTACGGCCCAGCAAATAATGTCTGAATTTCTTGACAAAATATACTAAACCTAGACATTCTCTTTCTGTTACAGAGTAATTCTTTTCAGCAGGGGCTAATCTTCGACTTGCATAGTACACTGGTCTGAACCACTTATCAGTTTGTTGCATTAAAACGCTCCCTATTGCTATATCTGAAGCATCAACAAATACATGAAATGGGCGATCCCAGTCAGGAGGCTGTAAGATAGGAACTTGTGTTAATAAACGCTTTAAGCGATCAAATGCTATCTGACATTCCTGAGTCCACTCAAACTGTCGAGGAGTCTTGGTGATTAATTTGTTCAGTGGTATTGCCAAGTGAGCAAGCCATCGTAGGTGTCGTCCATGCCATCTTACTTGGCCCATGAAGCACATTACTTCCTTCGGTGTAGTGGGCACTGGAGCTTCTAACACAGCTGAAATTTTATCTGGATCCACCTGTATGCCCTGTGCAGATACAATATGACCGAGTAACTTGCCACATGAAACCGCAAACACAGATTTGTTTGGGTTCAAACAGAGTCTGTATTCTCTGCATTTTTCAAAGCAGCATCGTAAATGGAACAGGTGTGCTATCATCTTTCCGAAAATTGAAAAATCGTCAAGATATACTTGCATAAAAGAAGTAAGGTAAGGAGAAAATATTTCCTGCATGCACCTTTGGAATGTACTTGGGGCATTTCTTAATCCAAACCACATAACAGTACATGCGAAAACACCCCAGTTGGTAATGAAGGCGATCTTCGGTATATCTTGTTCAGCCATTCTAACTTGATTATACCCACTATACCCATCTAAGAATGAATACATTTCATGTCCTGCTACTCTATCAAGCATTGTGTCAAGAAAAGGGAGCAGAAATGGATCAGGCATTGTAGCTGCGTTCAGTTTCCGGTAATCTACACATATTCGTAATTGTTTATTCTTCTTAGGGACAATAACGATTGGTGAGATCCATTCAGCATGCTCTATTGGTACAATGAATCCAACCTTCAATAACCTATCCAGTTCTGCCTTTACCTGTGATGCATAGTTTGGATTCATCCGGTAGCTGGGTTGCTTGATCAGTCTTGCTTCTGGCTTCAGCATGACCCTGTGTTGGTAGATGCGCGGGTCCAAACCCTTCATATCTTTGTAATCCCATGCAAATACATCAGAAAATTCACGAAGTAGTTGGATTAGATCTGCTTGAAATAATTCCGGTAAGTTCTGCTTTATCCTAACAGGTCGTGGATTTTTTTCATCACCTAAATTGTAAGTGGTCAGTTGATCTTCTGGAACATAAAATTGTCGAGGCTTCTCTGTATTCTCAACTGGGTTAAAGAGTTGTTGTAGATCAGCGTCATCTATGGTAACCTTATCTTTTTCCATATCTTTTTCTGTTACAGTCATCACCGTGCAAACTGAAGGATTCCAGTTTTCTACAACAGATTGTAGATCAACAGTTCCTAGGGAGATCAAGTCAATGTTAATTTTCAAAAACTCCTCTTCTTCATCATCTGACAAACCATCTAGCATATGAACTGGTTCCGCAAAGTACGGTCTAGCATGCAACTCGCAAGGTTGTATAGCATCTAATTTTACAACGTATTTACGATTTTTATCCTTGAAAGTGAGCTCCTGTGCAGACCAATCCTGTATCACCTTAGCATGCTTCAGCCAGGGTCGGCCGAAAAGGAGGTTGTAATCAAGAGTGGATTCCGGTAAATCTAGTATGACAAAGGTCATTTTAAACGTTGTACCTTGTAAAGTAATTGGTACATTTCGTACAAGTCCTATGGGATGGACTCTTGATTGATCGGCCATTCTGACAAAAAACTGAACTGGTTCGATTTCGGTCCACCCTAACTTTTTACATAGTGCAGCAGTAGCAATGTTGACACCAGATCCTCCATCAATTAGTACCTGTGTGATTTTATGATTTTTATACCATACCGTAATCAAAGGAACTGAATGATCGACCGTAGAATTAGGTTCTGGTTGCACTATTGTTGTCGCTGGAATGCAGGAAGGCACAGGACTGAACTGTTGTTGGAATTGTTGTCTGACTCTTGGTACTAGTGCCAGCAATTGCCCAAGGGGAAGAGTAATGGATGCTTTAGATAAAATCTCCCAGGCTTTTTGTGATTGAGTTGTATTTTCTGCTGCCTCGGAAGATGATGCACCGGCTGAAGATGATGTATCAGCTGAAGATGATGTGCCTGCTACGGAGTTAGAATCTTGTTTCTGTGTCCCTTCATCGGTTAATGGTATCTGGGTTACCGGAATAGGATCTGGAAACACTAGGGGTTCTATGGTGGTCCATTGACTAGCCTTATCATACATCCTTTGTTGTTCTCTGATGCCTGGTTCAAATATTTCGGCTGCTGGTTGTAACGGCCTTCCAGATCTGGTCTGAACTACTGCAGCGTGTGTTTCTACTAGTGTGATTTGCACCATATTAGTCATCGGGTTTTGTCGTTCTTTCTTCCTCTGATCATACTCAGCTGCATCCTTACAAAATCTTCTAATGTGGCCAAATTCACCACATAAATGACAACACAGTGGTGGCAAATTGGGATTTTTCGGTGGCGGTCCGGTCTGCCAGCGGTTTGCATTATATTTATTATTTCTCTGTCCTCTATAATTTCGATATCCTTGTTGCTGGTTGTTTCTCATTTGCGGAGGCACATAGTGATTGGCTGGCTTCCCTGGTTCCTGTATAACTGCATTGATAGTCGTTGTTCCCTGCACTTTGGCGTTATATGCACAGTTTTCGGTGGTGTGTCCGGTAGTGTTGCAGATAGCACAAAACAACTGATTAAGTGCACAAGTGGCACTAGTATGGCCTGAATTCTTGCATGTAGTGCAGTACATCTGTCTGGTCGGATCTTCGGTGGTATTTCTATTTGCTTTTAGCCACTCTAGATCTTCTGTAAATCCTCCAACCTTGTTTTCCAGTTGCAGAGCCATTGCAATCACTGCATCTAGCGTCATAGCTCCGACACATCGTATGATCATAATTTGTTTGAGTTGTGGAGTCAAACCATTGATGAACCATTGTGTGATAACGTCATCCGACAGGATGGCATGTGCTGGTGGCAATTGTCTTAAATGGGTTCTGAATAGAGTGGCATATTCCTGCACTGTTTGATTTATCTTCTGTCTATTGTTTTGCAGGTAGTCGAAAATTTTGGCTGGATTCTTCTTTAGCCTGAATCTTTGCAGAAATGCATCCCTCATTGCTTCATAGGTGCCGAAATGGTTAATATCATATTCTGTAAGCCATTTGGCTGCTTCATTAACCAATGTAGACTGAAAGACAATAGCCTTATACGTCGGGTCAGGTGGATGGTTGAGCACTGCGTAACTTATCTCAAATGTGCGTACATGAGCATCTGGGTCATCTCTTGGGAATCCACCGAATTTAGTGTACGTTACTCCTGAGGAGGCGGTCTGGGTGGACATAGCTGGTGTTGTTGTTGTTGTTGCTGCTGCTGTTGTTATTGT
The DNA here is from genome assembly GCA_020310875.1 of Ceratopteris richardii. NCBI lineage: Eukaryota > Viridiplantae > Streptophyta > Polypodiopsida > Polypodiales > Pteridaceae > Ceratopteris > Ceratopteris richardii. Next base: position 76,906,963 of record CM035439.1, read on the forward strand.
TGTTGCTGCTGCTGTTGTCCGTTCATCGTGCTGATGGTTGTGTGGCGACTATCTCCTATGTACTTAGGCTGAATATCCGAACTGTCGGAGTCTGTGTCAGCCTGTGCACTTTTCGGTTCGATGATCTTTTTCAGTATATTTCGAATCTCGGTTTCGAACAAGTTTCCTTCCTTCTTGATGTCAAATTAGGAAGGCTTACTCCTAATAGCGGTGACTGGGCTGAAAATTCACCAAGAAATGGTAACTCGTCACCGAAAAACCGTAAATTCTCAGTGACTTGTGCCGAAATGTCATCGGAGGGTATCGATTTTTCACCAAAACAAAGTACCCTTCTTCTTCACTGGTTTCTTTGGCTAAGGCGTTCCTATTCGTCAACAAATTTGAATCTGTACTCAATGTTGTTAAGTTAACTTCAGGCTGCATTCTGGTGGATTCTGGAGTTACTATATTTTCGACAGACTGTGCCAAAATAGTACCGGAATCTATCAGAGATGCAGTACGTTCCACCGGAATATGACCGGAATCACTGCTAACGTTCTTTACTTTCTTGTCAACTGGTTTGGTTCTCGCGCTTGTACCTCCTGGAGGCGTCTTTAGCAGGTTAGGTACCCCAGGCTGTCTGTTCTTTGGATACGTTTTACCGGATCGAGTAACCGGCATGTATCATTTTTTGTACTAATCGCATACTATTACGGTCGAAAAAATTTTACAGTCACGTTTCCACAACAGGTTTGCAACATTTTGATCTGTTGCCACCTTCCCACAGATAAATGGCAATCTTGATAATACTTTCGACAGATAAACAGCAATCTTGATGCCACCTTCCCACAGACGGCGCCAGTGTTGAATGCTTAAAACGCGAGTCTAACTGTCAGAAACGCATCTAAGCACCTAAGTGGGTTCTTGGGAGTGTTAGGGGTCTGTTAGACAGAGGCCCTTTACTTAGTTCCCAAATACAACCACTTCAGATACAGAGAGATACTGAAACTCTAGTAAGATTTCGTTATACTCAGACAATCACTGTTCACGTCTTAGCTCGGCCATCATGTAATGAATACACTAAAATACTACAGTGATAAACTTACTGAAGATATCAGAGACAAGGGTAAGGGTTCAATCTTTACCAGATAGGTACCGCAATCCGCTCATCGTCCGAAACACAGAGAACTAAATCGTTCAATTACACCGCACTAAAGACCCATTATGCAACTCAAGATCCCTTATTGCAACTTAACCCTTACCGTATGATGACAGATTTCAACACTGAAGACAATACTATACTTTGCAGTGTTAGCGCACTATCACAATTCTACAGACCTCACCCAACAACTTGGCAGGACATTCCAAGAACTAGTACTAACCCAATACGCGCTCTTAACACACGATTGCAACAAGGATTTGCAGACGATTCACTTCAGACAACAGTTCGATGAGTTACTGTATGATGAATAACACTCACAACCACAACAAAGATCAAGAGATAAGAGACACAGACAACAGATACAGACAAGGAGATAACGGATTACTCAGAAAAACTCAAAAGTTTTACAAACAAAGTTACAGTAACGCTTCAGACAATCACCCAAACGAATAGTCTGGTGATTCCACGACTCGTCGTCCCTGAGCATCTCTTTACATTGCTTTATATAAGAAATTACAATTGCTGTGTAACCACTTTTCGCGCGTGCGAACACAAGATTCAGTTTTACATTTGCCAATCCGGCGATCGACTAACAGACTTCTCACTGAAAACTATACTTTTCAGCAAGAAGTCGATGCCTGGCATCGACTTCAGCGAGAAGTTGATGCCAGGCATCGACTTCCTGCTGAAAAGTATAGTTTTCAGCGAGAAGTCGATGTCTGGCATTGACTTCTTGCTGAAAAGTATAGTTTTCACTTTAACAAAGTAAAAAAGACTACATGTTTCACTTTCAACGCGTGCAATATGTTTTCACAAAGTAATACCAAACGTGATATATTGTCTTGCTTTTTAACTTTGACCATGATAATGCTCAGAGAGAGAGAAAGGGGAGAGAGGGAGAGAAATGCGATTTTTCAAAGGATAAAGACTCAGGGCAAGGAAAAAAGCAATGTCTTAGAGTATTTGATTAACGTAACTTGAACAAAGTTTTATTGAAGTCTCTTAGCATGTAAAACCTAATAGATTTATTTCATAGAATGTGCAACGATGAACAATAAAGTCTCTTTCATTTGGATTATTAGACATCAAAGAATCATGTATGATGATATGCATGGTGTTTTCTCTCAATATGTATAGTCAATTTAATCTCATCTATTTCATTTTGATCTCATGGTGTTTTTTTTGGCATAATTGGCTATTATTACTTGTACACATATATGGCCACCTGGTTGTTGTATGATTATGTATTGTCAAGAGCGTATTCTAATCCCTTTTTAAAATGGCATAGAATTATGCTTTATGTGGGCTTGAAATAAAATGAATTACTTTTCAATTTCCATTTTCATGAAATCATGTAGTTTTAATCATGTAAGATTCGTTAAAGTTCTAATTGGAATTTGTAATGTTGAATATAGCATGTTTTTATAAACAAAAATTGAAATAAAGATTGAAACAAAGTATCATGAAATAAAAGCATATGGTTTTCATGCCCTAATTAAAATGGGCCTTATCATTCCTATGGAACAATTGAAAATAGGCTAATTTTTCCTTGTTTTTAGCATACTTTTGTAATTTCTAAAGGAGAACATGTCTTTGTTCTCGTTTGTTATGACTCGGTGTTAATTGCACAAGGGCCATATTACCTCTTGTAAAACATCCCATGAAGCTTGGAAAATCCTATAAGACCTTTATGAGAAAAAAACTCCTTCAAAAATCTATACCTTTCACAACCTATCAGTTAGGTCCTAGGATCCCATTACTAAAGTTATTGCCACATTTGAAGACTATCAATGCAAGCTAGCATTATGTGACCGACAACTTTCTAGTGAAGAAATGTCCATTCGCCTTCTCAATAAGCTCCCTAGATCCTATGAAACATTTGTAACCATCCTTCATAATCATAGCCGAGTATTAACTTGGGAAGAGTTCGGTGACTTTTGTTCCTTCATAACTCTTGAGCAAAGTCAGCATCCTCAAAAGAAACTATGATGAAGGCCAAGGGACCCTTCAACAAGGCAAAACATGCTAGTCACAACTCTAGCAACACACCTAAACCAAGTTCAAGCACTTCATCAAAGAACTTTAGCTACAATTAATCTCGTAAAATGGCACATCTAGAAAAATTCTGCTACAAAAAGAAGAATAGCTCTAAAGCCTTTATCGTCAAGAACCAATCTAAATCATCTCAACATAGGTCTCACTATTCTAATGAAGATATTTTTTTCTCCATAGAAGCAAACATCCTAACTATTAGAGTTCCTCTCAAGAGTGGATCATTGACAATGGAGCCACATTTCATATGTGCAAAGATCGAGATCCTTCCAAGAGATCGAAGATCATATTGGTGAAGTCTATTTAGGCAACAAAAAAAGTCTTCCCATCAAAGGCAAAGGAAAAATTCAAATCACCAATCATCATGGGGAGTGTAAAGCCTTATCCAACGTATAGTTTGTCCCAAATTTGTGCATGAACTTACTTTAAGGCCATCACTGACCATGATAAACAATTTTTATTTGATAATACTTCTATTAAGGTGATTGACCCTACAACTAAAGACATCATCACACAAGGAGTAGAAGAAAAAGGACTATACAAGCTATCATGCTTTCCATCTAAGGAGTCCCTTTCTAGCCTCTATTATCAAAGGTATAAGCACACCTCTTACCTAACCAAAATTTTCACGTGATAGATGGTTAAGGGATTGCCCAAGATCAGGAAAGTACATAGTATGTGCCAAGCTTGCACCTAAGGCAAGCAACACAGGGCTCCCATTCCCAAAGAGGCTTCCACTCTAGCTAGGAACCCTCTAGTCCTACTCCACATGAACCTCTATGGACCCATGAATAACTCTTCACTTAGTGGATTGATTGGTGAGTTTATCAATCATGACTTTGATAGTTTCTTAAAGAAAAAGGGCATCAAAAGGAAAGTCCATCAACCTCACAATCCATCCCAAAATTGAGTCGTTGAGCAAAATATTTGAAGTGTAATGGAAATGGCAGGTACCATGCTTCACAGAAAAGCATTACCATTCAAGTTTTGCACAGAAATAGTACACACTGTAGTGCACATAATCAATAGAGGCTTCATAAGTGCATTAGATAGCAAGATGTTGTTTGAAGACTACTATGGATGCAAGCCCAATGTCAATTTCTTTAGAGTATTTAGAAGTGAAACTTTTGTACATATGCCAAAGAAAGATCAAAGCAAGTTATAATCCAAGTCAAAAAAACATATCTTCATTGGTTATAGTGAGCAATCCAAATCTTATAGATTGTCTGATCTTGAGAGCCACTCCACCACTATCTCAAAAGATGTCATATTTAATGAAGCTTCAACATACTCAACTAAAGATCCAAGTAAAAGTTTGAGTCCATCATCTACACTTTAGAGAGGGAAACCATATTTTCTAGTCAAAACTTACAGGAAACTACTTCTCACCAACCAAGAAGATCTCAAAGGCTCATTGAAAATCAGCAATGTGAACAAAGTCACTATGTAAATTGTGCACTGATGCACCAGATTCAACAGATTCTAGATCCTTCAAACTACAAAGAAGCCCAAGGTCAACCAAAGTGGGAAGAAGCTATGCAAGTAAGATGGATGCAGTTGAGAAGAACAACACTTGGAAACTTGTTCCAAAGCCTTTAAATCATCAAGTCATTAGAGTTAAGTGGCTATACAAAGTCAATTACAAATAAAATGGTACATTAGACAAATCAAGGCTTGTAGCAAAGGGATATAAACAAAAGCATGACAATGGTTTTGAAGAAATCTTTGCCCCTAATGCAAGGTTTACAACTATGAGAATCATTATTGCACTAAGTCCACACTTCAAATGATCCATTTACTAGATCAATATCAAGATCAATGCTTTCATCAATGGAGATCTTCAAGAAGAAGTATATGTTGAACGAACTAAAGGTTTAGAGATCAAAGGAAAGGAAGAACAAGTGTACAAGCTTCAAAAAGCACTTTACGGACTTAAGCAAGCTCCCAAGCCTAGTATGAAAAGATCCACAAGTTCTTCGAAGATAAAGGATTTCAAAGGAGCAATGTTGATGCTAACTTATACATATATCAGAAAGAGTCCTTAGTTGCAATAATCATCCTTTATGTAGATGAATTGATCTTGACATGTTCAGATGAAGAACACATCCAATTTATCATCACAAAGCTTCACCTTGAGTACTCTATGATATATCTTGGTCTACTTCACTACTTCTAAGGTATGGAAGTTTGGAAAACAAAAGAAGGAATTTTCCTCTCCCAGAATAAGTATTGCTCTAATCTTCTTTCTAGATATAACATGGAGCAATGCCGCTCAGTATCTACACCATTTGATCCAAACATCAAGCTCACACTAGAGGATTCATCATCAATTGTGGATGTGCATATTTATTGAAAGCTTGTTGGCTCATTACTTTACCTAGCCAACACTAGACCAGATATTGCATATGCAATTGGGATACTCAATCAATTTGCACATCATCCTTGTCACACACATTGGGATGCTTCTCAGAGAGTGCTTCGATATCTTGCCCTCACCCAACATCACTGTCTTTGGTACAGAGGGGGCATCGAAGTCGCTAGATATTCATACTCGGATTGGGCCAGTGATCCTGATTCCCGAGGGTCTACTTTTGGATATATATTCTTGGTTGGCTCAAGACCTATATCATGGGCAAGTAAGAAGCAACCTATAGTTTCTCTATCATCCATTGAGGCTGAGTATCGAGCATACAACTTTGTAGCATGTGAGGCCATTTGGCTTTCATGTTTCTATTTGACATTCGTGTTTTGCAAGTTACTCTGACGTGCATCCACATAGATAGCCAGTCAGCCTCGACCATCGCCTAGAATCCAGTGTTTCATGCTCAGATGAAGCACATCAAGATCCGATACCATTTCATTCGTGAGAAGCGTGTATCTCAAGAGATTACTCTAGAGCAATGTACCTCTCAATAGAAGCTAGTGGACGTGTTCATGAAGGCTTTACCTCTAGTTTTGCTCCAGAGCTTGATGGACCTCTACAACATTCATCTACTCCAAAATGGAGTTGTAGAGGGGGTGTTGAAGACATGATTGCTCCTACATCATTTCCATTTGTATCCGCATGAGTGCATTTTCATTTTGTATCTTGGAGGCACTCCATTCCCATTTTATTTCCATTTTATATTGTATCTCTTTTGTATTTGGGTACCTTGCCATTTTCTTCTACCTGTGTATTCATTCTCCTTCAAGGGGAATTATCCCACATTTGATTTACTTTGGAGAGCTCCTTCAACTCTATATAAGGAGGGCCTCTCCCCCCATTTGTACTTGGTTAGATACTTGATAAAACACATGCTCATCTGCCTTATCTTCCTTCATAGTCTTGTTCATGAGAAGAAGTGAATCTTCTTGAGCTTGATCATTTGTATAGTTATTGTACTTCCTTTATATCCACCTTGGTAGTTGTTGTATGAGTTTTTGTTATATACATAGGAATTGTTGAATCTTCCTCTTGAGTCTCCATAGCCTCCTCTATTGTATCCTCTTCCTCTTTGGTTCCTTGGCTTCCTGAAACAATTCTCTGTAATGTGATTGGTTAGACCACATATGGCATAGGGTGATGAGCTTTAAGCTCTCCCCCTACCTTGTCTACCACCTCTGCCTCTTCCTCTTGAGCCTCTACCTCTACCTGCAAAGTTGGCATGAGAGGTACTTCCTTCATCATCACACTTCTTACATTTGCCTTTGTTATCCTTGCTTTTATTCTTATCTGTATAGAGAGCAAAGGATTGATTAATTGGTTATCTCCATTCTTCATAAGCTTTGCTTCATGTGTGAACAATTTGTCCCATGAGTGTGTTGAAGTCAGTAACTTGCATGTCCATGTAGAGGTCCATAGTTGTGGTGAAGGCTTCCCATTTGTCATCAGCTTTGATCCCGTTGAGGACTTGCCTTACTATTTATTTTTCATCAATGACTTCTACAATGCTTCCAAGATATTCTGAAACGTCCTTCATCTTGGTGACAAAATTAGCCACACTTTGTGTAGACATATTCTTGAGTCTAGTAAATGCCATCCATAGTTGATTGTTTCTAGCCTTGGTGCTTGATGAGAAGAATGTTTCCAAAACATTCCATGTATCTTGTGATTTCATGCAATTCCTACTGTTAGGGAGTAAAAAATAAGAGATAGAGATGAGAATGTATGACCTTGCCAAAACATCCTTTAAGCACCATGCATTCAACCTTTACTTCTCCTCTTGTGTTGGTTTCCCCTTGCTTCTAAGTATTGACATCATCTCATCTCCATACATGTAACCATATAGATTCCTTCCTTGTAGATAGGCCTCCATTTTGAGTGACCATGTTGAGTAATTACCTTGATCCAATTCATCAATGGATGAGGGGAATCCATCACCCATGATGCTTAGATGTTAGCTTTACTTTGATACCATTGTGAATCGGGATTTAGACAGAGATGAATGGTTGTTGACAAAAATCTATTCAACACCAACCAAGATAGCTTTTGGAATGTATAATATACTTCCTTAGCTTCCAGTATGTATGAAGAAGCACGAAGTCCTTTGGAACATTATTTCCAAATTATTGCATCAAAACATATGAGTTTGTACTTCACAAGTCTTGGAATTGGGAAGAGATGTTCACAGTAAATTGCTTAGAGCTCACAACCTAGTACAATTGACCAGAGAGCTTTTTGACACATTCAATTAGAGTCTCTCGCTAAATAAATCAATTTATTTGATGAATTTAGCCTCACTATAAAGGGAGCATTGAATATAATAAGTCCAGGGAGTTAGCCCAAATTTTTAGCTGGAAGAAGATGAAGTGCAAACATAGTCACATTAAAATCTAGATAAATCAAGATCTGATCATCCAAAGATAATGAAAATTTATACATAAGCTCAACTAAGTAATCCAAGTGAAAGTTTGTAAATTGGATAGATTCCCAATTAAGGGAGCTCGAGGGAGAATGATACTGGGATGGGTGACCTCATTGGAAGTACTCGGAACCTGTCTTCCTTGATCCTTGAGGTCTCCCTTGCACATAGCTCATGTTCCTTACCCCACCCCAAGTAGAATATGATGAGCTAATTCAACAATTGCAATCTCAAATACGAAAATTGATAATGAATGCCAAAGAGGAAGCAGAAAAAATAACTCAATAAGAAGATATTATGCTTCAAGGAGATACATTTTTCAATGATATTAAAAGGTGAAGGTTGGAATGGGATTTTGTGTTCCTAGCTATAGAGGATCTAATGGGTACCAAATTGTAGAAATGACCAAGCGGGCATGCCAAATTGTAGAAGAGGCCACCAAGGCCATAACTCCAATACTTCTTCTTCTCAAGGGGGATTCTTCCTTTGGGAAGTATACCCTATGAAATTTTTGTATGCAGGAATACAACTTTACAATGAAACAGTGAAGTCACAATAATAAGAAAAAATTACAAGTACATAGATGAGAAAAAGCCCAATTTCTTAAGACTTGGAATGATTACAATAAGTGAAAAATAATCCAAATGAACATTATAGTGGGCTAGTAGCCACTCCAAAGACTAGAACTTGACTACCCAAAAATCAACAAGAAGTATCTAAAACAACAATGTACTCTTTCCAAGAGAAATGCAACAAAATTCTACTAAGATACACTAGCTAATACTGCTCAATCACTCTATCATGCTAACTTCCACACAACTAAGAAGCCAACACTCTATATAGTCACCACAAAGTGGCCTTAGCACACAATGAGCAGAGTCACAATAGAGTGCAGAGAGCAACCAAGAGAAATATCAGGAAGAGGATACAACTCGTAGAGAAACAACAATCGGACTAGAATAGAGAGACATAAGATGATCCTTCAAAGATGCCAAAATGAGTGCCAAGCCTCTTCTTATATAAGCTCTAGAAGCCAAGAGAAGTGGCCTTGCCGAATCCAAACTTTTACTATCGCACATGCAAAACTGAGAAGATTGGTGGAGGAGTGGGCTAATTTTGGCACTGGTAGCCAACCATTTTTAGATCCTCCAATTAGATCTTTTGACACCTTCACAGCGTTGCGATGGTCTTCCCTGCATTAATTTACACTTTAACCATTTACTAACAACTCCATAAAATCTCATCTTTCATCCCGTGCCACTTCAAAATGAATGGTCACACTATCACCTAAGATAGTCATGCCAAAAGTGGGTGGTGGTGGCACCCTATTTTGGCCATGTCAAAAAGAGGTGAAGGTGGCATCCAATTTTGGGATATATGGTATTTTTGGACCACCCAAAACCCTTAGTTCTAACCATTACTCATTTTCTCTTCGGAATGAATGTAACACATCCCGAAAGACTAGAATCTCCATAGCTTGATGATTTCCCACTCAGATCCCTCAAATTGTAGCCATGCCCTTGATAGAAATATTACCTCATGCCCATATGATTATTCCCTTAATGCTTCCAATTCTCTTACCGTTCTTTGGTGCTCAAATCGAAAGATCCCCTGATGTTCATTATGGTGCCTTTGAGATCGCTCACCCTATAATGCTCAAGTCGCCCAGGTGGTAGAAATGGGGTAGAGTAGACACCCAGATCGAGACTAGGGATGGAGTAGATACCCAAATGGTGGACATGGGTGGAGTAGGTACCCAAGTGGTGGAGAGGGGTGGAGTAGATGTCCTTGTGGTGGAGATGGGTGGAGTAGATGCCCAATTTGTCACGAGGAAGGAGATAAAGAAAGAGAGCTCACACATACACTCACAATCAAAGAGGATCACACACATAGATTGAGGCAAGGAAGAACGATCTTCTTCTTCTTCTTCTTCTTCTTCTTCTTCTATTACATAAAAGAAATGTACAAGAATAAACTAAAACAAGAATACAACAAGTGCAATATATAAAGAACAATACATAAGGAAAATTCTAATGCCCATGAATGAGTAAACTAGCAAGAAACAAACACTACAACATATGAGGGGCATACCGATGCCGCTTATACCGACGGTCACTCGCGGCGCCGGTATAAACGTCAAAAAATATGAGTTAAAGATACCGACGGTCAAGTGACCATCAGTATGACCGTTTTAAACGGATCGTCGGTGTGCCTTGCAGACGTCGGTATAAGCGTCGGTATAAGCATCGGTACAAGTGTCGGTATGAGCATGGGTATAAGAGTCGGTAATTTACTGGAAAGTACCGATGCGCATACCGATGCCCATACCGACGTATATACCGAGGCCGACTTTTAAACATACCGAGAACCCGAGAGCAAAACTTCACTTTTTTGTGCATGTTTGAGTATTGTTTGTCTTCTGACGAACTTGCACACGCGAAGCAAATTGCGAACTGCATTGTCTTGTGCACACATACACACACACACAAATCCTCTCTCTACACACACACTCTCCCTCGGTTTAGATCTGAGATCTTGGTAAGTAGTGCGTGTACTGTTAGCCTTTGTCTTTCTCTATGCTTTAGGTCTTATAATTTCTCTTCTCTTTGATTTTGTAGAAGTTCTTTGGCATCGATTGTTTGGAATTCAACGATAGATGACCTACATTACGCTTTGATGACAACGATCCAAAAGAGGGACATACTTGTAAGTGATTGTTTTATTGTCTATTGATAGAGAGAGAAAGAGAGAGAGAGAGAGAGAGGGAGAGAGAGAGAGAGAGAAAGAGAGAGAGAGAGCGTGAGAGATAAAGAATGATGAAAAGAAAGGAAGATAGAGATAAGAAAGTAGAGCATACACACACACACATACATACACACACACACATCTACACATTTACACATGCATACATACAGACACATACACATATACACACATGCATATATACACACAGGAAAATAGAGATACATACACACACACATACACACACACATCTACACATTTACACATGCATACATACACACATACATGTACACACATGCATGCTTACATACACACACATATACACAAATGCATGCTTACATACACACATATACACACATGCATGCATACACACACATACAAATATACATACATGCATACATACACACACACATGCATACACACATACATACACACACATATATACACATATGCATACATACACATACAAACACACATACACACATACATGCACACACATACATACACACACATACACATATACACACATGCATGCATACATACACACACATACACATATACACACACGCATACATACACTAGTAAAATAGAGCATACATACACACACACATATACAAACACACATATACACATTTACACATGCATACATACACATATACATGTACACACATGCATGCTTACATACACACACATATACACACATGCATGCTTACATACACACATATACACACATGCATGCATACACACACATACAAATATACATACATGCATGCACCTACATAATTAGGGTTTTAGGGTTTTAACACCTACATAACATATATACACACATACACATACACATGCATATAATACATATATAAAAAGTACTAGTGTTTTAAATAATTTAATTAAATATATATAATTAAATATATAAACATATGATTAATTAAGAAAAAATCTGAATATATAAATAAATATATATATAAAATAGGGTTTTAGGTTTTTAGCATTAGGATTAGGGTTTTATGATTAGGGTTTTAGGTTTTTAGGATTAGGATTAAGGTTTTAGGGTTTTAGGGTTTAAGGAAAAATTTTGAATAAATAAATAAATATATATATAAAATAGGGTTTTAGGTTTTTAGGATTAGGATTAGGGTTTTAAGATTTAAGGAAAAAATCTGAATAAATAAATAAATATATATATATAATAGGATAATTACATAGATAAATAAGTATAAAAAGTATTAGTGTTTTAAATAATTTAATTAAATATATATAATTAAATATATATAATTACATATATTGAAATAGGATTAATTAAGAAAAATTTTGAATATATAATTAAATATATATATAAAATAGGGTTTTAAGTTTTTAGGATTAGGATTAGGGTTTTAGGGTTTAAAGAAAAAATTTGAATAATTAAATAAATATATATATAAAATAGGGTTTTAGGTTTTTAGCATTAGGATTAGGGTTTTAGGTTTTTAGGATTAGGATTAAGGTTTAGGGTTTAAGGAAAAAATCTGAATAAATAAATAAATATATATATAAAATAGGGTTTTAGGTTTTTAGGATTAGGATTAGGGTTTTAGGGTTTTAAGATTTAAGGAAAAAACCTGAATAAATATATATATATATATATATATATATATATATATATATATATATATAATAGGATAATTATATAGATAAATAAATATAAAAAGTATTAGTGTTTCAAATAATTTAATTAAATATATGTAATTAAATATATAAAAATAGGATTAATCAAGAAAAAATCTGAATATATAAATAGATATATATATAAAATAGGGTTTTAGGTTTTTAGGATTAGGATTAGGGTATTAGGGTTTTACGGTTTAAGGAAAAAAATCTGAATAAATAAATAAATATATATATATACAAAATAGGGTTTTAGGTTTTTAGGATTAGGATTAGGGTTTTAGGGTTTAAGGAAAAGATTTGAATAAATAAATAAATATATATCTAAAATAGGGTTTTAGGTTTTTAGGATTAGGATTAGGGTTTTAGGGTTTTAAGATTTAAGGAAAAAATCTGAATAAATAAATAAATATATATATATAATAGGATAATTATATAGATAAATAAATATTAAAAGTAGTAGTGTTTTAAATAATTTAATTAAATATATATAATTAAATATATAAAAAATAGGACTAATTAAGAAAAAATCTACATAAATAAATAAATATATATATAAAATAGGAAATTATATAGATAAATAAATATAAAAAGTATTAGTGTTTTAAATAATATAATTAAATATATATAATTAAATATATAAAAATAGGACTAATTAAGAAAAAATCTGCATATATAAATAAATATATATATAAAATAGGATTTTAGGTTTTTCGGATTAGGATTAGGGTTTTAGGTTTTTAGGATTAGGATTAGGGCTTTAGGGTTTAAGAAAAAAATCTAAATAAATAAATATATATATATATAAAATAGGGTTTTAGGTTTTTTTAGGTGTTTAAGTATTTAGGTTTTAGTATTTTAGGTTTAAGTCTTTAGGAGTAAGATTTTTAGGTCTAATAAAAAAACAAATGATCTAAAATGTCCATATTGTAGCAGATGGCTTCTTTGGATCTAGAGGAGAGAATGGCGTGTCCTTGCACTCAGTGCAAGTATCAAATTTATTGAAAAGTACGGATTTGTACTGCACATGTTAGAGAGTATGGATCCTTTGATATGATTCGACTAGAAAACCTACGCTACCATTCGCATGGTCCCCCAGGTGAGCAGATGGACCCAAATGACATTGCACCAGTAACCTCTCGTGGACAAAAGAGAACAAAGAAGGACTTAGACGTATAACCAATTACTAATAGTATTACACAGAATGAACATATGGAAAAGATGCTCGAAGCATTTTATGAGATGGACGAAGATCATGATGGTGGTGAAGATGTCGAGAGTTTCATGGACACAACAGAATTTCCAAGATCAGAAGTCGATGAAGAATATGAAAACATGCGAAGACTAGCTCGTTTACCACTTTACAATGGAGCAAAGATATCTGTACTACGTGTGTCACTCGCGATGCTCAATCTGCAATCCATTTATGGATGGTCAGATAGTAGTGTCACTGAATTGTTCAGGTAAGTGGAGAACAAATTGGCTTTCATTATTGTATCAAAATAACTATATTTACTAATATCGTTTTAATTGCTTATTGCAAGCTTCTTAAAGATCAATTTTTGCCAGAGGGCAATGACATGGACGACACTTTCGAATCGCACGAATCGATAGAAATAGGTCTACTTTTGATAGTGGGGTGATGGTGAACTTTTTGCAAAAAAGTAGAGCGAGTGTAAGAGATGATAATGCTCAAGAAGGCCAGCTAGATTATTGTGGTGTGATTCAAGATATCTTGAAACTATCTTTTAGGAAGTTTGATTATTCTGTTTTTTATGTGAAATGGTTCAAAGTAGTCACCTCTGGAAGAGACGCAACAGTGAGGCGAGATAAAAGCGGTTTGCTTCAAGTCGACTCCACAAAACTATGGATGGATGAAAGGGATACATTTGTACTTCCCGAACATTGTGAGCAAGTTGTTTTTATACCAGATTCAAAAGAACCAGAGTGGCTATTTGTTTTACAAGTCACCCCATGTAGTAGACAAATTTGTGAGAATATAGATGTACAAGATAGTCCATCTGTAGTGGACTCAGAGATCATTTTTCGAGAAGAAGAGGTCATTGAAGAAGAGGTCATTGTTCGAGAAGAAGAGGTCATTGAAGAAGAGGTACAGGATAAAGATCGGAAGAATTATATCACACAAACAATTTATCAGGAGTTTCGACCAGCCGATGGACAGTCTCTTGTCAGTTCAGAGTGGATTCTGCACATCACACATGAGGTGATGTCCCATCAATGATCAGAGGCTCGTGATGCTTTCAGAGCAGGCTTACCAAAGCCTATATGGTTAGATGCTGAGGAGTGGGATCTGATTCGCGACGAGCAGCAGCAGACTCCTGACCGATATCGCCAGCAGCGAGATGCCATAGCCACACGTTTAGATACGGTTGGACTCTCACATTTGGGCAACGGCGGATATGACACGATGCGTCATGAGTTTGTAAGTACCATTTCATTTATTGAATTTATTTGTGTTAACTTTCTCATGTATGTTCCTCTAATGTTTTGTATATTTGTTGCAGGAGCTGGCAATGGGTCGTCCTCCAACACGAACGGAAGAGTCTTACGGATATCAGCACGGATTGACTGCACTATTGGAGGACTTGGAGGGACGCGGTGCGATTGTTTCATGGGAGCATTTGCGATGAGGTGATTAATTTATAAATTTGGTTTTTACTTGTTGTTTGTACTTTCATGTGAATTTATCTCATTCCATTAATGTTCTTTGTTGCAGGACTGTTGATATGGAACGTTCTTTGCATGTGTATGGCAGTGGCACACCAAAATTATGTATTTGATTTTTATATAGCAATGCATTGTTCTGCCACATTTTGTAAAAGCATCATATATGACAGTGGTTTGCCACACTCTTGTACCTGCTTCATATATCACTTTCTTTGTACATGGTTCATGGTTCATTCTGATTATCTCTTTTGTGTCCAATAATATTTTGTTTTATGAAATCATATTTCGGTTGATATTAGAGTACACATCACAGGTACTCGGTTTTTTTGGGCAGAGTGTATCATCTTTTGTTAAGCAACATCGTGGTAATGTTGTTGTAGCAAAAGACAACACACTCTGCCCAAAAAAAAATTTTGCAGATATGGTCGTCGGTATACGCAATGGTACTCCCAGTAATGTCATCCGAATAAGTGTCGGTACACCCAGCAGGCACCGGTATACGCGACGGTGCACCTAGCAGAGGCGTCGGTATGGGCATCGGTACTAGTGTCAGAATTAACGACGCTTATACCGACACTCATACCGATGCCCATACCGACGCTTATATTGACGCCCATACCAGTGCTATAGTACCGATGCGCATACCGATAGCTACACTGACGTCGCGGGAAAAATAGCCGCGTTCATTTCCCTCGGTAAAAACCTCGGTATACGGCCGATCTGTTGTAGTGAAATGTGCCATCACTCTTGATAGATAAATCTAGTAAAGCTCAATGAAGTATCCCTGACATATACCGGTGTGAGCACTTTACATGTCGGAGAAATCAAAAGTGATACGTGTCATCCTAGATCATCACATATTGAGCTTGATATCTCAACACTCCCCCTCAAGCTCAACTTAATGTCCTCTAGTCTAAGCATCTTTTGAAATTTCTTCAGCTTCTCTGCTCCAAGTGCTAAATTAGTAAAAATATCAGCAATCTACTCATGTGTTCTCACATAAACAAGATCAATATCACCTGCTAATACCTTCTTTAAGTGATAATGTACCTCAATATGTTTTTTTCTAGCATGAAAAACAAGAAAAATATCAGCAATCTACTCATGTGTTCTCACATAAACAAGATCAATATCACCTGCTAATACCTTCTTTAAGTGATAATGTACCTCAATATGTTTTTTTCTAGCATGAAAAACAAGATTTTGTGCTAACTGAATGCTACTAAGATTATCACAATAGATGATGATCGGCTTTTGCACTTCCTCACCTAAATCAAAAAGTAGAAGCTCTAACCATGATGCTTCACATGCTGCCATTGTAACACCTTTATACTCAACATCTCTACTCGACAAAGCAACTCCCAAGCGAGAATAGAAAGCCACTAGTAGATCTTCTATCTGGAATACTACTAGCCCAATCTGCATTGGTGTATCCATGAACCTGCAAATCTACACCAGCTTCATAAAACAATGCATAATCCAAAGTAGCCCTCACATAATGTAGAGTGCACCTTAGAGCATCTAAATGTGGTTTCTTGGGAACTTGCATAAATTGACTTTCAAGTCCAACAATGTAGCTTAGATCAGACTGTATAATGGTCAGATATATCAAACTTCCCATAATTTTCATGCACATAGTAGCAGTTTCCAATGCTTCACCTGATGTAGTATCCAACTTCAATTTCTGATCTAATGGCACAGAAATTGGCTTACAATCAGCCATACCAGACTTTTACAGCAGACTCAAGGCATATTGCCTTTGTGACATCCATATACCTGTTTCTGTATGTATAAACTCAATGCCCAAGAAATAGTGTAGCACATCTAGATCTTTCATGTCAAATTCCTGCATAAGGAGTTGCTTTACCTCTTTAATGCTTGGTCCATTCTCACCTCCCACAATCAATTCATCAACATAAATGGCCACAATCGTGATGCCATTATCACCCTTCCTTGCATATAATAAATGATCTACATCACACATAGAAAATCCAAGGGTGGTTAAGTAATCAACAATCCTTGCTTGCCAAGCACGATGGCATTGTTTAAGTCCATACAAAGCCTTTTGCAACCTGCAAACATATTCTGGGTGTGTTGAATCTTCATATCCTTATGGCTAGTCCATGTATACTTCTTCCTATAACTCACCATGTAGGAAAGCATTCTTCAAATCCATCTGATGCAAACTCCATCCTTTTGCTATAACTAATGGAACAAGTGTTCTAATAGTAGACATTTTAGCTATAGAGCTGAACTTTTCCTCATAACCAATGCCATTTGTATGTGCGTATCCTTTTGCTACCAATCGTGCTTTATACCTGCTTATGCTACCATCAGCATTGTGCTTTACCTTGTAAACCCACTTGCAACCTATGGGTTTCTTGCCTTGCAGCAATGGAACTTGCATCCATGTGTCATTTCCATAAAGGGCAACCCTCCTCATCCATAGCGTTTTTCCAATCTACATTTTTGGTTGCATCTTCAAAACAAGAAGGTTCAACATCTTGTAATACCTTGGCTATGTAGGAACAATGATGAGCCATGTAACTATCGTATGTCAATTGTTGCACTGATATCCGCATCCTCTTGGGTCACGTCTCCTTGTATCATCTACATGTGCCTTTCCTACTCCTAGAGTCTTCAGAGAGGGCAATCCAAGTTCCTCATCAAGGCTCTTTTCTGAACCGCTTGAATCTTCATCAATGTCTTCAAAACCTGTAGATGTTTTACTACCAGTAGAAAGCTTTTCTTTACCTTTCTTCGATGTAGTTGATGAATTTGATGGAGTGAAATTTCCATGCAATCTTCCACTCCATGGATTTGAGTTGGAACTATTGCTCGGTGATGCATCAACTCCACTCAAAACTTGTGATTTTGCACTTGAGTATTTAGCATTTCCTTTGTCATTTGAGTCAAGATTAAGCCCTTCTTTGGCATATGCATAGAAGCTTGACATTTCATCAAACACCACATCTTTGCTTACCTTCACCTATTGTGTGAGTGGGTTATAGCATTTATATCCATTTTGCTCAAGGGAGTACCCAATAAAGATACATTTTTCTACCTTTGGATCAAGCTTCATCCTCAACTCATTTGGCACATGTGTTGATATATTTAGGTAGTGATGTATGTGAGCGCACTAGGACCACCGGGGCACTTTTTTCCCTCTTTAGGAGGTTTTTTCCCCTAGATTTTATATACACCTATAGCCCTAACAAGTCATTTATCTTTTACATTCTAGTGGTAATACATTCAGTATTGTGTGATGTGCTCCAAGCTTCTTTATTTTCCTTGTGCTATTCGTGTGCTTCTATAGACCTCAAACTCTAAAAATTGGTATCAAAGCAGGTCACCGCTTCAACTAGGGCATCATCGACTCCCCTCCGTTCATATTCTTAGAATCACACAAACATTGGTCAACATACTCAAATTGATCAGTAGTTCAAAACTGCTTTGCTCTATGGTGTCAAAATTACGATTTCAACTCGTTTCGACCTCCAAGCACACTATCACACTGCTTGTGTAGGCAATTTCATATTTTTGTGCCAAAGATATATACAGGTTTCAGTTCACCAGTATAAGCATCTCGAAGTCTGCTATAGGTTTAGCAAAACTTGACAGGGTAGTTCTGTTCAACTTTTTGAGATATAGCCATTTTTTTGCATCAGGGTATTTTAGTTGGTGGCCATGGATGAAAGTAGAGATGTATTCCGTGTGTTGGGTGTTGAGGATAAGTTGGACGGTACTAATTACCCATTATGGGCTTATATGATGCATCATGTATTGGTTGCAAAAGGATTGTGGAATATTGTGTAAGGTGTTGAAAAACGTCTTATTACACCTGCAAACACTATTGCTAAAGGTGATGCAGATGACGTTGAAGATGATGATACTCTTCAGATACATTAACCACTTTGTACCAGGCAACGAATGAGGCTCGTGATGATTACCTTCAAAAATAGTTGGAGAGTGAGCACATGAATGAAGGAGATTCCATGGCTAGTTTTTTGACAAAGATCAAAGATTTGAAGGAGCAATTGACTTTTGCTAATGAAGGCATGCCTGACAGCTCACTTATGCAGACTGTTTTGAATGGTATTCTAGATTCATATAAGAGTTTTGCTTCTACTCTTTGATTGATGATGAAAGGCAATCCAAATGCCTTAACATTTGAGAAGTTAGTCTTTGTTCTGTTGCAGAAAGATCAGTCTAGGCAGAACAAGTCCATTATGCGTGTTACAAATCAAGCTTTCCTAGCTGGTCAAAAGGGCAAAGGTAAACGGAGCTCTTCTACTAGTAAGCAAAAATTTGCTAATTTTGCACAATCAAATAAGGATGACAGAGAGGAGAAGAAAGTAGAAAAGCAGAAATTGTTTTGCAAATACTGTAAAGGAAATGATCATGTCATAAAGAGTTGTCCAAAGTTGGCTGCTAAAGAGGCAAGGAAGAAAGAGGCTAGAATGGTCATTGTAGAGGCCTCTACACACAAAATAGAGTCTCCTAATCTTGTGTAAAATGAAGAATGGGCATTTACCACTATTTGCAGTTATGACCCATCTTCTCATGAACAGTGTATGTATGCAATAGATTCAAATGTTTGGTACTTTGATAGTGGGGCAACCAAACATATTACCTCGAAGCTCAATTTCTTCACTTCACTCAAGCTTGCCCCGAATACTATCACATGTGCCAATAACTCCTCTTATCCTATCATGGGAGTTGGTAAGATCATTTTGACTACTGTTGATGGTAGTTCGTTTACATTGTTAGATGCTTTATTTGTGCCAAGGATCAAGAAGAATCTGTTATTAGTTTCAGCTTTTGCCAAGATTGGCTTGGTTATGAGATTTATTCATGATTTGTTGCTTCTGGCATTTTATGGCATGGGCTGTATAAGCTCATAGACTATGAAAAATCTATGAAGCATGTGTAGTACATGATTCTCAAGCTATCTTTGATGCAAAGCTTTGGTCATCTGAATTTTGCTAGTTTGCTACACCTACAGAAATCTGAAATGGGATCTTCTCTGCCCAAACTTGAGGCATTTGAGGATGTATTTTGGGAAAAATGCAGAATTTCTCATTCCCAAAAGATGGCTCAGTTCAAGCTACTCCAAAATTGCAGCTTCTTCACAGTGACGTATGTGGTCCTATGCAAACACCCTCCTTTGGAAACTTTCTTTACTTCATGACTTTCATTGATGATTTTTTA
Source organism: Ceratopteris richardii (assembly GCA_020310875.1). Classification (NCBI taxonomy): domain Eukaryota; kingdom Viridiplantae; phylum Streptophyta; class Polypodiopsida; order Polypodiales; family Pteridaceae; genus Ceratopteris; species Ceratopteris richardii. The sequence continues at coordinate 76,927,282 of CM035439.1, forward strand.
ACGCATGCATGGGCATATCCATTGAAAGAAAAGTTTGAAGTGTTTACATGCTTCAAATAGTTTCTGGTTTTGGCTGAAAATCTGTCAACATGTGAAATGGGCAGCCTCCATTCTGATCGAGGGGGGAATATATGTCTTCTAATTTTAATGAATTTTTGGCTAAACATGGGATAAAACATTAGTGTACAGTGCTGTATACACCTCATCACAATGGAGTTGCTGAACGGAAGAATATGTCAGTCATGTAGATGGTGAGATGTATGGTCAAGAGTGAGGCTTTACCACATAGTTTCAGGCTTGAGGTTGTTATGTGTGCAACATATGTACTTAACAAGTGTCCCACTAAAGCATTGCAGTCTATCACTCTATATGAGGCTTGACATGGTCACAAGCCATCTTTTGCTCACCTACGTGTTTTTGGTTGTCTGGCATATGCATTAGTGCTTGAACAACAACATAGGAAATTGGATGATAAAACAGTGAAATGTATTTTTATTGGGTACAATTATGAAAGCAAAGGCTATCATCTATATCGTCCAGAGACTAAACACATTTTGGTTAGTTGTGATGTTGTTTGCGTGGAAGATGCTATTCAACCATTACTTTCATGTACTAAGGAGACATCCATTAGCTCCAAAGACATGTATGACACCTTGTTGCCTCTTTTTACAAGTGGAAAGTCTAGTGTTGGTCCAAATGAGGCAACTTTTCATCCTTTATAGGTTTCATGTGATGATGCAGATCATTCCATTTCTGATGTAGATTTACATGATACACTTGTTGATGAGAGAACTGATATAGAGGAGGTAAAAACTATGCCTAAATGGCTGCTGTAGACTTTGTGAGATAGAAAATTAGATGCACCTCTGTCATATTGTACTCATTCAGGCTCTCATACTACGTGTTTTGCATCAGATTGTTATGCTATGGCTGTCTCTAGTCTTTGTGATGAGAATGAGCCTGTTTCATTTGATGAAGCACAAAATTTTGAAAATTGGATGGCTGGTATGCAATCAGAATATGATTGTACTATGAAAAATGGTACCTGACCTTTATGTGATTTGCTTTCTGGCCTCTACATGCTGAATGACTACTGTTCATAGCACTTGTGCACTTATAGCACATCATGGTTGGAATGCACATTAGCTGGACATTAAAACTGCATTTGTGAATGGTGACTTGCATGAAGAAGTGTATGTTTTTCAGCCCTATGGCTTTGTGCAAGAAGGGCATGAAAACCAAGTGTGCAAGTTGAAAAAGGCATTATATGGTTTGAAGCAACCACCACCTGCTTGGTATGAAAAGATACATGCCTACCTAATTGCATATGGTTTTGAGAATAGTCCAACTGAGAGCACTTTACATGTTAAGCATGCAAATGGTGTGCTTGTGATCATTGTTGTGTATGTTGATGACATGCTGCACACTAGTCCTCATGAGAAGCATATTGCTGATTTTAAGGGTGATCTACATGCCTCATTTGAGATGTTGTGTTTGGGGCATTTGCATCATTATTTGGGCATTTAATTTATGCAAGTCGATGGTGGAATAGCTTTGTTTCAAGCAAAATATATGGACACATTATTGCAACAATTTGGCCTTGAAGACTGCAAACCTATTGCCATTCCTATGGAGATAGGTTAAAAGATTGAGTCTTCATGATGCTGGAGATGAATTTGATGTTGTTCTCTATCAGTAGGTTGTTGGATGCTTGATTTACTTATGCATTAGTCGACTAGATATTCAATTTGTTGTCTCACAGATGAGCAGACTTATGCATTGCCCAAGTGTCAAGCATTGATAGATGGTTAAGTGCATCTTTTGCTATTTAAGTGGTACCCAACTACTTGGATTGTTTTATCCCAAGGGAGGATCACTACTACCAGATTTACATGCTTTTTCTGACTCTTATTGGGCTGGTTGCTATGACACTCATGTGTCCACCATTGGTTTTTGCTTCATGCTTGATAGCTTATGCATATCTTGTTTGAGCAAGAAGCAACCTACTGTGACCACTTCTAGTTGTGAGGCTAAGTATAGGGAAACTTTCATAGCGAATGTTGAGTGTGTGTGGCTCAGATGCCTTATGGCTGATTTGGGTGTTGGCCAATCTACTACCACCACCATCTTCAGTAATAGTCAAAGTGCATTGGCAATTGCGAGGAACACTATGTTCCATGCTCACACTAAGCATTTTGAGGTGCACTATCATTATGTCAGGGAGAGGTTCTCTACTGGAGAGATCAGTTTGGCATATGTGCCCACACAAGAGAACATTGCAGAGCTTTTCACAAAGGCTCTACCTAGGGAGAATTTTGAAGCTTTTCGCAAAGCTTTGGGTTTACTTCCTTTTGTGGATTGATTCCGCATAGCTTGGCACTTCCTTATACTTGAGTTCTAGCTCCTTGTTCTCTGCATCACTATGAGGGGGGATTTGTTGATATATTTAGGTAGTGATGTGTGTGAACACATTGGACCATTAGGACACTTTTTTCCCTCTTTAGGAGTCCCCCCCCCCCGGGCTTGTATATACACATATAGCCCTAATGGGTCATTTATCTTTGTAAATTCTAGTGGTAATACATTCAGTATTGTGTGTTGTGCTTCAAGCTTCTTCTTCTACCTTGTGCTATTTGTGTGCTTCCGCAGACCTCAAACTCCAACATGTACATATGCAATACAACCAAATACTTTCATATGTGATAAGTTTGGCTTTTTACCAGTAAACTTCTCTTCAAGTGTAATTTGATGTACAATAGCAGCCGGAGTTCTGTTCATGATATATACAATAGTATGCATAGCTTTTGCCCAATAACAATGAGGCATATTCTTCTCAACCATCAAGGCTCTTTCTATTTCTGCAATATGTCTATTTTTTTGCTCAGTAATGCCATTCTATTGTGGTGTGTACTTGCATGAAAAGTGACGTCAAATTCCATGACTTTTAAGAAAGTCACTAAACTCGTTTGACATGCATTCACCTCCTCCATCAGATCTTAATGTCTGAATATACTTTCCTGTCTGCTTTTTCACCATAGCCTTAAAATTCTAGAAGTGAATAAACACCTCACTCTTCTCTTTCATGAAATATACCCATACTTTTCATGTATTGTCATCAATTGAAGTAACATAAAACCTACAACCGCCCATAAATGTGGTCTTTGCAGGACCCCAAAACATCTGTATGTACTATTTCTAGCACATTCTCACTAACATGCTTGTCATGCAAAAATGATGCTCTTGATTGTTTACCAAATTGACATGTTGCACATACCTTTTGCATCTCTACAACCTCCTTTGAATGCATCAATTTCAGCCTCTGCAAGTTTGCGTGTCCAATTCGTTTGTGCCAGATCTCTATATCAGCAATAACTCCTGCACCTTTTGCAAACATGGTTGCATTCATTTCAAGAATTTTCACATTTAAAGTGCACATCCTACCCAGTTTGTTGCCTTTGGCAATCAATCTTCCATCTTGTACTCTTCTACATACCCATCAGCATTGAACCTAACTTGTAATCCCTGATCAACCATTTGTCCAACAAAAACTAGATTCTTTGTTATATTTGGAACATGCAGCACATCAGAAAGATGTTTTACCTTCCCATCCTCCATAGACAGTGCTATGTTTCTTGTATGCTCGATAGGGTGTGATGTGTCATCACCTATTTCAACATATCCTAGAACTGGTAATTTTTACAAACTACTAAACCATTCTGCATGACTGGTCATGTGATTTGAAGCACCTGAATCAACATACAAGATATGACCATTTGATTTTGAAACATCAGCAGACATCCTATTCATCATGTGATGTTGGACCATGAACAACTTCTCAGATTCATCTACACTTGTGGATGCATAATTGTTTTGTTGCCTTTTGTTATTTTGATTCTTCAACCTGTAGTCACGTTCAAGGTGTACAACTTTACCACAATTCCAACATTCTTACTGTCATTCCATGGATCATTTCTTTGGAAATTTTTGTTGCCTCTTTGGCTCCCCCTACCTCGAAACTCTCCTCTACCTCTGGCATAATTCTAATGTTGGCCTTGATCTTGGTTATTGTTTCCTCTTCCACTTCTAAAACCTCTGCCTCTACCTCTTCATCTACCAGAGAAGAATACCTACTTAGACCTAAGTTTTCCTTGGGAGTTTGAGTCCTCACCAAGATTCTTTTCTTCAATAATCAACATAGACATCAGATCAACAAAATTCAAAATATTTTTGATGGTCTGAATAGATGTTTTAAATTGCTTATATGTAGCTTCTAAACCACGAAGGCACACTTCCACCTTATCTTCATCATCTACATTCACGCCAATAGATGCAAGTGAATCACATATGCTTTTGATTTTCAAGGCGTATTCACTTATCGACATGCCCTTTTTCTCTAATGTATGTAGCTCGTTCTTGAGTTGCAATTTCCATGCCTTTGGATCGGTCTCATACAATGTGACCAAACTATTCCAAGCCTCTCGCGGAGCTTTGGCATCTTGTATGTGCCCAATCATTCTATCGTGTATGCTAATAGATAGGCAATACATTACAATTCATGCTCCTTGATTCCATTCTTCATATTCTCTTAACTCGTCCACAATCCGATTCCTCTCTAGTAACTACAGAGCATTTTCGTTCTCTCCTTCGATGTACTTCTAGTAGCCTTTTCCCATCAATAGATTCATCATTTTGAATCTCCAAGCATGGAAGTTGTTGTTGTCCAGCTTATCGCTCATAAGCTGAATCATTCCATCCACATTTGCCATTTCTAAAACAATTCAAAACACTACAAAAACACTACAAGCAGTACTTTTGATTGAACACTTTCGCACTTTGATGTGACATTTTGATCTCTGAAAAAGACAGTTTTCGTGCATCAACAATACACGGAATCGCTTGAAATTCTGGATCTTAAATATCTGAGTATTGTCAAATAGGATGCAAGCTACAATTTTGTAAATTGACCTAATTTTTCTGTGGGCCTTCCACCTCACATCACTTTGTTTGGAGGAAAAATTGGTACATTATTAGGTAGATTTGGAACATTTTGTGATGTCTATCTACAATTTGACATGTGGAAGTTTAATTTTTAACTTGTTAATGCCATTTAGTTTGAATCCACACTTATAGTTTCTATCTTCTCACAATTCAAAGAGTATCATATGCGTCGATGCATGCTAGTTCAGTTCGGTGGAACATTTGCCTCTTGAGACGAGGGTGGGGGTTCAGTTCTCACCAATTGTGGTTGGCATGTAATGGGCCTTGAGACAATTTCAAAACCCGTCTCCTTGTTGCCTTGGGGCCATCAATGTTGTACCGCCTTTGGCTAGCTTACTAAGTCTTGATCATTGCTTTGTGCGGGCTATGGGGGGTCCCATGGATACTGCGCCTCTTCACTTGTAGAATTGTTCTTTCAATCAATTCAAGCAAGAGAGACTACGCTTCATCTTAACTTTCTTCTTTTTAAACAAAAAAAAAGTTTCATATGCTATATCAACTAGTTTATTTCTTTTTTAATGCTCCTCCCTCATACATAGAATTTTAAAGTTTTTTACGATAATTATGGCTGTAATTTTTGAGAGGCATGTCCATATCTTCATTTGCTTGGGAGATACATTTCCCATAGTTTTATTAACTTGAAAGATACATGTCACATAATGTTGATGATTGATATTGTTTTTTATTTTTATTGAGCAAATTAAATACGAGATAAGAGTAAAAAGTTTTTTTTTCAAAATTTAAGAGAATCTTTTACATCATAGTAATGATAACACTTTGAGCTTTGGATTGAAGGTCCAAAGTTAAAGACTTTATGGGGCTAGAAAGATTGCTAAATAAATGTCTCTTTTTTTTTTAGAGTACAATGAATTGGAACACACTCACACACCCGACCTCATAAGGTAGAGGCACCCATCTTATGTCCAATAAAGACTTGATCTGAGGACTTCCTCCTAGAGACTCAATGCGTCAAACCACTAGGTTACACGGGCTCGGACATGTCTTTCTTCTTTTTATATTTCCAACTTGCAACGAGAGTAGGTTGTAAGATCAAAGTTGATGACGAAAACAATATAAATATTGTTATGTTCCACACTCCTTACGTGAACACATGGATGTAGGAACTGGGAAATTTAACATAGCTTGAGGTGGAACAATGCACTCAAGAGTGTTTTTTGTTTTTTTTTTAAATGGAGGTTTGACAAACGTTTACTCCCCCAAGCTTTATCTTTGAAAGTACAACTCTACAAGTGAATGGGCATAGTACCCACGGGACCCCATATCCCACAAAGCAGGGATTAGACAAGATAACATGGATAACAACTCGTTTAAACTGGCCAAAGTCTTACATGTCCAACCTGAAGATTGGACTCTGGACCTCCGCTTCAAGAGACCAAAGCCAAACCACTTGAACTAGGGGACATGAACAAACACTCGTTTATGGGAACTTACTCTTAGTTACACACTAGGGTCTGATCGCCATCATTCGAATGGTGAGGAATTTCATAAAGATCGGAAGGCCTTTTGGCACGTGTCATAAGATAAGGAATCATTGATGAACAGGTGTCCAATGGGAGAACCAAACATGACACCGTCTGAATATTCGAAAATCAAAAACCTCGCCGCCTAATAAGACATATTTTGGGCCCACAATTAGTGCCGCCCCAAACAACTCCATGGATTCTGAACTCTCAGGAGTTCGATTCTTACGGTTCTTCCTGTCTGTCAGATTTTTCTGTCTGTCGCGCATGAAAATTTCGCAGCAAGCTCATCGTGATTGCAGCAGTATTTCGTTTCTCATGGACGCGATCTCTCTTCCTGGTAATGGCAAAAGTTTTGCTATGATCGTTCAATTATTTTCTTTCATAATTCTCTACCGTAGATCGATAGTAGTCGACTGGTCATTTTTCTTCGTACGCACAGTAGAGATAGCATTTGCTATGTTTCTGGTGTGAAATCCATTCGAAGGTTTCTGCGTCGTGGAACATTTGCCATTTTCATTTTACCTTCAGGCGATTTACTTGTCAGGGTTTCTAATTCCTCAATCAGTAGCTTTCTGGAACAAATAATTATTTCTACGGACAGTAAAGATAGCATTTGCTATGTTTCTAGTTTAAAATTGCTCTGCAGGTTTCTGCATCGTGGAACATTGGCCATTTTCATCATGATTGAAGTAGATCGTTACTCTTTACCGTCGAGCGATTTACTCATCAGGGTTTCTTATTACTCAATCAGCAGCGTTCTGTGATTAATAATATTTTGTACGGATTTTCTAGTCCTTGCTCTGTCCCTCCTTGAAATTTCTAAGTTTTTCGTACTTATTTCAGAAGTTTTCCATTTCGTATGCAATGAAAGATTTTTTATTTCGAACTCTATTTTATTATTACTCGAACTTAATTTTACCCAATGATTTTCAGTCGCTCAATCGCTAGGTTTGATTGTTTGATTTGTACAGGTATGTAGAAACAATCCGACGGAATTTGTTTGGAGATTTGAAGCTGTCTGTACCTTTCGCAGATGTTTCTACTTCATTTCAATCACTGGTAACGTTTTACTATTCATCAATTCACGATTCTCTCCGACTGTTTGGGAAGTTTATCGATCAGCGCTTAATTGATTGAGTGAAGATTAGTTCTTCAGCTCGAAGAGAGCATCTGGCGCATCCTAACCTTGAAGTGCTTCACACTTCTGCAGAAACATCTGTCCCGCCATCACTTTATCGTTTCCACTGGAATTGGTCAGGCCATTGTTAGGGTCACGGATTTTCTGTATTGCTCTACCATCCATCAACTACTAGATGTAGTGTTTGACAGTCAAACTTTTTCATACTCGAGCCTAGTA
>CM035439.1:76940120-77045120 GCA_020310875.1 Ceratopteris richardii
AAGAGAAGGACTTTTCTTTCGACTGTTCTCAAATGACTTGCGTTAGAAAGGCTTCCGTTTTCATTGTATGAAAGTTCCATCGTTATTTCAATGATATCCTAGCTGGTGTTGATAAAGGTACGTATTGGCATTGGAATGCAGGTTCAGTGTTACACGTTTGGCTCCCCATTCTTTGCAGATTACCGACTTGCCAAGTACATCAACACGCACTACAAGCGCCATTTTTTACATTTCGTGTCAAGAAGTGATTTGGTGCCGAAGGTGATGCCTATGATCCATACCCTCTATTGCCTTTGGGCAGGTCTTCATGTCGGGCCATTAGAAGATGTTTTCCGCTTTTCAAGGTTCGTAATGCTGGTGCTGGAGCTTATGAAGGTGCGTTTGAGGGTCACTGAGAGAGTTCGGGTACTAACAATGGCATCGCAGGCCCTTTCATGGTTTCCTGCAATGTCAAGGTTCGTGCTTCATAGGTTACTGGCACTTGCTCTTTCCTTCCACGTGGGCTATGGCTACGCTTTTGCAGGACAGATGGTGCTTGTGGATCCTGAAGCCAGTGCGATGGAGCTCGTGGATCGTGATGGATGGACATTTAACTCGCACTTGAGCTTCCATCTGTTGGATATGTCATTGGATGCCATCAGAGAGCACAGCTTGCTTAGCTACATTGAGCATGTCTTCGCGATGCAAGCTTCGGAGGTGGCAATGGGCATGGTGACTGCTACGAAGTTTGGGTTGGTGGGCGACCAAGCGACGCCTTCGAGGGTCGTGGAGATCAAGGTTACTGCTTTGGACATGGAGCTTTGCAGGGAGGGCACTGCGAAAACGAAATCAACGGGGAAAATGGGAAAAGGAATGAGGCAGTTTTGCAGGCTTACGGGCATAGCTGAGGGCAAGGAAACTGCAAATAAAAAAGGGAAGCGGCTGAAGGCGACAAGAGTATTGAGGAGCAGGGTGGCTTCCATCATCTTCGTGAAACGTCTGCAGGAGGTGCTGCCCGAGAGCGTGAAGACGAGCCGGAGCAGAAGGGCGAGGAAGGGCTTTATCAAGCTGGCTATGGATAACATCTCCAGGGTGATGGGATTGACGAGGCTATTTGACAAGTTTCTCCTCGTATCCTCGGTTGTTTGTGTGGCTCTCCAGCTACAGAAGAACTTCAGAGGCACCCGTCATAGTCTTTCATGAGTGATTGTTTGTTCAGATGTATAACCGCAATAAGTAACAGATGATTGTTTGTTCTTTTCTTAGGGGGAGGGGACATATGTGTTATGAACATTTTTCACTCTCACACATTTATTTGTCTCATGTTGACTAACTTACTACTGACTTCTCATCTCAACTCAGGGCACATTTATGTACTTAGAGTTAGCTTTCTCAGCTGAAATCATCTGTACTTTAAGGGCATATTAGTCATTGATGGAACATATTAACCTTTTGCAGATGGAATTGGCTTTGGATAAGCTAAAATACACTTTTGTTGCAATGCAAAGTTCATTTTCTTTTCAATTTCATCAATATTATTTGATGCTTAATAGATTATGATATTTGAGTTGGATATTTTGGTAGAAAATCTCAAAAGCTTTTCAAGATCTCATCTCCATGGTAGGGAAGGATACATCATTGAACGATCGAATCTTTGCAATGTGTAAATGCAAGGCCAGTTTCAAAATTCTTGGTCGTCAAAGTAAAAGATGAAACACGAGCTTCAAGCACGAAAAATTCATATAATTTTCGAATGCGGCTTTGTATCGACATTTTTCACGGTCTTTTCCCATTGCATTGTAGAGTTTACAAACAAGGCTTGGTTTGTCCAATAATGCTAGTATTGAAGTAGGTGGACCTCTTTTGAAGGATATGTTTTCGAATTCTCTCACATACCTATTCGGTGAAGGCAATAAAGACTAACCATGTGCAAAATCGTAAAGAGATGAGCTTCATCACTTTTCTGCTTATTAAAATATTATATGATTGGCGCCTATTCTCTCAATACATAATAAGATGCATGAGTGATAAGATGCATGAGTGATAATTGTTTGTTCTCTAATAACGGATGCTACATGCCTTGTAACTTTAAATTTCTACTTCGTTTTGCCTCATGAAATACCGTAATGTCCATTGAGCACACAACACTTAGCTTCTTGATGCAAAGTCGGCATCCTTTTTGGTCGATCCTTTACCCCTTCTCATTCATAAATATGAAACCCCCATGCTTTAAATTGATTGGATCATGCAGCTTTAAGGATTGTTCTGCATTAGGTAGAGAAGGAAGAGATGGGTAGTAGCGTGTGTACACACACACACACACACACATATATATATATATATATATATATATATATATATATATATATATATATATATATATATATATATATATATATATATATCGAGAGAGAGAGAGAGAGTTTTGAGAAGAAGACCCTTTAAAATGAGTCGAGAAGAGAAAACGAAACCTTAAGTGGAGTGAACACAAGATGACTACTCCACTACTAAGAAAGATTATCCTGATAGCAAAAGATCTATCATTGGCTTTCCATTATTAGAAATCTTTAGAAAGAAGAAGGGAGATTCTGAAGGAAAAAGAAAACAAAAAGAGATCCTGCCTATGTCTCAACCGCATCCGTGGAGATGACCTCATCTAGTGATGGCTGGCCCGGCAAACCTTCCCAAGAGGGGTATGAAGAAGAAAAAGGAGAATACGAGGAATCAGATTCTCACTTCAAAGAAAAAGTCATGAATATTATATTGTTCAATGTTCAAGGCCTTTCTATAAACATGAACATATTGATAACATTGACCAATGGTTGAAAGATAATAATGTAAACCTAAATTTTTTTTGCTTCTTATAAGTGAAGATAGGAAGAGAAACCTTGATAAGGAGACTTAAGAAAGTTTCCTCAAACCACACATGATCAATTTTGAACTACCCTCGAGGGGGAGGGGTGATGGCTTGATTCTTGTTATTAGCATTGGATAGGTGCCTCTCCTCTCACATTTGTGTTAATAGGTAGAAAACATGGTAATTGCGGGCATTTTCTTAGGGGGATTGCATCTCAACAATATTTATTGTAACTTCAACATGGTGGAAATGTTTTGTGACTAATGACAAGGCGAAGGGTAGACTATTGAAAAGGATGAAAAATCTAGGTGAGATCTACTAACACTTCATTTAGGTCTTCAATATATGAAAGAAGATCAGTTGTATACATGCTCCAACTTACAATGTGGAGGGAACTTGACAAAGCCTACCTAGATAGATGCTATGATTTTTCCGAACTTGAGGGTTTCCTAGGAAAACCAAAAGTTTCCCTTTGCACAATAATTTTCCCCCTAGGTCACTATCCGATTTCGGTTTCATTTTTCAATCTTACAAGTGACAGTGAACCTCATTAACTCCATGTTGATCTTGTGAATTTTACACTCCATTCGGTTCAAGACCAAATTGACTCATGCATCTAAACTTCTGCTTTCCATTCTAGGGTCTCATATGTCTGATGTTGGATCCAAGATGTGGAAGACACTAAGGTTGCTCTTATCCATGCCCAAGAAGAGGTGGAAAGTATTAGGCAAGAGAGGGATGAAACTATTTCAAACGCAGGAGCTCAAGAAAGAGATAAATAAAGGAAAACTTTAGCTTCAAGAGACACTCATAGAAATCATATGCAAGATTAGATGTGAAGAAAATTTGAATTTTCATTGCCTCCAATTGTTCTCTAAGGAGTGATGGATGGATGGGAGTCAGAAGGTTGACAGTAGAAATGTATATTATCCTCAAGTAACATCAAATCAAAGAGTACATTCTAATGATGCATAAGGTGGCGGGTAGTAAATGTAGCATTGGGAGAGAATGTAAGCCATTTTAGAGAGATTGAATTGATGAACCTATTAGTAATCTAGAACTACTCGAAGTCGTTGGCTCATTGTCTAAAGGAAAACTCCCAAGTCTAGGGGGTCACATCAATAGATTTTCATTTCTTTTAACGATTTTCTTGTGGAGAACTTCCTCAAGGTATGGCAAGAATCATTAAGGTTTGATGCCCTCCCAAAGTTCCTTAATTTGGGATTCATTAAGGTAATACATTAAGTATGCAAAAGAGAGTACATCTTTCTAAAGATCAACTTCAATACAGCTTACCATAGATTGGAGTGGGAATTCATTTTCAATCTTTAAAGGACCTTGGAATGGGTTATTGGTTCACTAAGATGGTTTTCAATATTAGTGCAATAGGTCTAAAAAGATCAGTATCAAAGGTGAACTTTGTTCCCCCATTCATCTCAAACATTTTGTCAGACAAGGCTTCCCCTAACACCTCTTCTCTTTGTGATTTCTATGGATGGTTTTAGATTCTTGGTGGAGGATCAAGTGCTTAAGGGGCTACTAGATACATCTCTCTCCTCAATGGATTGAATCAACTAATTGTTAAGATGTTCACAACATACTCAAATGTGCTCCTTGCGAATGATTTGAAGTGTGCAAGGTTCTAGGAGTTTTGTGAAGCATTTTGCAATGCAACAAGGCCAAAGATCATCCATGAGCAAGAAACTTGGAAGACCTTAAAGCTTCCCATTCCTCAAATAGTCTTCAATTATGGGTGGAAAAAGATCCCTGAGGATGAAATTTTTAGTTTTTTCGGGAATCCCCATGGTATTTCATATTTGCATGATATAAATGTGTGATTGGGTGTCTAACAAGCTTGACATACAATGTTGGAATGAGTTTCAACTCAACATGGCTGGAAAGCCCATGGTGGTGAACACCTTTTCATGGCCTCCACTATCTCTCATGTTGGAGACCTTTTGACAAGGTGCTTTGTAGGATTGAGGTGGAATATATAAATTTCTTGTGGACTACAAACCCTAATAGAAGGGGTATCCCCAATATTAGACGGGATATTTGTCAAGAGAAAGGAGATAAGGAAGAGAGCTCTCACACATTCTCATTCTCAAAGAGAGGAGCACACACAGATTGAGGCAAGGAAGAATAATGTTCTTCTTCTTCTATTACATAACGGGAATATACAAGAATAATCTAATACAACAAATACAATCAAGACAATATATAAAGAGCGATACATAAAGAAAACCTTAATGTCTGTGATTGCGATCATTAGGGATACATAAAGAAAACCCTAATGTCTGCGATCAAGTGAGTTGGTAGGAAACAAATGTGCCATCACTCTTGGTAGATAAATCCGGTAAAGATTACTATCCCTTAAATATATTGGCATACCCACCATGCATGCTAGAGAAACGAAAAGTGGTACATGTCATCCTCTATCATCACATCTTGAGCTTGATATCTCAACACTCCCCCTCAAGCTCAACATCATGTCTTCTAATCCAAGCATCTTCTAAACTTTTTCAGCTCATCTACTTCAAGTGCTTTAGTGAAAATATTAGCAACCTGCACATTTTTCCTCACATAAACAAGATCAATATCACTTGATAACACCTTCTCCATGATGAAGTGATAATGTACCTCGATATGCTTTGTTCTCGAATGAGAAAAAATATTTCGTGCTAATTGTATGCTGCTAAGATTATCACAATAAATGATGATAGGCTTTTGCACTTCTACACTCAAATATGCAAGTATCATCTCTACCCATGATGCATCACATGTTTCCATTGGAGCACCTCTATACTCTACCTTGGCACTCAACATAGAAACAATGGGTTGCTTCTTACTACTCCATGTAACCACAACACTCCCAAGTGAGAATGGAAAGCCACTAGTGTATATTCTATCTCGAACACGACTAGTTCAATCTGCATCGATGTATCCATGGACATGCAATTCTACACTAGCTTCATAAAAAAATGCATAATCCAAAGTAGCACTCACACAACGTAGAGTGAGTCTCAAAGCATCTAAATGTGGTTTCTTGGAAACTTGCATAAACAAACTTTCAAGTCCTATAGTGGAGCTTAGATAAGGCCTTGTAATTGTGAGATGTATCAGACTTCCCACAATTTTCATGTACATAGTAGCGTTTCCTAATGCTTCACTTGAGTTAGTATCCAATTTCACATTGTGATCTAATGCCATAGGAATTGGCCTTCAATCATTCATACAATACTTTTGACACATAATCAATGCATATTGCCTTTGGGACATCCATATACCTATTTTTTTATTTATAAACTCAATGCCCAAAAATTAGTACATCACACCAAGATCTTTCATGTTTAATTTTTTCATAAGAAGTCGATTTACCTCTTTAATGCTTTCTTCATTATCACCACCTATAATCAATTCATCAATGTAAATGGCCACAATTGTGATGCCATCATCAACCTTCCTTGCATATAATGATCTATATCAAAGATAGAAAATACAATGGAGGTTAAATAATATGCAATCCTTGCATGCCAAGAAGGTGGGGCCCTTTTAAGCCCATAAAAGTCCTTTTTCAATTGCAAACATATTAAAGATGCTTTGAATCCTCATATCCTTAAGGCTGGTCCATGTACACTTCTTCCTACAACTTGCCATCTAAGAAGCATTCTTCATACCCATATGATGCAAAATCCATCCTTTTGCTATAGCCAATGCAACAAGTGCTCTAACAACAGCCATATTAGCTACATGGATGAAATTTTCCTCATAATCAATGCCATATGTCTATGCATATCCTTTTGCTACCTATCTTGCTTTATACCTGCTTATGCTACCATCAATGTTATGCTTCACCTTGTAAATCCACTTGGAGCCGATGGGTTTTTTTCCTTGCAAAAATTGAACCAAATTCCATGTTTCATTTCCATAATGTGCAGCCATCTCCTCATCCATAACTTTCTCATTATTTACATTTCCAATTGCATCTTCAAAACAAGAAGGTTCAACATGTTGTATTACCTTGGTCATGTAAGCACAATGATGAGCCATGTAGCTATTATATGTAAATCATTGCACTAAATTCCACACTCCCATATTCTTGGAGTCTTCATAGGGGCAATCCAAGTTTGTCATCAAGGTTCTTTTCTGAATTGCTTGATTCTCCATCAATGTCTTCAAAACCCATAAATATTTTATTACCAGTAAAATCTTTTCTTTACCTCTCTTGGACATGATCAATGAATTTGCTAACTAAAATTTCCACACAATCTTGCACTCAAAGGGTTGAGTTGGTACTATTGCTAGGTGATATATCAAGTCCAATCAGAACTTGGGATTCGACACTTGAGGTTTCAAAATTTCTTTTGCCATTGAGTTAAGATTAGCTCCTTCTTTTGCATCAACATAGAAGCTTGACATTTTATCAAACACCAAATATTTGGTTACCTTCACTTGTCATGTGAGTGGGTTGTAATATTTACATCCCTTTTGTTCAAGGGAATACCCAATGAAGATATATTTTTCTACTTCTGGATCAAGCTTTGTCCTTAGTAAATCTCGAAGTTGCATTTATGCCATGTGACCAAATACTATCATGTGTGATAAGTTTGGCTTTTCACCTATAAACTTCTCTTCGGGTGTTACTTGATGTACAACAAGAGTTAGAATTGTGTTCATAATGTATACAACATAGTTCTACCCAATAACAATGAGGCATATTGTTGGAACTGAAGGACTCACTAGGCAAGGAAGCTTACGAAGGGAGTCAGAGAGAAGAGAAAGTACAAGCAGACAGAGCAGTCAATGACGATCTGGCAAGTAGGCCAATATTTTTTCAGGACACTAACGCATATAAAAGAGGTGGACACACAAGGAGAAGGAGCAAGTAGGGAGCTCCAGGAAATGTGTGTCAAAATATTAATAGAAACCCCTACAAAAATAGTGATTTTCATCACTAAAAACCATTGTAAATACCATTTCATATTTTTGTAGCTCCATTTTGTGCAAGCCAAGGAGTCCTTGAGCTTGAGGAGCTTTAGAAGTACCTACCTGTCAGTTTTCACATTTTTTAGACTTCGTTTGAACCTACGAATAGGGTAGAGAACCTAATTTTTAACTAGGTTGGACACTAGGTCTGGACATGGCCAAAACCTATCAAAAACTATAAAAAGAGCTAGAAGGCTCCTTTTTGAGGTTAGCTTGTAATTGATCTAAACTTGTATGAGCACTTTTGAAGTAATCTAAAAGAACTCCATTGTCTCTCTCTTTGACTTACTGTGTGTGCGCGTGTGTGTGTATAAGTGTGCATGTTCGTGTGCTTCTCACTCACGCACTTGTGCCTTCACTTGCTCGAGGTCTTCATACCATCCTCACGTCTTCCCGGATTGACATTAAAGGAGGTGCTACTCATCACTGAGCTACACCAAATTTTGGCGCCGTTGTCGGGGATCGAGCTTTGAGGACGAGCGTGTGATGGTAAGACATAGATTTGAGACGTTGGCGTTGTAGGTAATTTCTTCACTCTTCTTATTTTTCTCTTTCTTACATCACCACCATCATCACCATCATCATCATCACCATCTCCCACCTCCATCTCCATCATCGCGAAAAAATTCAGTTTTTTTATCATATCACCTTCTCCACCTCATTTCCCTCATTCCACTTGTGAGAGAGAGCGATATTGTGTGCGTTGTTTTTGCATGTTTCTTGAGCCTTCTTGCAGGTACTTGCTGCATCATCATCTCCAGCACTCCGTGCAGGTACAAAACATCACGAAACTGTCTCTGTGTCGCAGACCTCTGTCGATCGCGATCGATAGAAAAATCGCCCATTTGGTAAAACAAAGTGCATCACCATAATCTACATGATGAGCACATTCCAAATCACTAAAAACAGTTGAAAAATTCCGTGTTTCTCTGTCAATCGTGATCGACACCATCGATCGCGATCGACAGCCACGATCGACAACATCTGTCAATCGCGACCGACAGACCTGTCGATCGCGACCGATAGACCCCACGATCGATTGACTGCCACGTAGGACCCTGTCAATCGTGATTGACACCGTCGATCGTGATCGACAGCCACGACCGACACCTTTGTCAGTCGTGATTGACACCGTCGATCGCGATCGACTGAATTTCAATGATTGATTGACTTTTTCGCGTAGCCACGTGTCCATCACGACGGACACATCCCCGATTGACTGAAATTACGGCGAAAATCCCAGAAAAAGTGTCGATCGCAATTGACACTATCGATCGCGATTGACACGACTCACGACCGACTCTGTCGATCGCGATTGACACTGTCGATCGCGATTGACGTGTCGATCGCGACCGACAGGCCCCTACGGACACCTCTGTCAATCGCGATTGACAGACCTGTCGATCGCGATTGACAGGCTTTTCGGCCAAAAAATTAGGGTTAATATTTCCAAGTCTTTGGGGGAATTTTGGGCATAATTAGAGAGTCATTAGTGATTTGTGAGGTCCCTACACATGTGATTTGGAGAAAAATCCTGTGATCTGTCAGCCTGTTTGAACCCTGTTTAACTCCAAAACCTTGAATTGACATAACTTTCTCATACGAAATCCGTTGTTGTGATTCTTGTCTTGTTGGAAAGCTCGTGGGGAGTACAACCAAAACATCCACTGGTTACGGTTAAATTAAGATCAGGATTATTAGATAGGGTATTTTGAAGTTGACCATATAGGGGGAACAAAACCAGGGGATCTCTAGAATTGTTTTCCATAAAGACAAAAGGCTAATTGGTACCTGAGTTACATGAATGAAAGTGATTGGTTCTGTCTTTGGAATTTAAGTCTTGAGCTAATCTTGGGACTGATACAGGTCTATTGAGAGCATCCAAGCAAGGGCTTTGTGCAAGCTTGAGAATCAGGTTCTCGAGCACTAAAGAACAAGGGATCAGCAAGAAAGGTCGGAATATTCTCAACTTCCTCTGTCAATTCCTAGCTTAGGCTAAGAACGACTAGTGATAGGAGTAGGCCAGGGTGGCGATAGGCATTTATCAAGTTGAAGACCACCTAAATGCTCAAGTTCAAGCTAACGACATAATCTGTGTACGGTTGAGAACTTTAAAGGAAAAAGAAAGTAACGTGGAACGATCAACTTCAAGTGCGGAAATACACTCAAGTATACATGATGACGTGATATCAGACAAGAGTATAAACACGGTAATCAACTAAAAAAGAATCAAGTAACTGATACAAAAGAACTCAGCAACGAGGTTGTACTTGGGCAAATTTGGGCTATTCAATTAGGCTTATGAACCTTAGATCAGGGTGACATCTAGGGAGAGATAGACAAAGTCTTAGGTCTTCAGAGGCTAGTGTCAACCACACTGCTAGGTCTTGGGCCCAGCAGTTGAGCCACCACTCATACTACCCTAGCTCTGAGACTAGTGAATCAGAGATGTCTCAAGGCATGGATAGACCTACGGGAAGTTCAAGAGTGCCATACTTGCACAGGGTAGAAGGCCCTTACAAGACGCAGCTGGAATACCTTAGGACCAACCGATTAGGTGCTAGCATCTATGAGGACGGCCTAGGAAGATCTGTAGTACAGATTAAAAATCTTGACCAATCCATTGGACTAGAGCGCCCAGCTGTCAAGTTCGAAAATGGAGCATACTTAGACAAGGAAGGGATAATGTATGTAGTCACCAGTCATCCAGACAGGACTGATGAATTTGGGAATGTGGTCCCTGAAACGGACTTAGGTGACCTAGAGCAAGGAAACATGGGTGAAGAACCTAGGACCCCCCGAGGCAAATCTGTTCTCACTAGGATTATCACACCAGAGTGGGTTCCCCAGGACAACAAGAGCATAGATCTGCTTCTGAACCGAGAGACTGACGAAAGCTTTTGGAGGTATAAATCTGATCGGCCAATTGATATAGGAACAATCATGATCTATGAGTTTAAAGATCCAGATAGCCCAGGTAGAGTGACCTACTTAGATCACGCTTCAGAGAGGATCTTTGTGGTTACAGAACATGACAGGCATGCTTACACTTGGAAGGGTGAATTCGTTTTTCCCCAACCAAGATCGAACGTGTCCTATGGTCACCCTAGAGCTGGAACATCCCAAGCTCATGGAACTCAAAGAGACAGAAGTAGAGATAGGCCAGAAGTAAGCTTTGCCAACCCAGGGGGTAGAGAAAGAACGAGGATGGAAACAAATAGAGTAGAACCTGAGGTACTTAGAGCTCCCAGGAATCAAAGAAATGTGGATGAGTTCCCCCTACCACGACCTAGAGAACACACGAGGACCCTGAGACCGACCCAGCTAGTTAAGTCTATGAAAAACTACTTCGATGGCACTGGAGATCCATATGATCATGTGGCTGAGTTCAGGCAAGTCTTGAGAGCTGAACAAGTTGAAGATCTGTTCACGTAGTACAATGCCTTTGGTCTAACCCTTAGGAACACTGCCCTGACATGGTTTCAGCCACTAAACGAGAGGCAATTCAGGAGCATAGACCAACTTCTAGAGGCATTCATTATCGAATTCTCTAAAAGTGGCATAAGACATAACACTTCCTCGCTGATTCACAGCTTCAAGCAAACCCCTCAAGAAACCGTGAGACTTGCAGGAAGAAGATTTAGGCAATACTTAGAAAGATGCCCTGTTTCGGAGCTACCCACACCAGCTAAGCAAGTGGCTTTATTCTTGGATGGATTGCTAAGTACCAAATTGAGATCTTATGTGTACTTGAAGGACCCTAGGACCATAGAAGAGTGTGTACGCATGTGCATTGACATCGAGGATAACCTAGGGGAGGAGTTAGAGCTTTCCAAGATATACAAAGATTCAGATAGTGCCTCTAGCCTCTCGTCCACGCAATCCACATCAATTGAGGAACTTGCAGAGAAAGTAGCTCAGAAATTAGGTGTCACTAGCAAACAGATCCCAAGGTTTGCCCCTGTGAAAAGATGCTATACTTGTGGGGGTGACCGTATGGCAAACGTATGTCCCATTATGGCTCAACCCCAAGTAAATCCTAGGAGCCAGTATTGCACCATAGAACGAAGATACACAAATCACACAGCACAAGACTGCCCATACAATAAGCAAGCTGTTAGGAAAACCTACCCTCAGCCATACCCTCAACAAGGCAGATACCAGAGTCCATACCCACCACAACAGTATACTAGACCTCAGCAAAACTACTTACCGCAATATCAGGCCCAACTGAGACCCCAGCCAGCGCTAGCACAACAACCACCTGCTCCTACTAATGTGATCCCTGTAAAGTATGCAGCTGCAGAAGAAAACCTGAATAGGGCCATAGTGCTAGTAACCCCATTGCTATCAGAAAGTGACCCCAGTGACCATAGTTTCGATTCTACACATGTTGATAGCCCCCAGGCCTACTACATGCAGTCTCCTGAACATGGTGAGTCCTACTATTGTGAAGAGCCAAATGAACCTAGTTGGGAGTCAGATTACACAAACGTCATGTATGCAAACCCCAACCCTAGACCCCAACCTAGGCAGGTAAGACCCCCATTCCCTAGAGGACCATGCTATAGATGTCAGGGAGATCATCTCATTCGTGATTGTCCCTTGCCTCCACCTACACAACCCCAATCAGTGACGATCCAGGCTTTTGCCAAGAGTGTGGAAAGGAGCATCTCTTACGAGACTGCCCAAAAA
The DNA here is from genome assembly GCA_020310875.1 of Ceratopteris richardii. Lineage (NCBI taxonomy): Eukaryota > Viridiplantae > Streptophyta > Polypodiopsida > Polypodiales > Pteridaceae > Ceratopteris > Ceratopteris richardii. Next base: position 76,952,638 of record CM035439.1, read on the forward strand.
ACCCTAATAATATGCCAAAAATCACTCCCATTAATGTTGTTGGGTTAGTGGTAGATTCCACAGGAAGTGTCACTTCCACTGCACCGATACAAGTGGTCACTAGAGCCCAAGCCTTACAGCAGAACCCAGGTGTAGGCCAAGAAAAGAGCCCAGATGTTAGTGAAACAGAGAGCATGACAAAGAAAAGGACTAGAGCCTGGAGAGATAGTCGTGAAAGAATGAAAAGGCAATGGGCAAAAAAGATGAGTGAACTTGAGGAAAGCCTCAGAGAAACAAAGGCCAGGATAACTAAACTCACATCTCAAACTCCCTCTCACACTACCCCACCACCACCATTCCCATCTCCATCTGACCCGCCACCTTCCAACCCACCTCACACAATTCCACCACCCCCAAGAGTAGGATCAATCCTAGCAGATCCCACTCCCGAGGACCTTAATATGATGCTTAAAGCATATCAGGCCAGAATCCAAGATGGGCCAAACGTAACTGATCATGAAAAGTGTTACCCTACAGCAGAACTAGAGCTAGAACGAACCAAAATTTGTGCTAAGATGGTGGAATTGGCTCAGACCATGTTTGAAGCCAGTCGCCTATTTAACATCTCTAGTTCAGCAAAGACAGAGTTGCACTTTGATGGACTGTTAGAAAGAATAGAGAAGTTGATTGCACAATCAGAAAAGGAACCCACCTCTCAACACAAGGACAAGGCAAGTGAAAGAGTAAGCATTCCTGCCCAGGAAGCCTATGTGCCTAACTCTACGGAGCTAGACACATCATCTTCTATGAATCGGTTCACACCAGAATTCCTACGAGAGATTCAAAAAGACAAATGGGCTAAAGAAAGTGAAGTCCCTCCTCCTATTGAACTTGTGGATGATGCACACGACCAATTCCCACAAGACATCCCATCCATTTATGAGGAGCAGGAGAGCACCCAATCTCAGGAAAGACTAGACTTTGAGTCTAACTCTTTACAAGAATTACCCCACTTCACGGGTCCATGGGAAGCTAAATCTACATGTATGAGAGCGCCCACAGTCATGGTAAGAAACGAAGACTCAGTCTTACCTAGGAACATAGAGGTAGTGAAAAACACTAAAGTACAGTGTAACCTCACCTTAGAAGAGCTACTCAAAGTAAGGCCCGAGCTATGGAAACATGTAGCCAAACAAGTACCAGAGATAGCAAAACCTCGTTCCCAGGTAGGATCCCAGAGAACAGTGCCAGAAATACCCTTGGACAAGATAGGAGACATGAGTGAGGGCGAAGAGGGAAACACATATCTTCCTATCACCCATCAAGGATACACCACCAAGGCCATTCTAGACTCAGGTGCCGGAGTCGCAATTGCTACCACTTCCCTATGGAAGCGTTGGGGCAAGCCAGCACTCAGGCCCACGAGGATGAAATTGCAGATGGCTGATGGTCACATAGAAAGACCCTTAGGCTTGCTGGAAGGAATAACTCTCACTACATGCGGTGTTGAGTTTGAGCACACATTTGCTATATGTGACTTCAACAAAAATCATGCCTATGAGATGATTTTGGGAAGACCCTTTATGCAACAATTGCAAGTGGTACAGGACTGGGGAACCAATTCCTTGTACCTGCAACACTTAGGTGTTACGACCAAAGTGAATCTCAAAGATTACTCTCATAGAGATGTCCCTCCTATCCAATGGAATCCCCTCCATAGAGCCAAAGATGATACGGAATCTGTGCATTCCATAGGGTCAGGATCCTCATGGATGCATGAAGACACCCACTTATGGATGTGCAAAGTGGCAGTAGAAGAAGAGAAAAGAGAAAAAGCGAGAGAGGTAGGTGCAAAGGAAACCCATAGATCCATTCAAGACCCAGCCTATGCACCTGTAGTATTTCTTGATGAAGAATTTGAATCCCACGGCTGGGTAGAAATCTTAGCAACAATGGATGTAGCCATCAATGAAGAACAATGGACACCTCACTATGATGAAGATGGCTATGACATTTCAATCTTCTCCATAGAGCCAATCATGGGAGATGCAGTGTTAGAAGAGTGTGAACCTAGCTCTGATGCATTTGAGGATACAAGTGACTCCGATCTAGAGTCAATCATTATGGACCCACCTTTTGCATCAGATGAAGAATACTTCTATGAAGTAGAATTTCTACCCCGGAGGTATGGAGAGCTTACAAATGATGTAAGGCTAGCCACACATGTGACCCCGAAGGAAGAAGGAAAGAAAAGAAAGAAGAGAGAAGTCACACCAGAAGAGGAAGAATCCTTGTTTGAGGTCCCGGAAAATTTTAAGAAGTATGAGATAGATGACAGGAGAGTCATGATCAGAATGCCTAAACGAGAGGCGCAATCGGGGGAGGCCTATGATAACAAAGAAACCACCAAGAAAATAGTGGTAGCCGTGGAAGAAGGAGAAGAGAGATGCACGTACATAGGCCATGACCTGACGGAAGACGAAGAGCACGAATTTACAGCCTTGCTAAGAGAATACAGAGATGTATTCGCTTGGAGTTACAAGGATTTGAAGGGTGTTGATCCAAACATATGCTCACACACTATCCCCATGACCTCAGATGCCAAACCCTCCAAGCAAAAGCCATACACATACAATGACAACTATGCAGCCAAGATCAAGGAAGAGATAGATCGCTTGGTTGAAGCTGGATTTATCTATGAAATTGAGCATACTGAGTGGGTATCCCCCATCGTAGTGGTGCCCAAGAAAAATGGAAAGCTGCGTGTATGCATTAACTTAAAGAAGGTCAATGTAGCCACAATTCGAGATAACTATCCGCTTCCTATCACAGAGCATCTCTTAGAAAGAGTAGCAGGCAAGGAAGTGTACAGCTTCCTTGATGGATTTTCGGGCTACAATCAAGTAGCCATAGCTCCAGAAGATCAGCATAAGACGGCTTTTGCCACCGAATGGGGCATTTTTGCCTTTAGAGTAATGCCATTTGGGCTTACCAATGCACCCGCTACCTTCCAGAGGCTGATGTGCCATGTATTTAAAGAGTTCCTGAGGAAGAACTTAGAAGTCTATGTTGATGACCTCTGTGCTCATTCCAACCTTAGACAGACACATATACTAGAACTCAGACAAATGTTTGACAAATGTAGAGAATATCAAGTCTGCCTAAACCCAGAAAAATGTGTTTTTATGGTCAGGCAAGGCAAGATTCTAGGACACATAGTGTCAAAGAATGGCATATCCACCGATGAGGAGAAAGTAAGAGCTATAGCTGAGTTACCTAGGCCAAAGAATGTCAAGGAAGTACAGGCTTTTATGGGGCATTAAGGTTATTACCGACGGTTTATACACATGTATGCCATCATAGCAAAGCCTCTGTACGGACTTTTGCCTAACTTTGAGTGGACTGATGAATGTGAGAATTCCTTCCAGGAGCTTAAACGAAGATTATGTTCAGCACCAATCTTAACCACACCAGATTGGAATAAGCCTTTCCATGTTCATGTGGATGCATCCAATTATGCTATTGGGTGTGTACTCGCGCAGCCTACCGGTGAAGGTAATATGGATCTTCCAATTGCCTACGCTAGTAGACAGTTGAATGCAGCTGAACGAAATTATACCACTACTGAGAGAGAAGGACTAGGCATGGTATATGCGGTTAAAAAGTTTAGACATTACTTGCTTGCAAATAAGTTTAAATTTTTTACTGATCATCAGGCATTGTTGTACTTGGTAAACAAACCTTGCAACACAGGTAGATTAGTAAGATGGTTTCTCTTACTAATGGAATACGACTTTGAGGTAGTGGTGAGGAAAGGGAAGACTCACTTGAGAGCAGACCATCTCTCTAGGCTCACATCTGGAGAAGCCCCACAAGGAGTGTCAGATGACCTTCCTGATGCTTACTTGTTTAATTTGGAAGTGGTACCACAGTGGGCTAAGCCATTAGTGCCAGTATTGACATACGGGCCTAACCACCCAGTAATAGCCACACAGGATAGAGAGGTAGTAAAAGCCCAAAAGTATCACATCATGGCTGGAAGTATGTACAAGCACACAGATCAAGGAATCTTGGCTTGTTGTGTGGAAGAGGATGAGTACGCTAAATGGTTGCAATTAGCACATGTAGGTGCATTAGAGCTACACTACTCAAAACAACGAACCTTACAGACACTAAGGAGACTCGGAGTGCATTGGCCGACTATGGAAGCTGATGTTCAAAAGTTGTGCAAGGAGTGCCCAATCTGCTGCACTAAACCACCTGTGGAACATGCCACTCTTTATCAAGTGTCCATAGTGCCAGATTGGAGTGAACCATTAGTAGCCTTCCTGAGGACGAAAACATTCCCTCCAGACATGACTCTGGCTAGGAAAAGGAGTTTAGAACAAGAAGCCCTGGATTACTCACTCATTGGTGATAATCTATACAAACGTGGCAAAGATGGTTACCTAAGATTATGTGTCCATGACAGTGAATATCTCAAGATCTTGGATATTGCTCACCAAGGTGTACCAGGAGGACACTTTGGACCAGATCGGGTGATCAAAGCAATACTATTTGCGGGCTTCTGGTGGCCGACCCTTCACATGGATGCACATACCTATGTGAAACGGTGTGATGTCTGTCAGAGAACTCAGTACCCTATACGCAAAGATGAGATGCCACTGAAACCTATGATGGGTGGACGTGCATTCTCTAAGTGGGGAATAGACTTCGTAGGTCCTATTAATCCCCCAGCTAAAGGTTCCCATGCAGAATATATCATTGTTGCCACGGACTATCTAACCAAGTGGGTAGAGGTAAAAGCCACAACGAAGAACGATGCTCAAACAACAGCTAAGTTTTTATTTGAGAATGTGTTCACTAGATACGGGCTACCTATAGAGCTAGTTAGTGATAGAGGCACTCACTTCTTGAATGAAGTTATTGAAAATCTGCTCCAAGAATTCTTGGTAGTACATAAGAAGTCTGCCCCCTATCATCCTCAAGCTAATGGCCAGGCTGAGAGCACCAATAAGATCCTATGCAATGTACTGACGAAATTAGTGAACAATAAACGCTCTGATTGGGACAAACAGCTACACCACGCTGTTTGGGCATACCGAGTTGCCTACAAAACGGTACTCCAAGCCACCCCCTTTCAGATGGTATTTGGCCAAAATGTTGTGCTACCGTTGGACTTCTTAATACCTACATTGAAAGTAGCACAAGAGCATGAATGGACGGGTCATGAACTCTCCTCTAGACTTTTTGACCTTGAACGATTAGGAGAAACAAGACTGAGAGCGGCTGCAGGGATATATGCAGCTAAGAAACGACAAAAGGCATACTTTGATGCCCACGTTAAGGATAAAGGTTTGAAGGCTGGAGACTTAGTTTTAGTCTACACATTGAAGCAACATGCGAGAAAACTAGAGAAGAGAGGCTATGGACCCATGATCATTAATAGAATCTCAACAAGTGGAGCAGTGCAACTAGCCACATTAGAAGGTGATGTTCTCCCAAGCTACATAAGCGGATGCAAAGTCAAGTTATATCAGGAACCTCTCACAGAGGAAATGCTAAGTCGACTCAATATTGCTAAGAAACGCAAAGAAGAAGAAAAACGAATTCGCTAAGAAGCTCAAGCAGAAGCATTGGAATGCATCTGGAGAATGAAGTTGAGAAGACAGGGTAGAGAGCAACCTAGGATAGATGCATATGCAGATCAAGGATATCATGTGGCTATGTGTGAAGTTTCAGGTATCAGCTCTCATAGGATAATTGATCGACATCCTTTTATAACCTTAGATATAGGACAAGGAAAGAATGCAAGGACTGTAAGAGCCTTGATTGACTCAGGTGCAGCCACTAGTGCTGTTAAATTTTCGTACTGTCAAGAGTTGAAATTAACTGTCAATCCTATAGAAGCATATCTCATAGGATTGGGAGGTGTGGAAACCCCTTGCATGGGCGAGGTGGAACTTCCCCTCTATATTCAAGACGAAGCAATGACAGTCAAAGTACTAGTGTGTCAAGATGAGGACCTCACTGAGCCTCTTGTCTTGGGTGAGGACTGGATCTATGATCATGCAGTCAACCTAAACCTAAGGAGTGGACTTCTTCAGGTATGGGTAAATCATTGCCAAATTATAGTTGAATTGGAAAATGAGGCACTCAAGGAACTAGGTAAAGCACGAACTCCTGGTCCTTCCAGGGGTGCACATGAAGTTGACAATGCTATTCTTGTCCAAAACTGTATGATGCAGAAAGAGGATTGTCTCAACAACGAAGTCAAGGATAAGATGACACTCCCTTCTTTTCCAAAGGCCAGAGGGATGCAGCAACCAAAGGCAGATCAAATACAGAAGGAGCAAAGTACTACCTATACTGGATGCCAAAAAAAGAAGCAAAGCAGATTGTTTCAGCCGTTGAAACAAATATGGAGGCGGAAAGGCGAACACCCTATTGCGACCAGGCCAGCCCCACGGCCAAAACCTCTTATTAGTAATCAACAACACGACACTAATAAGAAGTCTTTCATAAGTTCTTCTGCGAAAGTAAAGTCTATTTGGGTACCCAAGAAGTCAATGAAGGCCAGCCCACAATCACGACAAATCTGGGTGCCTAAGGCTTGCTTGCAAGCTCAAATAGCTACACCAAGGCCACACCCGGTACAACATGTTTCACTCACTCGAACATCTGAGGCCCAGTCTTACACATCACGCACGGACACATATTCTTCCATGCGCAAAAGTAGAATCACTCGTCAATGGGCCCCTAAAAAGCCTCATTCTCAACTAGATACCCCTATCAAACTCTTCAGAGTCTCCAAAAAATCAAGATCAAAGCCCATCCACTGCATTTGGCAACCTAAAACTTGTAATAAACTCTCGGACCCCAGTTGTAAATCCATGTCCACCTACTAACTACGTCACTCTCACACTACATCATTCCACTTAGTTCTTAGGTCTACCCAATTCCTAACTACACACACAAGCACCGAGCACTTAATAACCCCCTAATCTCTCCCGAACCTCATGTTAATGTTGTAATGGGGACAAAAACGGTTCTATCTTGTCCTTTACAATGTTAACACATGTTTCTATATTCTCACAGAATCAGGAGGCAAGAAGTAACATGGCAGATACGGCAGGAACTAGCTCCCAGGCAGGCACCAGCCCCCAAGTCGTGGACATTGAAAGCCTTCCCATTGAGGAGGAATTGAAGGAACGCCCAGTGGCATTGAGGGCATTACACGCCATACCGGTTCAGAACCCTCCACAGGGGCACACAATGCCAGTCAGCAAAAACTCTCATTGGTTCAGTGATGTGGCAGGACCCCTAGGTGAAGGCACTTATATGTGGGAGGCCGAGATAGAATTCAATGGGCGCTGGGGCAGATCTCACTTTTTCACTAGGGAATTTGAGAGACTGCAGAATAATGAAGGACTGAAACCTATATGGAAGAAGGCAGGACTCTACGAGTACTTCAAATTCCAATTGCCAACGCCCGATTTTCGAAGGTGCTCTTATCTGATTAGCACCCTCACTCCGAGCAAAGACAAAAAGGGATACAACTCCTTTGTCCTCCCATCTCTCACAAGGGGCAATGAGCTCAAGCGTTTCAGATTAACTATCAACTTGGTAAGGGAAGCTCTAGACATGAAAGGTATGCACATTCCTACGGAGAAAGAGACTATGGTCCCCGACAATATGAAGAACAGGAATCTGACGAAGTTAAAGGACATGGTGGCAATGACGCCTACAATAGCCATTCATTTGCGAATGGTCATGCAGCACTTTGCATTTCTCGCTCAAGAGAGATTCACAATGCCACCTAAGAAGATATGGTTTAGTCTATATTTGGCCGACACCTTTGATTTGACAATCAACATGCCCCACTGGATTATCGACCAAATCCACTTGGCTCATCAAAGGTGGTATAAGAAACAAAAATCTGTACTGTATGGATGCTGTGCTCTTACCAGGATTGTGTATAGATGTCTCGCGTATGATGTACCAGTGCAAAGGGCACTCATTTGAACCAGGGTACAGGAGTTTTAGCACAGATTATCCTCCGCAGGGCCACCCTCCAAGAAAATGAGAGGCGCCGTTCAGATGCCATGTGCACAACCCCACGGTGTGACATTGACACCAGAGACAACCCCACGACTTCCAAGGCGGGTGCAACCCTTCACTATTAGATTACCAAGACACAGCACTGATGGACCAAATCTAGTGTTCCCACCCGTACCAACCGACCTAGAGTTTCCTCACGGATTCACTTTAGAAGACCTAACTGATGAGGAGGTAGCCAGAATCATCGAGGCTGTTAATGCAGAAGTCGAGGCAGAACAAGCTAGTGGACAACAAACTGCTACAGACCAACCCCATCCCAGACAACCAGATGTCGTCGATGTGGAGGGTGAAGAAGAAGAACAACAAGAGGAGGAACATGATGGACAATCCGAGGAAGAAGAGCAGGAATATGATCAGGAAGCTCTGCAGGTACTTGAAGGTGCCCCAGCTTATACGAAGGCATTGAAAAAGCTCTATGATACCATGAACAGAGTTCAAGAGCAACATAGATTATCCCTAGCAGCAGGCAAGGCCCTCATGAATCAAATCCTTGAGGAGGAAGGCGTAGACGAGCAATGCCGCGCCACTCTTGACATGATATCTGAGGCTTTGGGAGTACCTGAGACGGTGCATACCGCCCTTGCACAAGCACGAAGAACGGAGCGGAGATACGGCAGACGTCCCCCTCGATCAGGAAAGCAGATGAATGTACTAGTATCAGAACCACAAGGCACATCCACAACCACGGGCACCGCACACACTGTCCACGATACTGAGGAAACCCATGTATCAAGTCCACCTCCGTCACTCCCGTTGCCACCCCTGCCTCCAACTCCACCACATTCACCTCCCACAACCAGTGTAACCACTACTATCACCGCCTCGGAGTCCACTACCCATACCGAAGCACAGACCGTCACACAACCCACACACCCTATCTCCACTTCTTTTGTCTATACGGCCACTGAAACAGTAGTTCTAACCGCTGCCACAGAAAATCTCAACCCCCCGATCACACTTTCGGGCAGTTCGTATTCACAATTGCACACACCACTGTACACTTTCACCACTATCACCGCACCCACAATTCCAATATTCACAATCACTCCCACTATCGCATCCATTGTTGATTTTATGGACATCTCACCCACCTCCGCACCTCTCCCTCCCCCCATACACCCACTATCTCCCATTCCCCCACCTCCCACTTCACCATTTTCTAGCACCGCATCCACACTTCCATTTCCCTTCCCCTTTCCCTTCCCTTCTGCATTCAACACCCTTCCTGCATCCACCCCTATTAATAATGTATTTAATAATATGTATCAGTGTATGTCGCAACTACAACAGCACTACCAGCATCTTGATGACCAACATACGCGACTCTTTCGAAGCCATGAGGAACTTCAACTATGCTTCATTGATCTCGAAAGGGAAAAGCGGCTACTACAACAACAGCATGCCACCTTACAGGAACAACACGAACAGTTAGTAGCCAACCCACCCCAGTCAGATGCAGAAGAAAGGCAACACATGGATGAATTGCTACACTCCCAGATAACAGAGAATCTCAAGCTTAGACACAACCTGGCCCTCCTACGAAAACACATGTCTATAGCACTCGAAGAGAATAAACGGCTGCAGAAACAGAATGAAGAAAACTTGGAAGCAGCCATGGAGGGTTCCCCGCAGGAAATCGACCCAGAGAAATTCAAGGCCATTCCCTCAAAGAATATGCAAATTGTGTTAGAAACCCATGCCGACCTCCTGGAAGCCCATGCAACATTAGAAAGAGAAAGAGATGACCTACTTAAGCAACTGGCAAGTCAGCAGGAGTCACCAAGCAAAGTCACAGCCGCAGACGACACATCTGAAGAAGTCACAAAACTCAGAGCAGAACACAAAGAATTACGAAGTAAAGTCATGCAATACGAGCGTCAACCTTTGCCTCTTGTAGAGCTCGAGCCTGAAGATCTAGTGCCGATTGAAATAGAGGAAACATTCGAAGATCCATACGTTCCCATGCCTGCACCAGGAGGCAAGCAAACAGAAGAAGGCATGGACACCATCGAGATAGAGGCTCCTGAATGGATGCAGCGGTTAGAGAAAGTGGCCACAACCCATGATGATAGAGTGGCAGTTCAGATAGCGTCAATGTCACGTTTGGAAGAGGTAGTTATAAAATCGGAGTACTTTTGAAACCTCTCCCATCATAGGTGGATCGGCACATCCGACGATTTGTATGTTCCTTTCTGCGTCTTAATGGCGGACTACAATGCCGAAATCAAGCACCACACCTCAAAAGAACTGACCTCGGCTACACAGTTTGCTCCGGACAACATCCCAGCAAGTGCCAAGCAGGGCAATATACATCAACTGACGTGGAGGATTTGTCTACTGGAAACCTACCAAGAGATGGTAAGAACATGGAATAACATGCCTTTGTACATCAAATACAACCCATGCTACTGCCCTGTATTTTGAAGAAGGTCATGGCCGGAATACACACAAAAACTGTGCTGACAACCAAAGGATGTGAGAAATAGCTCAATTATGTCTACTTAGCACCACCCAAAGGCCAACCTACCATAGGATATATGATCTCGACGATTAGGCATTGGGGGGTCAAGTTTAAAAATGTACCAGATGTCATGGCCCAAATGTGCCTTAAAATTTTTGAACTCATGTTGGTCACCTTCAGGACTTTCAAAAATGTCAAGGAACCTCATCTGTCAGCTCTTGGATTTAATGAAGGTAATCAGGACCTTGTCTACGACATGAGCGCAACACCATCTATTAATGTTGTATATGCATGGCACGCGTGTATCAAGTATCTACCAGCCTGCTTCAAACAGACGTTTGAAGAAATGTTCGTCACGAGATTCTGGGAATATCATTCAGAGATATTCATTCCCAGAACATCATATTTATTGACAGTTGTTTGCAGTGGAACAAGCTCTCCATTCAGAAAAGTTATGTATACCACATCCAGAGGTTCCCGGACCGGTAGATTGGGATGCTCTACTCACGGACTTGGCCAAAGGGTTGCGGATTGCAGAACATCACTTAGCACAAGACTTTGTTGAGTACTACATCCAACGACCCACCCAACAAGGGTCTGTCAGGAACGACAGACGCGAGAGAGGGGGGGTGTTGGAACTGAAGGACTCACTAGGCAAGGAAGCTTACGAAGGGAATCAGAGAGAAGAGAAAGTACAAGCAGACAGAGCAGTCAACGACGATCTGGCAAGTAGGCCAATATTTTTTCAGGACACTAACGCATATAAAAGAGGTGGACACACAAGGAGAAGGAGCAAGTAGGGAGCTCCAGGAAATGTGTGTCAAAATATTAATAGAAACCCCTACAAAAATAGTGATTTTCATCACTAAAAACCATTGTAAATACCATTTCATATTTTTGTAGCTCCATTTTGTGCAAGCCAAGGAGTCCTTGAGCTTGAGGAGCTTTAGAAGTACCTACCTGTCAGTTTTCACATTTTTTAGACTTCGTTTGAACCTCCGAATAGGGTAGAGAACCTAATTTTTAACTAGGCCGGACACTAGGTCTGGACATGGCCAAAACCTAGTCAAAAACTATAAAAAGAGCTAGAAGGCTCCTTTTTGAGGTTAGCTTGTAATTGATCTAAACTTGTATGAGCACTTTTGAAGTAATCTAAAAGAACTCCATTATCTCTCTCTTTGACTTACTGTGTGTGCGTGTGTGTGTATGAGTGTGCATGTTCGTGTGCTTCTCACTCATGCACTTGTGCCTTCACTTGCTCGAGGTCTTCATACCATTCCCACGTCTTCCCGGATTGACATTAAAGGAGGTGCTACTCATCACTGAGCTACACATATTTTTCTCAACCATCAAGGATCTTGCTATTTATGCAATATATCTATGTTTGCATTCAACAATGCCATTCTATTGTGGTATGTACCTGCATGAAAACTCCATTCAGATTCCATGAAATTTTAGAAAACTACGGAATTCATTTGATATGTATTCACCTCCTCCATCAAATCTTAATGTTGGAATATACTTCATTGTATGCTTTTCCACCATAGCCTTGAAATTATGAAAGTGAGTAAACACCACACTCTTCTCCTTCATGAAATATACCCATAGTTTTCGTGTATGATAATCAATGAGTGACGTAAAACCTGCAACCTCCCATATACATGGTCTTTATAGAACCCCAAACATCTATATGCACTATTTCTAGCGCAAAAAAATTTGGAAAATTGTCCCTAGTCTAAATAGAAGTTCTAAAATGCTTATATGAAACTCCTAAACCATGAGGGCACACTTCAAACTTATCATCATCATCTACATTGACACCAAGAGATGCAAGTGTATCACATATGCTTTTAATTTTTAAGGTCTAGTCACTTATTGACATGCTCTTTTTCTCCAATGTATGGAGCTCATTCTTGAGTTGCAATTTCTATGCCTTTGTATCAATCTCATACAATGTGACCAAAATGTTCCAAGCCTCTTCCAAATTTTTGGCATGCTATGTGTGCCCAATCATGCTATCTTGTATGGTAACATAAAACCAATACATTACCTTCTATGCTCCTTGATTCCACACTTCATCTACTCTTAATTGGGCCATAGTTTGATTCCTCTCTTCTAAGTGCGAAGGATTTTCATTGTCTCCTTTGATGTATTTCTAGTGGCCTTTTCCCATTAGGAAATTTGTCACTTTGAATCTCTGAGCAAGAAATTTTTTATTGTCCAACCTATCACTCATGCCTTAAGCATTTGCCATTTTTGTAGCAATTTACAATACTGCAAAAACACTAGAAGTAATATCTCTGCTTGAGCACTATCGCACTATGACTTGACAATTATCTCAGAAAAACAAAGTTTTCATATATCAACAGATACACAAAATTTCTTGAGATTTAAGATGTGAAATATTTGAGTTATGCCGAAGAGAATGCAATTTACATTTTGCAAATTGATCAATTTTTTCCATTGGCCCCACCTTGCAGGCTCAAAATAGAGGTCAAGATGGCTCCAAAACTGAGATATGAGCAAAAAAAGTGACTCTATAGGGATAAATCTCAAAAATATTTTGATGCCTTCCACTTGCACACCTAGTCTTGTAGCAATCTGAGCCCGTTTTTGAAGCATGCATTCTCCACACCTTCTCACAAACTCTTCACTATGGGCCTTCTTCATGAGCTCTCTAGAGTTGCACTAGCTCTGATACCATGTGAAGAGAAAGGAGATAAGGAAGAGATCTCTCACACACTCACACTCAAAGAGAGGAGCACACATAAATTGAGGCATAGAAGAATAATCTTCTTTTTTTTATTCTATCACATAAAAAGAATATACCACAGTGACTTAATACAACAATTACAACCAATAAAATATAAAAAGAGTAGTACATAAAGAAAACCCTTATGTTTGTGAATGAGTGAGTTGGTAGGAAACAAATGTGCCATCACCCTTGGTAGATAAATCTGGTAAAGATCACTAAACTCAGTATACATGTCAAAGAAATGAAAAGTGGTATGTGTCATCCTCAATATTCACATGTTGAGCTTGATATCTCAAAAATATTTGCTACTTTCCTAAGGACAAGGGTGGATTTGGAATCTTCAACATGACTACCTTTCCTAACAAAATGACTTCCAAAGGGATGATTAATGCTTCGTCCAACCCGACATGATTCTTGGGCCCAACTTTTATTAAAAAACAAACATCATCTTTCCTTTGTTGGATTTTCTTATTGGCAAAACCATGTCATTTCTATTATTCTCTTCTCTCCTTTAAAAGTTTCCACAAAAGGGTCTCAACTGGTCTCCTTTAGAAAAAGCATATTAATAAAGCACTAGCAATCGTTTTCATCAAAACAAAATCAAATGCGTTCGCCCTCGTCCATCGCTGTCTGCCACTTTAGCTAAAAATCATGGTAAACTAAAAAACAAAGTCGCGCTACGCCGCTAGTGGAGGGATTCGACCTCGGACCACAGAGTTGAGATGTTGGTGTCTTAACCACGATGCCCAGCACCTTTCCTTGTACAAGGGCTAAAAAGAACAGCTACTTATCTTGTAAACTGTGGACAATCTTGACCAATTGGGACATTGGATCTTGACCTTTTGACCATGGACAATGTATTATATGACATTGTTTCCAACGATCCCCCCTGCAATGTCATATTAGTACAAACTGGACTGGATATGTAACTTCAAATATCTGCAAACTTCATAAGCTTCAAACTTGAACTCTCTAATTGTCCTTCAAACCTTTTCCTCAAAAGATTTCTTCAAAAGTTTTCTTCAAAATTGAATTTGACTTTCCTTCAAACATCACAAACCTGAACTTGCTGAATATGAACCATAATACTTGAGAAAATATGCAAACTAGATATCCAATAGTGTACACATCAAGCAATCACTGCTTGACAACAAATGTAGCATGTACTGACTATGAACCTGCTATCTCCTATCTTCTCAAACCTGAAAACATACACTAGGATCCACATATTTGCATTTACCTTACGAAAGCTTTCTCAACGTACTTCTGTTGTGTCATGTATATACACTAAACAAAATCAAGAACTAAATCCTGGAACATGTGACTGACCACTCACAACTTAGTGTATTATGAACACTATTGGTTCATCTCTAACTGTACTCAACTCAACTTAACTCAACTCAACTCATGAGTCTCATCAAAATATCATATTTATGATGTCATCATGTCTTCATCCTTGTTCAATCTGTAAATCCTTCATACCTCTTTCCTTCAGAACTTGGTATAAACATAAATGTGCGCACCTCTAAAACATACCTCTCTAAAATATCAAGCTTCTCCTCAATAGAATTCTGGAACCTTCTCCTGAACAGGAACACTAACATGAACTTTATCCAGACATTCTCCTTCTTCGTTCTTCTTACAAAGCTGGAATATAAAGAGAACTTGACAAAGGAAATATAGGAATACCTGAAATAGGAATACCTGTAGATATGACTTTGCATTCTTCCACATATGGTTGAAAATAAGTCTTCATGTTTCATCACCCCCCTGGATGATTTAACACTAGTATCCATAATTCTTCAAATATATCAGACTTTATGAAATCTGGAACGTCTTCCTTCTTTCAATAAATCTGATCTTCAGTGATCAATACCTGTATCTGAAACAAAATCTCTGAACCCTTTTTATTAGCACTGCATAGTTGCTAATAGCATTCACTGTAACTCTTCAGCTTCCCATATTGTAGAATAAGGTTAGCTAACATAACAAAACCTTGCTGAAAGCATTTTAGGATTCATAACCTTCTACAACATAACATTAGGGGAAAAAATGAGCCCTGCATGGGCCTTGTAAGGAATTGGATTAAAAAGCTTAATCTAGGAGATTAAGGGCCCTTGCAAAACCACTAGTCCTATTTTCAAATAAAATAATACTTCACAAAAGGTGGTATTCGAATTCTCAAGATGAGCAAATTTAGGCCATTGGATACCTCAAATCAATGGCCCATATTTACTTCGATGTAACTCTAGTGAGAGAATCTCTGACAATGCAATGATGATGGGAGGAAGCTCACGCCTTTTTTTGATGCTCTCTACATATTTCTTGGCCCTTAGATCAAGAGAAATCCAAGGGAATAGCGCATTTTGGGCTGATCACAAATCGGGAGGCGTCGTGAGCCGTCGGATGAGATTGAAATCTGACGGTGGAGGCTAAAAGGTGCCTTTTGCTTTTGGGGCCTCATTCCCAACCATTAGATCTTGTATTCATCCAATGCTCCAGATTTTAGGCGCCCAATCTTGCCTAGTTTCAAGCATATACATCCGATCTCAAGGTCAATCCAAGGGTGGAGAATTGATGGCGCATTTTTCAAGTTGAATCCCATCTCAACCATTGATATCAAGAGAAATCCAAGGGCCCAGGTTGAATGGCACCTTGACTTTTGCTTTTCCTCCTCATCCCTTGGATCATTAAACAAATCTAAGGGCTCTCATTGATTTTGAACCATTCCAAAACCATTCACAAATCTAAAACCACAAGTTCTAGGTGGTTTTTGCATCTTTGACCACCCAAAACCAAGGGAAGCCTATGCCTAGTCTATGTGATTAAGGGAGTAGATTGTGGCCACCACCCTCTTCTCATTGGTCCATCACTAATCAGCCCTTGAGCTAAAAGGCCCAAGGAGGGTTCATTTTTTCCCCTAATGACAAGTATCTTCTTCTATCTCTCTACAACACAAATCTGATAGAATCTGAATCTTTGACTTACTTCTTCCAATGCTAAGAACTTGACAAAGAAAGGATAGACAACTGACTCATAAATACTCAAGATCATACAAGATCTGTCTAGATCTATCAAGATCTCTCCAACAAAATACCTGTGTAGAATCTGTTGTCATCAAACCTTTATGACTGAATGTTTGATTTTCTACCTAAATGTCTCCAAGTGTCCATGCTTTTCACAAATTTTATAAAACTTTTCTTCAAAAAAATCCTTCCCAAGAATCTGCAACTCCTACTTGAAACATAAGTGGACAAACTTCTCACCTTGAGAACTCCAAAAAACTGCAAGTTGATACTTCAAATCTTCATATTCTACCTGGGTGAAATGTGATAGTACCTGCTTGACTTTCTTTTGGCTAACTCCATTTCTCAATCAAGTAATAGGATATGATGGAACACCTTTTTGAATACAAGCATGTATCCAAAAATCTAGACAATCATAGAAAGTATATTATTCAACTGACTGGTATATCAAAGAATTTGAATTTTCTGAAGTTTTCTGAAAATATTGAATATGAGGTAACCTTTCCAATCATAAAACCTCTCTCCAAGTCTCCAACATCCTCTAAAAATACTCTTTTACCTTAAGACTTAGATAAAGAAGATATATACTTCTCTGTAACTTATCATATACCAAGTAGCTTTGTATTGACACTCCAAGAATTCTTTGAGGGAACATATAGCTGCCTGCTCAAAATCTTCCACTTATACATAACTCATACACATATGAGTCAAAACATATAAGCTACCTTAGGTATCTGCTGCTTTTCTCTCAATGCAATTCTTTGTCAAAACTTACTAAATCATGACCAAGTATCATGCAAAATAAGAAACTGCTTCTTCTTTAAACTATCTTCTTAACAAGATGTTCTCGTAGACTTGTCTTTGGGTGTAGAGGATAAAATTAGGAAAAGTATATGGAAAATATAAGAGAAAAGGAAGTCTTACTTTGTCTTTGAAATGATGGACTTTCTTCCACTTGATGATGTCAATATCTTCAAACTTATCTTCCATACCTTTTGTTCTCTTCATCTTGAAGTAGCAAGCACTCTTATCTTCTCCAAATGAATTTTTCTCTTCCTCTAGTGCTAAGAGTAAGAGACAAAACAAACATGGTATACAAATGGAAGTGAACATAGAATCATGCTTTACCATCTCCTCATATTTGTGAATCAAAACTCTGCTTCAAATGTGACTGATATGACTTCATTCACCAACCTTTTTTCTGAATGATGAATCACCTTTCTAGAGTTACGTCTTTAGATACCTAGATCACATTATGTATCTAGATAAAAAACCTTCCAACCAACTTACAAGATTGGTGGAAAATTTGTCTTCTTAAATAAGCTTTCTTGCCATGAAAGAGACCTCTCAAAAACTCTCTAGAAAAACCTCTAGATACCTGTTTTGATGTAGCCTTTAACTTTCAAATAATGAAAGTGTTTGAAAGCACTTCTTCAATCCTTCAAATCTCTTCATAATTGCTCTTCTAAGATATGACCTGTAAATGATAATCTGATAGAAGAAACTAATACCTATGATTTGATGTTGATCTGGTTCCTTCATCTTCTCCAAACCATTGTTTTTCCTTGAATTTGAAGTAGCCTTCTCTTCATCAAGTCTTGGTCTTCAAACAATACTTCTGTAAAGTATTTGCATACTCTTCCAAAAGTATTCGGTTGCTATATGAACATGCCTTCCCGAACATTTCATCCAGATATGCATAAAGCATACATGTACTGATTCTCTTGTACCTATGCCGAATAGGACTCCTTCTGATATGGATGCCATTGCCTCCATAAACTCCAAGTAGTACTTGTGTGCATAAAGAGAATATGTACCAGAATTCTTAATATAAGATGTAAATCTTATTTTAACCACCATCCAATGTCTTTGAGGTAACCCGAAATCTTCATGTAGAAGACAATCTTCAAATACATTATGTAGATGGTTGATCCACACCACCAAGCTGCTGCGGGGTAAATCCTCTCCATAAGCAAGAGTGTGAGCACACTCTTCTTCTCCAAGAAGAACTCCATAGCCGCTCCTCAACATGCTCCAAGATAGCACCATGGCTGCCCCATGTGCTAAGAAGCACCACCTCTATTGAGGGACCAAGCTTCCAAAGCTTGTGTTGAAATAGGTGAAGGATGAATTGAATAATGAACCAATGGCTTCTTATATAGTATTTTTTTGTCCTTGAAAATCTATAAAAAAAGCATATTAATAAAGCACTAATGATCGTTTTCATCAAAACAAAATCAAATGCATTCGCTCTCATCCATCGATGTCTGCCACTTTAGCTAAAAAGCATGATAAACTAAAAAACAAAGTTGCGCTGCACCATTGCTGGAGGGATTCGACCTTGGACCACAGAGTTGAGAGGTTAATGTCTTGACCGCGGTGCCTAGCACCTTTGCTTGTACAAGGGGTAAAAAGAACAGCTACTTATCCTGTAAACTGTGGACAATCTTGACCAATTGGGACATTGGATCTTGACCTTTTGACCATGGACAATGTATTATATGACATTGTTTCCAACATTGTACAAGTGAAGGGGCCTAGTGCATGTGGGACTTTCCTTATCCCACAAAGCGAGGGAAGAACAACCCGAAGGTAAAGCCATGTGATGGCATGAAGGTGGTAGGAAAAAAATGTCTAAGAGAGGCAAGATGATCAAAACAAAACTGTTAAAGAGAGTTACAAAGAAGCTTTATAATGTTTTTGTCCTGCTCACGGGGGGACCATTTGCTTTGGATCTTGCTGTTCTCCAAAATAGACACCCTATGGTATCTGAAGGGAGGGGATTTCTTACAATTACAAATTCTTCTGCCTAACAGGTAAGGGAGGAGGGTACCGAAGTTAGCAACACATCTTTCTTTCCAAATCTTCCAAAGAGCTTCTCCCCTAATGGCATTCCACAAGGCAAAAGAGCAACCAATCGCTTCTCCAAGTGAGGCTTGCTTCTAGTTTACTCGAGTGTGTAAAGACATTAGTCTCCCCATAGCTTTCCAAACCAAAAAACACCTTGGGCATGAAAAGAAGAGGTGTCCCAAGTCTTCTCTACCATTGAGGGACTTCTTACACCACAGACGGACCCCACAAATTTTGTTAGCTTTAACATTAGTACAAATTTCCTATTGGAGAGTTCACCACATCAAAATAGTTTTCTATTTCTCAATGAGGGGATGCCATAGGGCAAGGAACTTAAAATCCCATTTGATACTTTGCCAATACGAACACCATTTCCTATTCAACGAGATATGAAAATCTAGATCCTTCTTGAAACTAGATATTTTTTCCAAGCTCTTGCCATTGTGCCATTTTATACCTTCTATGTGAGGGGGATCATGGTTGACAAGGAGGCAAGACTTCAATTTATTCCAATTTTGATTTTAATTCTAGGATTCTTTAAGTAGTAAATCATTTCTTGTAACAATCTTGGTTCTTTTGAATATAGATAAAGAATATCTAGCTGGTTGTCCTTTAAGGAATCTGATCGTAATTTTTTAGCCAACTAATTTGATCTTTTCATGCTTTAAAACATTGTTTTTATCTTAAAAAACTTTTCGGGATTTTAAATATGTATATTCTTCCATAATTATTAATTGGCCAGATTATATATACTTGATCTTACTATTTTTTTTTATGAAAATTGGGTACTCAAACATTTTTTGTCTTTCATATCGTGACAAAATGTATTTGTCCTCATGGATATGTCCAACTAGGATTTGAACTCGGGACTTCCTCCCACAGATTCAATGATGGTTGCCTCTACCTTATGAGGTTGGGTGTGTGTGTGTCTCTTTCCAATTCATTGTACTCTAAAAAAAAAGTATTATCCTACTATGTAATTAGTTTCAATATTGAATCCTCATTACATTCTAACATGGAGTTCTAGGATTTGATTTTTTGATTACCTATTTTGATTCAAATATTGGACATTGATTTATTCCCCTTTTTCTATTTTATCCTAATCGTGTGTTTTGACAATGATATAGTTAATATATTATTTTTAATTTATTCAAGCTGCTAGTATAGCCCATTGTTCTAATAGTCAAAACAATATCTTAATCCTAGTACAACTTTGGACTTTAGTATTCAAAATTTTTTCCTTTATAAATGTATGTTGAGATGCTCTATTATAGTCCTATCTATAATTAATTTGATATATTTAAGCGAAATCATTCGGTTTCTAGAAGAAATTCTTAACATGCTATCTTTTATTATGATTTTTTTTCTTAATTTTACTTTTATTGATTAAAGAAATAAAATTCTCCATGATGTTGTTTCCTTCTTTTAATTTCTTGAATTATCGCTTTTCCCATTTAACAATTATTGTAGGATAATAGATTTTTTAATTAGAATTCAAGAGTACCTATGCTGTATATATCTTGAGAAGAGATGGTAAGCTGATCTTACAATTTGTAGAATATAGTTATATTTTTCTTGGAAGCCTCCAATCTTGAAGGCACCAAATTCAGGTGAGATCTTTCATGTACATGTAGACATCAAACTTTGTAGTTGACTGTGTGTTAGCCCAATTAGTAGAAGGTAGTAAATTGGACTTCCCAGTTGTTTATGTAAGTAGGCAGCTGAACCAAGTAGAGAAAAGCTATATTACCACAGAGTGCGAGGATTTAGGCATGATATAAATTGTAAAGAAATTCAAGAACTATTTGTTGGCCACTAAATTTAAGTTCTTTACGAACCATTAACCCTTGATTCACATAGTTAAAAATTCTTCTAACATTGAGAGGATAATATATTGGTTTTTGTTACTTATGGAATTTGATTTGGAGGTAGTGGTGAAGAAAGGGAGAACTCACATCCATGCAAAATTTTTATCAAGGATCTTGACGGGGGAAGAGCTAGAGGGAATAGATGATGAGACCTCTGATGCCTACTTATTTAACATAGAAAAGGTACCAAACTAGGAAATTTCCTTAGTGCCTATGTCAACATATGGACCTCTTTTTGGGAAGTCATAATCTGAAAATGACATTCATAATAGCAAAAATCTATTTCTTTTGACTAGACATGTATCATTAGAATAGGTCAAATATGCTGGAATATTAAATTGGGGATGAGAAAAAGGAGGAATATATGAGAATAGACCACAGCACAATGTTAAACCTAAACACTTAAGAAGTTTAAAATTGTTGGAATATAGACACATGGGTGTATATTGGCCCACTGGCATACTAATATCATGAGTTTTATTGATGCTGCGAGTGGTGTCAACAAATAAGTAAAGAAGAAATAATTGTCTTTTGTTAAGTTAGGTCTAATCCTCCCTAGAGTGCTCACATAATGCACTACTTGAAGGGAAAAGAGCATCCAAAATGGAAAAGAGCATCCAAAATGTAAAAGAGATACCGATTTCAAGGATATGGAGGAAGAATCTGAGAACTATACTTTGATTGGGGAAAAAGTGTACAACATGGAAAAAGATAGATAACTGCACAGTTGTATGAATGAAAGATAGTATCTATGCACTTTAGAAGCCACACATGCCACAATAAAATTTGGACACTTTTCAATTGGATGCACAACTAAAATAATCTTATTTGTAAGGTTATGATGGTCTATAGTCCATCAAGATGCGAAAGTATAGATGAAAAGATGTGATGTATGCCAATGAGTGAGAAATTTCATATGTAGTGATGACATGCTACTTTGATCCCTGGTAAATGATAGAGCTTTTGCAAAGTGGGGCATAGACTTTGTTGTACCTATTTATACACTTGCAAGGCACACTCATGCCAAGTACATTATTGTGGATATTGATTGTTTGACCAAGGAGGTGGAAGCAAAGGCAACAATTCAAAATGGTTCCCACATGATGGCAAGATTCTTATTTGAGTATTGTTGGGGATGTAAGGGTCATGTGACCTTACCCCTATGTTCATATATATACATCATTTATAGAGCGTTGCCTCGAGATAGATCATTATGTGGGTCTTGAGGCTCCCACACATATGTACACATATCTCCTCTTCTCTCTCTCTCTCTCCCTCCATCTCCTCCTTGCTCCTCTTGTTCTGCATACCAAAGCCCTTAATTGGTATTTGGTATGCAAGAAGCTTCAATGGAAGCTTAGATCACAAGAGGTGAATGTGTAAATTGGCACCTCTCAATAGCTATTTGGTATTTTGGCCATAACTCAAGGTAAGAAACTCAGATTGGTGCATTTTAAAATTTTGTGCATAGCTAAGACAGAGGGCTATATTTTCACAGAAAGGTATACAACCTAGTTTGGAGTTTTAAATCGTCTAAAATTCAAAAAACATAGACTGATGTAGAAGACGAATCTACAAACACTTTGAAAATAGGTCAATTTTTGGGCTATAACTTGAGTTTTACAAGTTAGATTCAAGCGATTCAACTTAGTGGTGTAGCTTGAAAAAGAAGCTACAACCTCTTAGAAGAATAGGTCCAAATTTAGAGTGCTAGGTTGCCAAAAATGTAGAATACAGAGCAAGAGTACTGCAGGCAAAGGTGAAATCGACAACAGATGCATGTTTTGTGTATATCTTGAGCTACACACCTCTGATTGAGGTGTTCTATATATCATCACGTAACCAAGAAAGATTTCTTGAAGTTTGCTGATTTCAAAATCTAGAGGTTATCATCTCTGAAACAAACATAGAGCAACATGTTTAGACCACAAGAACCCTAATTGCTTTTGGAGGTTCATTTTGTTCTGGAACTTCTTCGAGAGAGATTTTTTGATGTGCGAGCTCTTATTTTTGGATCGTGAAGGCATTGTACATATATGATCATTGTGGTAGCTCCTCTGTATGAGAGTAGAGCATGATCTTGTCATGTGTTTGGCATGTGAGATGACATTATGGTATACCTTTTTTGAGCTTTATGTCATCATGAGTTTGATCATAGCATTATTGATGGATGTATAGTGGCATTGTGGTCTATATCTTGTTTATGCCACTTGGTTATGGCTTTACTTCTTGGTTGCACATAAGTTTATGAGAGTTGATTTTGGATCTTGCTTGGTACATGTATCCTTGTTTTCTTTGCAGGTACATGATCCATATTGGAGCCTCAGTTGCACATCCATTTATCACCTTGATTGGCTATTATGTTAGCATATGGTCATTGATTTGATATCTTATTGGCCAGTGTGATTCTTGGCATATATGGATGGGGATTCCCACATGGTTATTTTGGTTCATAGTCCATTTTATAGAGGAGATTCTATCAAAATTTCATTGGTTTGTATGCTATAAGAGTACTCTAGTAGATCCTTTATGCTTGTGTGATAGCTTTGGATCGTTGCTTATCTCCATTCACTTGGATTTGGTTACAAGATATTCGTGACAGGTTGGACCATCTTGCAAGTTTCGTTCTTGAGTGGGAGGTGTATCGCCATTGTATTGGTATGTATTACCATCAATTTTTTGGCATATGTATTTGCCATTATCTTTGTTTGGATGAGTGACAGGTGGTGACAAGCTACTCATTATTCTTTAGCTATTGGTTATCTTGTTTAATTGCTTAGATACTCTACTGATTTTTTTCCAAGATGCTTTCACATATACTCAGTCACTTTGGAGACTTGATGAGCAGGTTTATGCTCATGGTTTTATATGCATGCTAGATGCATGGTTATGTGACAAGTGGCTCACATGGTTTTCTTCTCCAGTGAGATATATGTGATGTGAGTTATGCATATGGATACACAGATGTGATCCTATTGAGGATAGATTATTGTTTCTAGTCTCTTGTTACATTTCTAGTCTCTTGGATTGCTAGCATGGTGTCTTCTTAGTTTGATGGCACTGAATTTTTGCGATGGAAGATCAGATGTGGTATACATTGGTTCATGGAGGGTACACATGTATGTGCATAGAGATGCACAAAGTCCTTGTGACATGCCCAATCATGCATGGATGGACATGGATGCATTGGCCAGCTCCACTATCCAATTACAGCTTGTGGATTCTATATATGAGTATGTGATGTATGAGGAGACAAGTAGTGCATTATGGCAAAGACTACATGATATGTATGCGAGTCCATAAGGGCCATACTCGACGATGTTGCCTTAGGCAGATGCAATGATAACACCAGAGATATGCATGTGATGCGGGTTAGGTAGTGGTTTGAGGAGAGTCTATAGTAGTTGATTATGCTAGTGATGGTGATACCACTTTCTCCTATGGTTCATCTGAGGATTCTTCTTTTTTATTGGATAGCACACATATGGCTTGGTTGCTTGATGCATTAGCCAGTTTTCATATTACTCCACATCACGAGTGCTTTTGTTGATTCTTAGGTGAGAGTCATGGGCATGTGCATATGCTTGATGGTATGACATATGAGATTGAGGGTGCATGAGATGTATGCCTTATGCTAGCTAGTGGAGCATCATTGATACTCAGACATGTACATTATGTGCCTTCATTCCCTATGAGCTTTATTTCAATTAGCTAGTTACAGGAGAGTAGATGTTATGCATTCCTTAGTGAGCATTTTTTACTTGCAATTGGGACAACTTATGCTTGTCAGAGGTGCCAAGGTTGGGCACAAGTATCCACTACAGGTACTCCATGTGAGAGACAATCTCATCTCAGTGGGAGTTCAGCCTTATGTGCGATGTGAGACTCGTCATGTCTCATTTTATCTACCTATACATAGGTCTATGACATTCATGATGCACATGTATGGCAGGATTCAAATGCTCTAATGGATGCACATGTAGAGCATGTTTTGGATGCTCATGATGCTTATATAGAGCATGATTTTGTTGATCATATGGATGCTCATGTGGAGCACGCTTTGGATGATCAATTGGATGTTTTAGTGCATGATGTAGATGTTCATATAAAGCATTATGATGATACTCATTTAGAGTCTGATCATCATTTTGACCTTGGTGTTGATGTTGTGCGACTAGCTCATGTGAAGCATGAGCATACACTTGGTGTGGTAGAGCAGGATTGATCTCATGGTACATAGTGTGTGATAGAGTAGTTTAGCTCTTGGGATTCACATCTAGACACATCCTTGGTTGATAGGATGACTAATTGATGTTGATGAGTCAGCGATCATGCAGTCATTCTTGGATTCACTCACGCTAGATGTTGACACAGATTTGTCAGGACATGTTGTTCTTGATGATGCTTCTTTGGATGCCTTGGATACAAGAATGATTGACATAGGTTTGCTAGGATAGCACATGTTTTTTCAGCACTTGGGATTCTGATGTACGAGTTGTTATGTTGGAGACCAGACATTACAATTGCTATTGGAGCATTTGCACTTGGAGTTGTCAGACGTTCAATGATTGACACAGGCATAGAGCAAGTGGGAGCTTTGTAGGAACTTCATCAGTTCTTGCATCAGTTAGATGTGAGCTCGACTCTTGTCGATATGAGTTTAGAGAAGTTTGAGGTGCATGGATACACCTTTCAAGGTAGTTGGTGTAGGCTGATCCGTATGGGTTGAGATCTGGACTCTTCTTGTACATTAGTATATAGGCCTACATCATTCTTTGTATATTTTTTCCACTTATGGTCGCATTGACCCTTAAGTGGGAGATTGTTGGGGATGTAAGGGTCATGTTGGGGTTGAAACTTGAAACTTTAGAAGGAGATATAGTGCCAAATTTCATTAGTGGATGTAGAATTCAGAGATATCTAGAACGCCTTATAGATGAACTTCTATGATGGCCGCAAATATAAAAAATAGAGTTGAAGAAGAATGAATCAAGAAGGAGGAACAAAATGAGGTGAAAGAACAAATTCAAAATTGAAAGGAACAACATGCAACTAGTGATTATTGTGTGTGTTTAAATAAGTTGGCAATCAATGTGCATATCAGACAAACACTAACAAACCCATTAGGGCAAAAAATGGCCCAAAAAGGGCCGTGTAAGGATTTCAATTAGTTATGCTTAATCTGAATTAAAGTTGTCAAATCCTTTAAGAAATTCTGTGTACGTTCATTTAAAATGAAGAGAGAGAAACTCGTATGATAATCATGAAAAGTTTGTGTGATATCTTATGCCTCGAAGTTTGTGCTCAACGGGCGCTGATCAAAATTTGAATTTTCCTCTTGTTCACGGACCTATATAATGTGTGCTGATGACATTTTGTGCTTTTTTACTCTACTTTTCATAGCAGGCCTGTTTCTCTCTTTCACATTATTTTAGACACTTGCCGGTCACTTTTCATAGCAGACCATAGAGAAGCTTAACCCAAATACTCTCGCTGAGCTTTCAAACAATCGAAATCATTGTGAAAAGTTCCATATCAACATTGCAGTTAGTCATGAGTATGCATCGACAAGAAAAGTATCCCGAAGGGCTCTTCATCCTCCTGAAGTGGATGGATTGCGAAAGGAAGGCAAGAAACATATGGACATATGGACAGATGGATCTATTTATCCAATTGATCCGCAAACTGGAAGGTATCCCCCTTTTCATAATCTTCATGATCTGATCAGATTTGTAGGAGATGGTGAGGATGGTTTACGAGGCTATTGTTCAAGGCTCTGGGATATTTCAAGGAATTATGTACAATACATAAACTATCTACAAAACACACTACATTAGAAGGATTTAAATATGAGGGAGCTAGAAAGCAAACTATCCACTTTATCTTCTCAATTTGAGTCTTTTAAAAAAATGAAAGAAACTCCTACAGGTTTGAGAATGCGGTCAAAACGAGTAAAACCTTTTTTAGATTTGACTGAAAAATATGGCAAGAAAAATAAAAGAATGAAAATTGTAAGAGATCATGTGACAAATGTGCTAGGTTTCAATATGTTGAGTATTTTTTAGTGTTGGTGCATTTTGCCCAAGCCTACATGCTTGATATGCTTGATATTATCCTCATTTGTAAGTCACATGAGTAGTCATGTGAACACCTCTTGTAAAAGAGTACATTTTATCTCTTGTAAATGGAAAAAGAAAAAAGGAAAAGGATGGCTTACCTCATCCATGATGTAAAAGCAAATTCGTGGTTCTAACTACCTAAAACCACAAAATTTAGAGCTGAGGGAATCTCTCCTAACTTTGGGGATCACTTTTAGGTGGAGCCATTCGAATTCGAATTCAAAACTCCCTCCAAGAATAGCTATAAAAAGAGCAAGAAGGAAGAGGCAATTAGCAAGCCTTGTACGTGACCACTTCATGTCATTTTGTAGAGATTGAAGAGCTTACTCCATAGCTCTTTCATTCTACTAACATAAATTTTCAAGGTCATTGGAGTATTACTTTTGGAGATATCTGCATTTTACTGCTTACTGGTCTATCTCTACAGAGCCCCGAGAATTGTGGGAATGTTCGAGAAATTGATGAAATTTGTTCTCAGTGCTCAGTCCATCATTTGAAGTGTTTTAACTTGTATTGGGAATCTTACTAAGTCTATTTGCTATGCCCAAAAGGAATTTTTCTAATTCCTACCAGGTTGAGAGCACTGTTCATTTTTTCCTGCAGGTGTATGTCCAAAAATAGCAAGTTTTGGGAGCTAGTCATTTCGCAACTAGTCTATCTTGACTTAAACTTTTGGAATACATGTTCCAAAGTACTTGGCTGATATTTTGGTGGATTTAGGAAGCTCAAAGGGTCTACTAATCAACTCTGAAGTCTCAGTTGGCTGGTGTGAAGCTGGTTGTAGCAGCACCTACTCATCTTTGGATTGCATCCACCATCTCTCTTCACAGTGGTATCAGAGCATAGTCAAGCAACATGGGAGATGGATTTCCATCAACAATTGACAAATTGGATCGAAACAACTACCCGGCATGGTCTCTAAGAATGGAGGCTTACCTTCAAGGGAGGAATCTATATGGATTCATATCCGGAGATGAAGCAATGCCAACCATGAGGAACAAAGGGCAACCATCACATGAAGAAGTGGAAGGACTTTCGAATTGGTGTTCGAAGGATGCACTTGGAAGGTCCTATATTCTAAACTCAATCTCTGATTTTCTTTTACCTCATGTCAAGGGATGCAAGACATCAAGAGAAACCTGGAATGCACTTGATTCTTTCTTCTCTTCCAACACTCGAGCAAGGAAGAACCAATTGTGGATGGAGTTCACAACAATGAAGAAAAGCCCGAAGCAAAATGTGACTGATTATGTCACAAAGATGAAGGAGATTTCCGACCAACTTGGAAGCATTGGAGAGGTAATTGAAGAGGAGCAAATCATAAGACAAATCATGAATGGAATCAAAGCAAACGACAAGTGGGAGTCATTCACAACAGCCATGGATTTATACATGGATATGCATGTACCCGACCTCAACACACAAAGGTGGTGAGTCCTCAAGAGGTAATCAAACTTCTGCCTTATATTCTGATAAAGCTAAGGTCAAGGACAAGTCAAAGAATAGGAAGAATGAAGATGAAGGAAGCTCTTTCCAAGCAAACTTTGCAGGTAGAGGAAGAGCTAGAGGAAGAGGCAGAGGTGGAAAGCAAGGCAGGGGGAGATTCCAATCATCTCAACCTTGCAACATATGTGGCTTATCTAACCATACTACTGAAGAATGTTTCAGGAATCCAAGGAACTCAAGAGGAAGAGGATTCAATAGAGGTGGCTATGGATCAAATAGAGGTAGATACAATGGAGGCTACAACAACAACTACTACAACAACAATTACAACAACAACAACAACTATCAAAGTGGCCATAGAGGAAGAAGAGACTACAATAACTATGCAGAGGACCAAAGTCAAGAAGATTCATTATTGATTATGAATCTATCAGCAAAGAAGGGTAAGGATGATGATCACATATTGTACATTGATTCAGGATGCTCGAACCATGTAGCAGGAAATGTGGCTTTACTTTCTGATTTGGAAGATCCTCATAACAAGCATGAAGTGCAGACAAGAGATGACACAAAGCACTCAGTGGAGAAGATAGGTAATGTGAAGACATCAGATGGGAATATGAACCTCTTAAGCAAAGTCTTGTATGTCCCTACAATTACCAAAAATTTAATAAGTGTTGGACAGATTGTTGAAAAAGGATTGCAGGTTAGATTCAATCGATTTGGAGCATATGTTGAAGACCCAAGGCAAGGCTTTCGAAAGATTGCCAAAGGAGAAAAGACAGGAAGGCTTTTCACTTTTGAAGTGGAAGATACAAAGAACATAGCTTTGTTTAGCTATGGATCTCAAACTCTAACAGAGTTGGAGATATGGCACAAAAGGCTTGCTCACATTGGTGAGAGGACACTCAAACAGATTTGCAGGGACCAAAGTGTACTTGGTTTGCCTAATATGACAAGGCAACACATGATTTATAAGTGTGAAGCTTGTCAACTCGGCAAGGCTCATAGACAACCTTTCAATAAGAAAGGATATATGTATCAAAATCCTTTGGATCTAGTGCACACAGATGTGTGGGGTCCAAGTAAGGAGCCATCTATATCAGGCTCAAGATATTATGTGTCTT
The DNA here is from genome assembly GCA_020310875.1 of Ceratopteris richardii. Classification (NCBI taxonomy): domain Eukaryota; kingdom Viridiplantae; phylum Streptophyta; class Polypodiopsida; order Polypodiales; family Pteridaceae; genus Ceratopteris; species Ceratopteris richardii. The sequence continues at coordinate 76,982,390 of CM035439.1, forward strand.
TCATAGATGATTGTAGCAGGTGGACCATTCTGTTTTTCATGAAGCACAAGGATGAAGTGTTTAATTGCTTTAAGAAGTATATTGCTCTTGTTGAAAATCAAACAGGTAGGACTTTGAAAAGACTCAGATCAGATGGTGGAGGAGAATACTTCTCTTCTGAATTTGATGCCTTCTTGCATGAAAGAGACATTAAAAGGGAAGTCACTACAAGGTATACACCCGAACTCAATGGTGTAGCAGAGAGGAGGAACAGAGCTATTGTCGAAGCAGCAAGGTCCATGCTCAATGAAAAGGGATTGTCAAACTACCTATGGGCAGAGGCTGTGTCTACAGCCACATATCTCATAAATAGACTTCCATCTAAGTCACTAGATGGAACCACTCCATATGAAGTGTGGAATGGAAGAAGACCTAGTCTAGAGCATTGCAAAATCTTTGGATGCTTAGCCTATGCTCACATTCCTTCTCAAGTAAGAGCGAAATTGGATCCCAAGGCAGAGAAGTGTGTATTTATTGGTTATGATCAAAACCAAAAAGGATATAGATTGTACCATCCAACCAATAAAGGATTTTCTGAGTAGAGATGTAATTTTTGATGAAAACAAATCATGGTTTGATGATGACAAGAAAGTGAAGCTGCCATATGACTTGGATGAAGATTTTCCATCACTTCAACCAAAGGAGCCAAAGCAGATTGAAGAAAGTGATTCGGAGATTGACCTAGAAGACTTTGAAAGACTAAAGCTATGGAAGAACAAAGATAAAGCAAAGATGCAGGATTCTACATATGGACCCGAGAGCTCACATCAACCACTTAGAAGGTCTTCAAGGGAGAAGAAGAAACCAGAGAGGTTTGGTTATGATACTTCTTTGGTCACCAAGCACTCAATCTACATTGCAAAGGATTCAACCAATGAAGAACCTACCACATTTGAAGAAGCACAAAGCAAGAAAGCTTGGAGAGATGCAATGGATGAAGAAATGGAAGCCTTGAAGGAGAATGACACTTGGGAGCTTGTACCTAACAAGCCATCTATGAAGATAATCGGATCTCGATGGATATACAAAATCAAGAGGAATCCAGATGGAAGTATAAATAGACACAAAGCAAGGTTAGTTGCTAAAGGGTTTGCTCAAACCCATGGTATTGATTATGAGGAGACTTTCTCTCCTGTTGCAAAAATGCCTACAATTAGGGTTCTCATTAGTCTTGCTGCATCTAGAAATTGGAATCTTTATCAACTTGATGTAAAGAATGCTTTCTTGAATGGATGGATTTCTGAGGAAGTGTATATGGCACAACCTCCTGGATATGAGGATGCACATCATCCTAACTATGTATGCAAACTAAAGAAAGCTTTGTATGGATTGAAGCAAGCTCCAAGAGCTTGGAATTTCAGATTGGTGACTTATTTGCAGGACCAAGGATTCAAAGCTAGCAAGGCGGATACCTCTTTGTTCATAAAGAGGAATGGATCTAAAGTGATCTATTTATGTGTGTATGTTGATGATATTATTATCACAGGCAATGATCTTGAAGGAATCAAACAAGTAAAGGCTCAAATGAAGGAGGAGTTCAAAATAAGTGACCTCGGACCACTCACTTATTTTCTTGGATTGGAGTTGATCTACACAGATTCAGGTATATACATCACACAAAGGAAGTATGTCCATGACATGCTCGTCAAGTTCAAGATGGAAAATACAAAGTGTGCAGGTACACCTATGGAGCAAAATCATAAGCTTAGTGCTTATGAAGGAGAGCCAATTGAAGACATCACAAGCTATCAAAGCTTGGTTGGAAGTTTGAACTATGCAACACTCACAAGGGTGGATATATGTTACAGTGTTAGCATATTGAGTCAGTTTATGCATAAGCCGAGAAGACCACATATGGAAGCGGCCAAGAGAGTCCTCAAGTACCTAAAGGGGACCATGAATGAAGGTTTGTTTTATTCATTTACTTCAGATATTGAGCTAAAGGTCTACTCAGATGCAGATTGGGCCGGATCTAAAGATGATAGAAGAAGCACATCAGGGTATATATCATTTGCAGGTTCAAAAATCATTTCTTGGTCATCGAAGAAGCAACCAACCGTGGCATTATCGTCTACCAAAGCCGAATATAGAGGTTTGGCTAATGCAACTCAAGAAATCATGTGGTTAAAGTCTTTGTACACAGATCTTGGACTTCATTCTTCAACACCTCACATTTTTGGTGACAACACAAGCTCACTACATCTAGCAGCTAATCCGGTATACCATGCTAGAACCAAGCATATTGAAGTCCACTACCATTACGTAAGGGAGAAGCTAATGAGCAAGGATATTCAACTATCCTATGTCTCTACAGATATGCAATGTGCCGACATGTTGACTAAAGCTCTTGATGGTACAAAATTAAGTAGATTCAAGTTGATGATTGGCTTGCAGGAAATCAAGGACAATTGAAGACTTATTTGAAGGCCAAGCATGTTAGGCTTGAGGGGGAGCTGTTGGTGCATTTTGCCCAAGCCTACATGCTTGATATGCTTGATATTATCCTCATTTGTAAGTCACATGAGTAGTCATGTGAACACCTCTTGTAAAAGAGTACATTTTATCTCTTGTAAATGGAAAAAGAAAAAAGGAAAAGGATGGCTTACCTCATCCATGATGTAAAAGCAAATTCGTGGTTCTAACTACCTAAAACCACGAAATTTAGAGCTGAGGGAATCTCTCCTAACTTTGGGGATCACTTTTAGGTGGAGCCATTCGAATTCGAATTCAAAACTCCCTCCAAGAATAGCTATAAAAAGAGCAAGAAGGAAGAGGCAATTAGCAAGCCTTGTACGTGACCAGTTCATGTCATTCTGTAGAGATTGAAGAGCTTACTCCATAGCTCTTCCATTCTACTCCCATTGTGCAAAGATTCATTGCCAATGTGGTTGTAATCATATGTGAATCTATACATTTATTATCATCTACTTCTCTGTTTTGTTCTCTGCTATACTCACTCAGAGCAGTACCTTCAGAAGGTCATATCTCGAGTTCTACTGAACCTTTTTCCGTGATTTAACTTGCGTTGGATAGCGTGTACTGTCTACTTTGTGCATTAAAATTTTCAAGGTCATTGGAGTAATACTTTTGGAGATATCTGCATTTTACTGCTTACTGGTCTATCTCTACAGAGCCCCGAGAATTGTGGGAATGTTCCAAAAATTGATGAAACTTGTTCTCAGTGCTCAGTCCATCATTTGAAGTGTTTTAACTTGGATTGGGAAGCTTACTAAGTCTATTTGCTATGCCCAAAAGGAATTTTTCTAATTCCTACCAGGTTGAGAGCACTATTCATTTTTTCTAGCAGGTGTATGTCCAAAAATAGCAAGTTTTGGGAGCTAGTCATTTCGCAACTAGTCTATCTTGACTTAAACTTTTGGAATACATGTTCCAAAGTACTTGGCTGATATTTTGGTGGATTTAGGAAGCTCAAAGGGTCTACTAATCAACTCTGAAGTCTCAGTTGGCTGGTGTGAAGCTGGTTGTAGCAGCACCTACTCATCTTTGGATTGCATCCACCATCTCTCTTCACATTGAGCACGTACATTTCTGTAATGAAATTATGAGTCAAAATGATGTTTTAAGACTATTGAAACTGAATGAAAATACATGCTTGAAATGCTTTTTTTTCCAAAAACTCATGACAGAAATGAATCTATTACTAGAACCATCTCAAATTCAGAAGATTTGTGATAGCGTCGGAGTGAGTAGGAAAGGTTATAGAGCAATCTCAAAAGTTTGGTTTGAATTTTTAAAATTTAACAAAGTTAAAAGTTTTGGATTGCCTAGACCCCATCATATAGGAAAGTTTCGGCTCTACTTGAATAAAAAGATCACATCAGTATTTGAAGAATTTAAACATATTCACAGTAACATGCCTTACGAAGTAGGAAAATAAAAGTTACATTTCACTTACAATGCATTTAACAATGTATGGATAGATATTATAAAACTTCAAACATACATGGTTCAATTCTATAATATAAAAGAACATGAATGTTCTGGTCTGTTGAAATTTGTAATCAAACTTGATGAAGCTGAGCTTAAAAAACATCAAAAGATGGAGAGAATAAGTATTGCACTAATGAACAAAGCTTTGGACTATAGCCTTGGGAAATTGGATACTCCGTCTCTCAAAGTACAATCAGAAATGGAGTTATGGTGGGTTGGTTGTGCTCAAGTTCCATCTGAGAGCCATAAAACACTTAAATGATTATTCTCATAAACAAACATTCCAAATGTTATCCAAAGGCATCATACAGGAGAATTGTTCAATGTCAAAGACTACGGGAACTTTCAACTTGAGTGGCATTTGAGTGGAGACCTAAAGACGCTCAAATGCATGTTTGGTATAAGTGGGGGAGCTAATTCTAAGTACCCTTGCTTGTACTGCATGCAAAGCCCAGGCACAAATGGATGGATTGCTAGAGCTGAGGCTGAAGAGGCTCCTTCCAAACAAAATGTTATTCTTCATAACTACTCATCTTCTTCAATGATTTGGGATCCCATACTTCCAATAGCATTGACAAATGTACACATATGTACACTACATGCAGAGTTAAGAATCATTGACAAGTTGGTCCATCTTCACTTGGATTATGCATATTCTATCAAGCCTACAACTCTTGCAGATGAGTGCATTGAAAAATGTGAATATCTTCTTTCAGAAATGGGATTTCATGGTGGTGATCTTCATCTAAGAAAAGATCCAAAGCTTTCACAAAATACAGGTGATGTACTACAGGATGTCTCAATGGGAGGTGCAAAAGCAAGGAGATTCTTCAGCAACCATGATGACAAGCAACTAAATGCCATGTGGAATTGTTGGAAAAAATTTTGTGAGGTCACGACTAATGTATAAAGCAAACTAGAAATAGCAAAAAAGAGAATGGAGGTGTGGGTCAAACTAGATAATGTTTTTATAAGATCATGAGGTAGTAGGTAACATCAAAAAGTTATGTGATAGATTTCAGAAAGGCGACCACAGAGCTTATAGAAAACATCATAGAGGCATGGGGTGCCAAATACATAACATACTGCTTGGTGAGTTCCAAAGATATTTTATTCAATTTATTTATTTTTAATTGAAATAAAGATCTGATGAGATTCTTTTGCTCTTCTAGCATATTCTTTTGTTGAGGAAATATTGGATGCCTATCCAAGGATGGACAACTAGATACTCTGGACTATCTAGCTTAGTGTAACCACATTGGCTTCATCCCCATATGGGGTTTAGGAGGTTGGGCACTTCTTAAGGAAGTGGGCACTCTTATTGGAATGGATAGTTTGTCTCCTTGTACTTACATTAGGAATATTTAAGTCTAGACAAGAGTTTATGTACAACTAAACCAGATTTAATTATACAGAGTTAAGGTGTGGGGAATTCCTACTCTCAACTATGACATATGCTTCTTGGTACTGGCTAGTTTACTTTGTTTAGTTGTATTCCTAGATACTGAATAATCAATATAGTTTGTATAGAACAAAGTTCTCATTCCCACACAATATACAAAGCTTTAAACTTAATTAGTTATTGAATAGTCAACATAAATCATTCTACAACAGAAACATAATAAAAGAAATCCTTCAAGGTTCATCTCCATGACCTGTGTTTCCTTCCCTTTTGCAGCATCTAGAGAAAGATCTTCTGACATGCTCTGAGCCACTAAAGCTTCTTTGTTCTCCATTATATTGGGATTTTCTTGATTTTTCTTGTTCTTAATAGATTCTTTCTCAAAGGAAAATCTTTTATTCTAATATGGCCCTACAATACATAATGAAAGCAAGCATTTGGCAAGTTCTTATATATGATCTCTTGCTCTAGGGTTTTCTCTTCTCCAATATCTATGGAAATTTTGAGGGGAGATCCTTATTTAGATTTTCTTCGACACAAATCTACGGGTTCCATCTTGCATTGAATGAGTGTTTTGCACGTTCATAGATGAACCACCCAATGTCTTCTCTCGAGGCCAGAGGTCGACCAATGGGCAATACAATTTCTCTTATGAATCCATATAGGAAAAAGGGCAGATTTGGGAGCTCAATCCAAAGTGTATAGTGCAATGGCTTTGACCTATTTGGAACGAATTCAGGAAACCATTTAAAAAGGTAGAGTGTAGATTTGTGTACTTGCTAGGTGCCAATTTCCAAAGCTTGGAGGCCATTTCATCATTTTTGAAGATCAAGAGCATGTGATTAACTGGAAAGAACTGACACTTGTTGACAATTAGACTGCGAGGGAACCGCTCCTTGTGAAACCATTGCCACAAGGACTCTAGAGTGGACCTTGACAAGTAGAGATGAAGAGAAAAACAAGAAAAAGAGGGAGACGATTGCATGACATAAAGGTCAAAGTAATCAAAGATTATAGTTTCTTTTTACATATGCAAGCTATTAGAACCTTCAAGGGCCATCGTTATTGGACAATGGATTCGAGATAAAAGCATTGGCCCAAACGTCATCTATCTTCAAGAGATTAAAATCAGCAGTGAAGACCTTACAAAGCTACTTACTTGAATTTCTTCATCTCATGTATGATTTGCCATAGTATTGCACTTATAGGGATTTGGTGGTTCCATTATTGGAATCAAGCATGGTTGGATGCACGACCTTGCAAAGGCCCATGAGGACTCGAACAATCAAGGGGTTGTTGCCTCCTTTAAAGCCCCCACAAAGTTCACCATCGCTTTTCTTTACGCACCCATTCTCTTCACAAATAGAAAAGTTACTTGGACAATGTTGGACTCTCTTTCGATAGATGTGATCTTTTGTGAGCACTTTATTATGGTTGAAGCTCAAATTGACAAATGGGAACAAAGAGGGCTCATTATTGGGAGTCTTAAAAAGGATATATGGGACTAGGTTAAGCTCCTTCATGAGCTCGTGGAGATCAAAGATGAAAGTGGCTTCTCTTGGTCAAACCTCCAAGCTAGACCAAATCTACAAAAAGCTAGATTAGATAGAAGTTATGTGTCACATAATATCATATACAAGTTGGTCCTACCATCCCTATCTCAGTTTGTGGGCCTTGTGGTTTTTTACCACTATCACATGTTGCTCACCTTCAAACGTCTTGATCATCATAGGAAAGCTCCATGGTTCGATGCCAATCCTATGACCTTTTCCCTTCCACCAGTTAAACAAGAGATCACCTTGGCTTTGAACCATGCCTTTAGTGCCCTCTCCTCTTTGACCAAGTATTGGATAGTGGTAGTTAAGAAGATGCAAAACATCCAACATGCTAAAAGAGATAAGTTTTCTCGAAGGCTCCCAAGGCTTGAGTCTAAAGTCAACAAAGGTCATTCCCACCTCCAAAGTGGTCTCCAAAAGATCAAAGCATGATAAAATATAAAGAGGAAATTCAAAGAAAGAATCTTCAGGTTTACTTTAAGTATTCGTGGGAAAGAAAAGCGGACAAACTAGAAAAAGAAATGTGTAGACTACTTAAAAAGAAACAAGATAAAGAATATATTCCTTACCTGAATAATAGCCATGGTTTGGATTGCAAAATTGACAAAAATAATCCTACACTAGTTGTCAACCACTTCATAGAACTTCTAGGGGTAAGCATGCCACTTTCTCATCATAGGTTGGATCGTACACTCGCCATCTCTAGAGTAATAACCAAAAGAATACTACAAAATATGGTACCACTTCTTGAATTTCCTTCATTGACATAGAAATTTTAGAAACGATTGAGTCCCTTCCAAATGGTAAAAGCTCGGGCTTGGGTGGTCTCACCAATGAGTTCTTCGAGTCTTTCAAGCAAGTGTTGGTGACCCTTTACACTTGGTTTGGCAGGACTCGCCATGCACTTTAGCATCTTGCTTGATTGTTTCAACAAAGGTGTGATTGAATTAATTCACAAACAAGGCTATAAAAATAGGATTAAGGATTGGAGGCCTATTACAATGCTACAAATAGGTTACAAACTTTTTCTAAGGTTCTTGCTAATTGCATTCTTTGCTACCTATGCTCTTGGATCAATGAAGACAAAAAAGGGCTCATGAAGGGCATGCCCATCCTTGGGGAAATCATTGATGTTTGGGAAGGTCTTGAATATGCGGAGGAATGCTTACAGAATGTTCTCTTTCTTATAATCAACTTCAATAAAGCCTATAATGGACATAAATGGGAATTTAGTCTTCAATCATTGAAAGACCCTAGATGCGGCTCAAAGTTTACCAAGATGATCCGGATGCTTATGGGCAATGCCACTACAATCTACTTGTATTAATACTAATGGCCAACTCTCTCAATCAACTAGATTAGAGCAATCAATAAGAAAAGGTTGCCCCTTAGCTCTGTTTCTTTTTGTTATTGCCACTGATGGCCTTAGCTGCTTGGTCAACCATCATGCCCTTATGGGACAAATATGTGGGCTTGTGCTATCTAATAGCCAAGACTAGATAATCTTGAGAATGTATGCTAATGAGACGAATGCCTTCTTACATGATGATCCAAAAAGTATTACTTCCTTTTCATAGTGTCTAAATACATTTTGTGTGGCTTCAAGATTTAAAAGAAACCACTAAAAAACCATGTTCAAGGTCATTATTGAGCACCAATTGCAATTTCCTTTGGACAAGAGTGTCAAGTGATTCTGAATAGTCAAATAGTTGGTCTCTTGAGTATTCCCTTGGGCTTTGATGTTACTATGGGCTAGAGGTAGGATTGCATTCTTATCTAGATTGAAAAAAATCTTAGCTATTAGAAAGGAAAAATAAAATTGGTAGGTGGACCATGGTAGTCGACATGTTCCTCATAGCCTTGATTATCTGTTTTCTATTTGCTAGAGACCAAAAGACAAAGATTTTTCTAAACTGGAAAGAATTTGGAGAAAATTTATTTGGACGGGTGATCCCAATAAAAGGGGTGTGCCCAAAATCAAATGGAGGTTTTGTGCAAGTAAAAGATATTTGGGATGGCTTGAAATTCTAGACATTGAGGCTTTCACAAATAAGTTGCTAGCGAAATGATTGATAAAAGCTTGGAGAAATATGGACACCTCCTAGGCCAAAATGACTTTTAGAAAAAAAGTGCTCTTGCTTTATTTGGTCTGCCTAGGTGGAAGGGGCATGACTTACATCAATTTTTTGTTCTCCCCTTTCCAAATTACTCCCAAAGGTTTGGATTTGCTTTGTTCATTATGGAAAAATTGGAGCAAGATGAAATCTTACCTCAAGATCATGAATATTAGAAGTGGGGACCAATATTCAACACAATGAATCGATCTGGTTCCTGATAGAGGGAATTAGGGTTGTCAACTCTAACAACCTCCAAGGAGCAAAGAATTTATGGAATAAAGGGTTTCATTTGTGGAAGCATCTTTGAAAATCAAGACAGAAGACAATGGATAAGATTTGAGGACATTAACTGGGCTAAAAGAGTGGGTTATGATGACTGCTGCCTGTTAAGAAACAAAATCAATGCTTGGGATATCTCGAAGTCTTGCTTCCTCCTTAGCCATGACCCCCCTCAGACACAAGATATAAAATGGAACAATATCAACAACTTGGAAAAAAAATATTCAATTTTAAGAAGAATCTAGATCTTAATAACTTGGAGACAATGTCTAAATTTGCCAGATATCAGATGGGATTTCAAGTTCCTTTCCCTATATGGCATCCCCTCATTGAGAATAAAAAATTTAGAATAAAAATTTGTTCTAATGTGGAAAATTCTCCATCGGGGAATTTGGAGTAATCTTAAAGCTAACAAAATTTGTGGGGCCTCTCTGTGATATAAGCATTGTCTCAATGGTAGAAAAGACTTGGGACACGTCTTCTTTTTGTGCCCAAGGAGCTTTTTGATTTGGTAGGTTGTGTGGAAAATTGTCTTTATAGACCCAAATAAGCTAGAAACACACCTTATTTGGAGAAGCAATGAGTTGCTCTATGATATTGTGGAATCCCATTAAGGGAGAAGCTCTTTGGAAAATCTGGAAAGAAATATGTGCTACCAACTTCCAAAAGCGTGCTCAATTGAAAAGACCCTTAGCCTTTTAGGTAGAAGAATTTTTTATCTTAAAAAGTCCCCTCCATTTATACAGTGTAGGGTGTTTTCTTTGGGGAACAAAAGGATCCATAGAAAATGAGCTCCTCACAAGGGGGACTAAAATGTGATTAGCTCTGTATAATGATTTCATTTTTAGTTATTTTGCCTTCTCTTAGGTCCAATCTTAAGCATATTATTCCTACTGCCTTTGGGCCATCAAAGTTGTTTTGCCTTCCCATGTTTTGTGGAATAATTGGGGTCCTATGGGCATTGTGCCCCCTTCTCTTGTATAGTTGTTCTTTAAATTAATTCATACAAGGGAGGATAGGCTTTGGCTGAACTTAATCTTATTAAAAAAAAGGGAATAAGCCCAAGAAGAAAAAGAATGAGCATGTGCAAGATACAAATTCATCTCAAGGTGAAATGAAAAAGAAGCCTAGTTGAAAGGAAAAGAGAGCACATGGTTTAAAGTCTCTCAAAAAGAATTAGAGCTTATAGGTAGATGTGAGGAGAGGAGATCATGAGAAAGCATCTCCAATAAGAAAGATAGAACCTACAACAAAAATGCTAGTGTGCAGGATCTATATAGGCAACCCCAATGTCTGAACACCTCAAGATGCTCTTGAAACCTCATCAATCTAGGATAGCTACCGGACCATCTATTGAGAATCATGGCAAATGGTATCCAAGTGCTCAGTAGTGTGTGTAGAAGGATGATCAAGGTGGCTTAGTAGTTGTTAGAGAAGGTACCCAATACTCTCTCCAAGACAAGAATGTATGAGCCATGTTTCCTTAAAATTATGTATCCAATAAACAACTATCCTAACGTCGTTGTATCACCCACTCAACCAATGGTGAATGGTCCTACACCAATTCCTATACAAACAAAACTTATGAAAATAAATCTAGACTTGAAGAAAATACCTCCTAATGAGTGCACTACAGAGTCACCCTTGAAGAGTAGAAAAGGAAAGTTGGTACCTATCGAATCATCCATGCCCTCCTAGAAGCTATGATACCAATTCAACCCAGAGAACAAGGAATTATTATTTGGATCAAGAAGAGCCAAAAGATGATAATATATTGCCAAAACTTCATGTGGATTTTGAATCCAAAATCCAATATATTGTTGAGTGATGGAAAGACTAGTCTTGGCAAGGGATACAAGAGGGGGAGTGGAAGAAGTTGCAGGTATCCTCCAAACCTCCATTCATGGAGCTCAAAGCTGGAACATGCATACTATGAATGACCTTGATCCAAAGCATTGGATTGGTCAGTGAGGAGATCTTTTGAGTTTGGAAATGCAAGCTTGAATATTCTACCAAGGTATCTAGGACCACATGAAAATACTTTGAAGTGCAAAAAGACAATGCTTCTTTGTTTGAAGAAGAGAGATCAAAAGAGTTCCCAAGGAGTTCTAAAGGATCTAAAGAAGGCTAGAGTGAAGTACACTCTAACGGTAGCACAATTGATCCAACTAAGGCCTCACTAGTGGGAAGAAATTGCAAGACAAGCAAGTTTAGATTCCAAGAATGTGAAAATGGATTGTTAAGTCACACACGTACCATTAGATAAAATTTGTGAGTATGGTGAGTCACTTTCAATGATTGCATCATCAAGGCAATTATTGAATCATGGACACATGTAGCTATCACTAATGAGTCCTTATGGATCAAAATGGGCTAAACCGACATTAAGACCAACCCATATGAAATGATATATAGTAGATAAACATATGGATAAAATATTAGGATTGCTAGAAAGCATTACATAAATTACATGTGGTGTAGATTTTGAGTACACTCTCACCATTCTTGATTTTGGAAAGGCAAACGACTATGAAATTTTATTAGGAGGAACTTTCCTACACCAACTTCATGTGGTGCAAGATTGGGGGAATGCAATCTATGGATGTGCTAAGTTTCTCAATGAAATGATGCTAGGATGAGAAAGAATGAAGAGCTTAAGTGCGTGGAGTGTAAATTTAATAGAAGAATTGAAGATCCCTCCTACCTGCCAATGTGCATTTGAAACCTTTTAATGAGTTATGTGTTACATCTTCAAAGGAATTCCTTCAAGAAAGCTTGTTCTTGAAAGTTTATGCTGACTACCTCTATTCACAATCTAATGTGTGTAGGCAACACATTCTTGATCTCAAATGGATCTTTCACAAATTTAGAATTTATAAAGTATGTCTGAATTTGAAAAGTGTGTGTTCATGGTGCACCATGGTAAAATGGTATGGTCCATCATGTCAAATTCAATCGAGTCTACAATCAACAATCTATTTTGCCAGAAGATTTCCTTCTATAAACTCTATTGGTGGCACATAGATATGAATGCACATGACATGAATATTCTAATCTAGTAGATAGTCTTGAAAAGATCCAAGATACATGCTTCATAGCTATATCAAGCATCTATGCAATGGAAAAGAGACAAACAACATATTTTGATGCTCACATCAAAGATAAGCAAGTGTAAGATGGAGAAATTCCTAGTATATGTAGAGAGTACACATGTGGAAGCAAAATGAAAAGTAAAGTACTCTCACAAAACAAAGAATGTGTGAGACACAAAATGAGTAGATCATGAAATGGGTAAACTCATGTGGATTAGAAATGAGCTTGCCAAGAGCATGGAGTAGGCTCCTCAAGCTTCTAACCAAGTACAAATGAGGGGAGAGGCCCTCCTTATATAGATTTGGGAGGGGCTCTCAAAAGTACATCATATGTGGGATAAGTCTTCTGAAAGGAGAATGAATACAACTGGTAGAAGCACATGGCAAGGTACCCAAATACAAAGGAAATACAATATAAAATGGAAATAGACTAGAAATGGAGTGCCTCCTGGATAGAAAATGGAGATGCACTCATGCGGATTCAAATGTAGATGAAGTAGGAGCAATCATGTCATCAACACCCCCTCTGCAGCTCCATTTTGGAGCGGTTGAATGCTACAGAGGTCCACCAAGTGCTGAAGCGGAACCGGAGGTAGAGCCTTCGTGAACATGTCCACTAGGTTCTCCTGAAGGTACACTGCTCTAGAGTAATCTCTTGAGATATGACCTTCTCGTGGATGAAGTGGTACTAGATCTTGATGTGCTTCGTCCGAGCGTGGAATATTGGATTCTTGGCGATGGCCAAGGCTGACTGGCTGTCCGTGCGAATACATGTCGGAGTATCCTGCAAAACACCAATGTCAGATAATAAACGTTGAAGCCAGATGGCCTCACATGCTGCAAAGCTCGATGTTCGGTACTCGGCCTCTGTGGATGATAGAGCAACTGTAGGCTGCTTCTTACTTGCCCAAGAGATAGGTCCTGAGCCAAGCAAGAATATATACCTAGAAGTAGACCGTCGAGAATCAGGATCACCAGCCCAATTAGAATCTGAATATCCGACGAGCTCAATGCCCCCTCTATACCAAAGACCACGATGTTGGGTGAGGGCAAGGTATCGAAGTAGTCTCTGAGCAGCATCCCAATGAGTCTAACAAGGCTGATGTGCAAACTGACTGAGTATACCAACTGCATAAGGAATATCTGGTCTAGTGTTGGCAAGATAGAGTAATGAGCCAACAAGCTGTTGACAGCTATGCACATCCACAAGTGATGATGAGTCCTCCAGTGTAAACTTGATGTTTGGATCAAATGGTGTAGAAACTGAGCGACATTGGTCCATGTTATAGCTGGAAAGTAGATCAGAGCAGCATTACTTCTTCTGTGATAGGAATATACCTTCTTTTGTTTGCCAAACTTCCATACCCAAGAAGTAGTGTAATAATCCAAGATCTATGATAGAGTACTCAAGATGAAGTTGTGTTATGATAAACTGGATGGGTTCTTCGTCTGAGCCTGTCAAGATCAAGTCATCTACATAGAGAATGATGACTCCTTTTGATAGATATAGAGATAAGCATCAGCATTGCTTCTGTGAAATCCCTTGTCTTCAAAGAACTTGTGAATCTTTTCATACCAGGCCTTGGGAGCTTGCTTGAGTCCATAAAGCGCTTTGTGAAGTTTGTACACTTGATCTTCCTTTCCTTTGATCTTGAAGCCTTCAAGTTGTTCAACATATAATTCTTCTTGAAGATCTCCATTGAGGAATGCACTTTTGACGTCCAGCTGGTAAATGGGCCACTTAAAGTGAGCACTTAGTGCTAAGATGATTCTTATGGTTGTGAATCTTGCAATAGGAGCAAAGGTTTCTTCATAGTCAATGCCATGTTGTTGCTTGTATCCCTTAGCAACTAATCTTGCCTTATATTTATCTAGAGTGCCATCAGACTTGTATTTGACTTTGTATATCCACTTGATGCCTATGACTTGATGGTTGGTTGGTTTGGGAACTAATGTCCAGGTCTTGTTCTTTGCATTGCATCCAGTTCTACTTGCATAGCTTCTTCCCACTTAGTTTGTCCTTGAGCTTCTTTGTAATTAGATGGTTCCGGGATTTGTTGAATCTGATGCATTAAGGCCTAATTGACATAACGACTTTGTTCTTGCTGTCTCTTGTCAATAAGTCTTTGAGATCTTCTCGGATGACTTGAAGTACTTGCTTCTGAGTTGGAGTTTGGAAATATTGAGTCCCCCTCCGAAGTGTAGATAGGTGGTCTAAGACTTGTACTTGAATCTTTTCTTGAGTATGAGGAAGCTTCATTGAAGATCACATCCTTGGAAATGGTGATGGAGTGGTTTTCCATATCATATAGACGATATGCCTTTGATTGGTCACTGTACCCTATGAATATGTGTTTCTTGGACTTTGATTGTAACTTATTTCTATCTTCTTTTGGTACATGGATAAAAGCTTCACTACCAAAGACTCGAAAGTAATTCACATTTGGTTTTCTTCCATAGTATGCTTCGAATGGTGTTTTGTTATGTAATGCACTTGTAAATCCTCGATTAAGAATGTGAACAGCAGTATGCACGGCTTCTGCCCAGAACTTGTAGGGTAGATCCTTGTGATGAAGCATAGTTCTTGCCATTTCCATCACATTGTGTATCTTTCTTTCAGCTACTCCATTCTGGGATGGAGTATGAGGCTGAGTGACTTGTCTTTTGATCCCTTTTTGGTTGAGAAAGTTATCAAAGTCATGATTGATAAACTCACCACCTCCATCTGATCTGATGGTTTTAACTCTAGTCGAAGCTTCATTCTTAACTTCCTTGATCCAAGTTTGAAACTTAGAGAATGTGTCTGCCTTTGAGTTCAGAAAGTATACCCAAATATAGCGAGAGTGGTCATCTACTAGAAGATAAAAGTAGAGGGATCCACTCATGGATGGGGTGTTCATGGGTCCACATAAGTCCATGTAGATAAGGGCTAGAGGGTTTCTCGCTCGTGTTGAAGCTTCCTTGGGAACTGGGGCCCTATGTTGCTTGCCTTGGGTGCAAGCTTGGCAGACATCAGTAAGTTTCCCTATCTTTGGCAATCCCTTCACAAGTTGGGATGAAGAGATTTTTGATAAGTAAGAGGTGTGGCCAAATCTTTGGTGCCACAAACTTGAGGTTGATTCTTTGGATACAAAGCAAGATAGTTTGTAGAGGCCCTTTGCTTCAATACCTAGAGCATTGGCATCCTTTGTATGGGGATCAACTACCTTAACTGAGGTGTTATCAAACCATAATTGTTTGTCCTGATCTGTAATGGCCTTGACAGAAAGTAGATTCATACATAAATTTGGAACAAAAAGAACATTGGATAAAGACTTGCATTCCTCCTTATTGTTGGTAATTTGAACTTTCCCTTTTCCTTTGATGGGTAAGCTTTTGTTGTTGCCAAGATAGACTTCTCCGGTCTGCTCTTCGAGTTCTTCAAAGGAGTCCTTGTCTTTGCACATATGGGAGGTAGCTCCGCTATCAAAGATCCACTCATGCGGGGAGCTAGAAGTAACTAGGGCATTGTTGTGGAGATGAAGAGTTCCTCACTAGAGCAGTGGGATCTATGTTGGGATCCTTTTGATGCTTGCCTAGACATAGAAGCCTTTAATGATTGTTTCTTTTTATAGCAAAACTTTTCTAAGTGTCCTGATTTTCCACAAAAATTACAGGTGAACTTCTTTGATGAATTATGTGATCCTTGCTTAGATCCATTGCTAGCATGATGACTTGTGGTTTTGCCCTTATTGAATGGGCCTTTGGCCTTCATGGTAGACTCTTGGGAGGAAGTTGATTTGGCTCGCAAGTCGTGAAGGAGCAATAGTCGATGTACCTCTTCCCAAGTTAAGACTTGGCCGCGATTATACAAAGTTGTGAAAAATGTCTCATACGACTTAGGTAACTTGTTAAGAAGCCTAATGGCCATGTCTTCACTAGAGATCTGCCTACCACATAGTGCTAATTTACGTTGGTAGTCCTCAAATTGGGCTATGACCTTGGTAATTGTGTCGTGTGGCCGAATGGTCAAATTATGAAACTCGGCCTCTAATGCATGTATTTTCAAAGGGGTTTTGTCTTCATACAAAGCGGCTAACATATCCCAAGCGTCCTTGGACGTCTTACAGGCCATGATATGACCTTTCGTCAGTTCGTCACAAGCAAGTAACAGCTGACTTAAAGCTCTTTTGTCCTTGACATTCCACACATGCCAATTGTCTAAGTTGGTATCCCTATTGGGTTCGGGGTCTGACCCGTCTACTACCTATGAAGAAGATTCGTGTAGAGATATGCGTGCATGACATCTTTCCATAGATTGTAATTTTGTCCATTGAGGCATTCATCCTTAGGCATAAAATAGGGGTGAAAGAGGGTAAGAAGTTAGCCATAGATAATGAGCTACCTTCACTTTTAGTCATTACAAAGCTTTGAGGATAAAGTGTTTAGAAACACTATCAAAGACACTTGCCAAAAATACCGCTTCAAAAGAGTTGCAAAGCTTGAAATGAACAACTGGACACCACACTTAAAATTCTTGGGGGGGGGGGGGGGGGTGGCTTAGAGTAGCCCTGCACTTTTACAACACCAAGATAAGTCAACCTGAGAGTAGCGGGCTTAGATTAGCCCATTGTACGCCAATGGAGCCTTAGAGTAGGCTGACATACTTGGAGAAACTTTGGTGGGTGGGCTTAGACTAGCCTCCAACCCACACATGCACACACAAATGATTCTTCTTCTTATATTCTTGTTGTTACAAGATGGGCACTTAGTGCCAAAGGGTGTGCCTTGAGTACCAAAGCGAACTAAATAAATGTCGGCTCAAAAACCTTTGAGCATTTGATTGTTACACCGTCAAGGCAAAGAAAGCCAAAAAACATGGATTTCAAGATTGCTTGAGTATAACAATGAATGCCAAGTCTATAGTAAGAGAAGTAAAATGAAGCTTGCAATTTATCGCATTGCATAAACGTACATATATCCTTCAGCAGTGATGGGTATGTTCCTTGTAGTGATATGCTCCTTGTAGTTCAATGTGGCTTGTTCAAAAAACCGAAGTTGGAAAACTTTGTATAAACTGTGCAAGGGAAGGAAGGTCCCAATGCCCTCGATCTTTCAGGAGACTAATTAGCAATTTCCTTCAACGTTGTCAGACCCAACTGGACGAACAAGATAGAATCGCAATCCATTGCCAACTGCAACTAAGAGACAAAGAATGTGATCAATAAATCAAAAAACGCGGTCTTTGATCTCGACACGTAGCATCATCCTGAATGAATCCTCGATAAAACAATGCAATAGCTACATATTGCCACGTATGCTTATCAAGAAGAAGGGCCAGAACACTCAAAATCAGTGCGCAGAGCTATTACATGAATGTAAAAATGGAATATGGGAAATTGGAATGTGTCAACACAGGAATTATGATGTGCTAATTATAGTGGGACGCCTTTTTTTCTCTCTCCCTGTATCTGCGAAGCTACAATGTGCTTGACAAAAAAACTGATCTGGTTGATCCACTTATTCTCAGTTTGGATCCAAAAGAGAGATTACAAATTTGCTTTGCTCCATGTAGCCCAAAAGAGAGATTACAGATTCGCTTTGCTCCATGTAGCTCGAATCTCTCTGCTGCTCAGAAGAGAAAGGGACGCCCGATGCAGATTCAATGTATGGATTACAAGGCACCTTGGCCAATTAGTGCTCTTGCTCTCTCTCTCTCTCTCTCTCTCTCTCTCTCTCTCTCTCTCTCTCTCTCTCTCTCTCTCTCTTTTTGAGATACAAAATGGCACAAATGCTATGCACTCATGAGTCTTTTCCAATCACAGATGATGAATGAATTGAGAGAGCTATGCACGGTGAGGTGTTTGTAAGCAACGTTCATGCTCTATGTCATAGCTGTGTTCTAACACGATCAACATGATGAAGGAGCCGGCTTTTTGCATTGCGCTCTGCTTACTGGCGTGCTTGTTACAGACGGCTCCATCTTGTGTAGATGGAACTGTAGTCAATATCAACTATGGTAGCGTGGCGAGTAACATGCCATCTCCAGGAGACATCGTCCATTTTATCCAACAGCAAGGGGGTCGAGGCTGGAGCTCATAGTGGCACTTCCCAAAGAACGGGTGTGCTCGGTGGCTTTGATCAATCCTACGGTGCTATTTTTTATTTTTGCTACTTGCTACCTCCCCCGAGCATTCGTGTCTGCCCTGCTACTTGCTTCTCTTCCAAACTTCCGTGTCTGCGAGCTTGTATGCAACTTCGCTTTCACCCGTGGACCTGAATCACATACAAACTCTTATCTTTCTTTAGGAGCAACTCAATCTAGCAGATAGTTCCTACTCTCCCTCTTGCTATCTCTCTGAAAGTGTGCACATAGAAGTGTAGATGGGCAAACTAGCAGAGAATGTGCGTTTCATATCTAAAGGATGAGTGTGTCTGCTTGCATAGTGTTACGTGACTCCATGAGGAGAATTACACAGAGGTTGCCCGCTTGAGTGTCTTGCAATGCTTGTCACCACCTACAATCAAGTCATCAACATAAATAGCCACAATCGGGATGCCATTATCAAACTTCCTTGTGTATAATGAGTGATCTACATCACACATGAAAAATCCATTGGAGGTTAAATAATCTGCAATCCTTGCATGCCAAGCACGAGGGGCTTATTTAAGCCCATACAAAGCCCTTTTCAACTTGCAAACATATTCTTGATGCTTTGAATTCACATATCCTTGTGGTTGGTCCATGTATACTTCTTCCTCCAACTCACCATGTAAGAAAACATTCCACATCCATCTGATGCAAAATACATCCTTTTGTTGTCACCAATGCAACAAGTGCTCTAATGGTATCCATTTTAGCTATAGGTCTAAAAGTTTCCTCATAATAAACGCCATATGTTTATGCATATACTTTGCTACCAATGATGCTTTATAGATGCTTATGCTACCATCAACATTATGCTTTACCTTGTTAACCCACTTGCAGCCTATGGGTTTCTTTCCTTTCCACAATGGAACTAGCTTCTATGTTTCATTTCCATAAAGTGAAACCATCTCCTCATCCATTGCTTTCTCCCAATCCACATTTCCAATCGCATCTTCAAAATAAGAAGGCTCAACATCTTGTATTATATTTGTCATGTAGGCATTATCATATGTTAGTTGTTGCATTGAATTTCGCATCCTTCCATATCTTCTTGGTCTTGGGTCACTTCTTCTTATTGTATCATGTGCATATGCCTTTCTTATTCTTGGAGTCTTCACAGGGGGCAATCCAAGTTCCTCATCAGGGCTAGTTTTTTGAATCACATGATTCTCTCATAATGTCTTCAAAACCTATAGATGTTTTATTACCAACAAAAACCTTTTCCTTACCTTTCTTGGATATAGTCGAATAATTTGTTGGACTAAAATTTTCATGCAATCTTCCACTTCACGAGTTTGAGTTGGAACTATTGTTGGGTGATATATCAATCCCACTCAGAACTTGAGATGATGCACTTGAGTTTTCAATATTTCCCTTGTAATTTGAATCAAGATTAATTCTTTCTTTGGCATCAACATAGAAGCTTTACATTTCATCAAACATCATATCTCTACTTACCTTCTCTTGACTTGTGATTGGGTTGTAGCATTTATATCCCTTTTGCTCGAGGGAGTACCCAAGGAAGACATTTTTCTACTTTTGGATCAAATTTTTTCCTTAGCTCATCTAGAACATGTACATATGAAATACAACTAAATACTTTCATATGTGATAAGCATAGGTTTTTACCTATAAACTTCTCTTCAAGTCTAATTGGATGTACAATAGCACTCAAAGTTTTATTCATGATGTATGCAGTAGTGTGCACAACTTCTACCTAATAACAATGAGGCATATTTTTCTCACCCATCAAGGCTCTTTTTATTTATGGAATATATCCATATTTGCATTCAATACCATTCTGTTGTCATGTGTACCTACAAATTCCATGAATTTTTTTAAAAACTATCGAATTCATTTGATATGTATTCATCTTCTCCACTACATCTTAATGTTTGAATATATTTTCCTATCTGGTTTTCCTCCATAGCCTTGAAATTTCGGAAGTGAGTAAATACCTCAGTCTTCTCCTTTATGAAGTATACCCATACGTTTCGTGTATGGCATCCATAAAAGTGACAAAAACCTTCAAGCTCCCATAGATGTGGTCTTTGTAGGATCCCAAACATTTGTATGTACTATTTCTAACACATTCTCACTAACATGTGTAAATGATGCCCTTGCATGTTTACCAAATTGACATGTTTCCCTTTTGCATCGCTACAATCTTGAAATTTGGTAGTCCATTGACAAGCTCCTTTGATTGCATCAACTTCAACCTCTACAAATTTGCATATATGATTCACTTGTGCAATATCTCTATGTCAGCAAGATCACCTACACCCAAACATGATTACATTCATTTCAATAATTTTCATATTAAAGGTGAACATCCTAGCCTCTTTTTTCCCGTTGGTGATCAACCTTCCATTTTGTTTGTAATGTTCTACATATAAACCATCGATATTGAACCTGACTTGTAATCCCTAGTAAACCATTTGTCCAATAAAAACTAGGTTATTTGCTATATTGGAAACATGCAATGCATCAGCAAGATGTTTTACCTTCCCATTCTCCATGGATAGTGCTATGTTTCCTGTATGCTTGATAGGATGTAATGTATCATCATTTATTTTAAAAGATCTTAGAACATGTAATTTTGACAAACTACTAAACCATTCTACATGGTTGTTCATTTGATTTGAAGTACTTGAATCAACATATCAGACATTACCATTAGATTTTGAAACATCAGTAGACATTCTATTCATCATGTGTTGATGGACCATGACCAACTTCTCCAAATCATTTGCACTTGTGGATGCATAGTTGTTTTGTTGCTTTTCTATTGGTCTCGTTATTCAATCTACAATTCCAATTTTACCACGGTTCTAGCATCCCTTACTGTCATTACTCAAATCATTTCTTTGGGAATTTCTACGATCTCTTTGGATCCCCTTGCCTCGAAATTGTCCTACACCTCTTGCATTAGTTTGTTGTTGATTGTTTCCTCTTCCACTTCCAAAGCATCTACCTCGGTCTCTTCCTCTGTCAGAGTAGAATACCTGCTTAGAACCAACTTTTCCTTGGGAGTTTGAGTCTTCACCAAGGTTCTTTTCTTCACTTAAGCATGGACACAAGATCACTAAAATTTGGAATATTCTTCCTGGAATGAATAGAAGTTTTGCATTGCTTATATGTAGCCCCTAAACCACAAAGGCACACTTCAACCTTATCATCAGTATCTACATTGATGTGGGTAGATGCAAGTGACTAACATATGCTTTTGATTTTTAAGGTGTAATCACTTATCGACATGCTCTTTTTCTCCAATACGCAACTCATTCTTGAGTTGCAATTTTTGTGCCTTTGTATTGGTTTCATACAATGTGATCAAACTATTCCAAGCCTTGTTTGTAGCTTTGGCATCCTATATGTGCCCAATCATGCTATCTTGTATGCTAACAAACAACCTATACATTACCTCTCATGCTTCTTAATTACATGCTTCATATCCTCTTAATTGGTCTAAAGTTTGATTCCTCTTTGGTAATTGTGGAGGGTTTTTGTTATCTCCTTTGATGCGCTTCTAGCAGCTTTTTCCATTAGAAAAATCATCATTCTAAAGCTCCAAGCATGAATATTTTTATTGTCCAACTTATCATTCACAAGTTGACTCATTCCATCAGCATTTGCCATTTTTGCAACAATTTACAATACTGCAAAAACACTAGAAACAGTACTTCTGCTTGAACAATCTCACACTATGACTTAACAGTTCAATCTCATGAAATCATAGTTTTTGTGTACCCATAGTACATAAAATTGCTTGAAATTCTATATCTGAAATATTTGGGAGATATCCTTTGGCAACAAAACATGGTGCTTATTTGATTGATGATGATAGTGACCATACTTTGTGAATCGACGTATGCTTTCTATATAAGGTGTGCAAATATGAATTTGACATTCTCTCACCCTCTTTCACTCCAATACAAAGAGACTAGACCAATTGAACAACTACTATGGCATTCATTGCTATGGTGGGTGGAAGTCCATGAATGAGCCATCTAAGACTTTCATGTAGTTGTGGCATAAGCATGACTAAAATTTAACTACCTATGTAACACCATTCAAAACTTAGGAATCCATTCATCCCAAGATGCACAAAGATTGCAGGATGAGTGAACATAATTATTATTGAGTGAACATATACAAGATATGTAGCTCATGTTGGAGCTCAAGATATGCAGAAGCACACAAACAACACAAGGAAGAAGAAGAAGCTTGGAGCACAACACAATAGAGAATATATTACCAAGTGAATGTACAAAGATATATGACATGTTAGGGTTATATGAATATATACAAGCTGAGGGAAAAAAACCTCCTAAGGAGGAAAAAAAGCGCATGGGCATCCGAAATGTGTTCAAACATATCACTACCAAAATATATCAACAAATCCCCACTACGAGTGATGCGGTGAACAAGGATTTGGCATTCATGTATAAGGAAGTTCCAAGCTATGTGGAAAGAGATCAATAGAGAAAAGGAAGTAAACCCAAAGCTTTGTGAAAAGGTCTACAACATTACCCTAAGTAGGCACATAATCGAAGCTATATGTTTCTCATTAGGAACAATGAGAAGCATGTCATCAACGTACACAATGTTGACTAGAAGCACATCATCAACAAACTTAGCATATAAGGTGCGCTTAGTTGGATTGTTCTCAAAACCATGTGCAATCAAGTAGGCATGTATCTTTTCATACCAAGCATGTGGTGCTTGCTTCAAACAATATAACAACTTTTTCAACATGCACACTTTGTTTTCATGCCCTTTCTACACAAAACCATAGGGCTAAAATAGATACACTTTTTCATGTAAGTCACCATTCATAACTGTAGTTTTAATGTCCAACTAATGTACATTCGAGCCATGATGAGCTGCAAGTGCACAAACGCTACAAACAGTGGTTGTTTTGACATGTGGGACCAAAGATCTCATCAAAATCAATACCTCTCTCTTGAGCATAACCCTTGGCAACATGCCTTGCCTTATACCTATTAGTTGTTCCATCAAGATTATGTTTTAGCCTGTATACCCATCTAGTGTCAGTGGCATTTTTGCCTAGAGGAAATCACATAAAGACCAAGTACCATTCTTCATAATAGCATCATATTCAGATTGCATAGCAACCATCCAATTTTCTGAATTTTGTGCTTCATCAAAAGAAATAG
Source organism: Ceratopteris richardii (assembly GCA_020310875.1). NCBI lineage: Eukaryota > Viridiplantae > Streptophyta > Polypodiopsida > Polypodiales > Pteridaceae > Ceratopteris > Ceratopteris richardii. The sequence goes on from CM035439.1 coordinate 77,006,133, forward strand.
GTTCATTCTCATCACAAAGACTAGATACATCCATTGCATAGTAACATGATGCAAAGGAAGAACTATATGAGCCTAAACAAGTATGATATGTCAATTGTGCATCTAATTTCCTATCTCTCAAGGTTTGTGCCAACCATTTAGGCATAGTTTTTACCTCCTCTATGTCAGCCCTCTCATCAAGTGCATCAAGTGAATCTGCATCAAGAATGGAATGATCAACATCATTATTTGAAACCTGTAAAGGTTGTGAAATTACCTCATTTGGAAGAACACTTGAATGCTCACATCTAAAAAGAGGCAGCAGTGTCAAACATATCTTTGGAGCTAAATGATGTCTCCTTAGCACATGAACGTAATGATTGAGTTTCATCTTCCAAAAAAATAATATCATGACTAACCAAAATGAATTTATTCCATGGATGATATAGACGATAACCTTTGCTTTCAAAATTGTACCCAACAAACATACATTTAACTACTTTATCAGTAAGCCTCATATGGAGTGATTGATTATAGTGCTTTGGTAGGATACATGTTAAGTACATATGTTGCAAACATAACAACCTCAAGCCAGAAGCTATCTAGTAAAGCTTGACTTTTGGCCATACACCTTGGATCTCCATGAAAGACCTATTCTTTATTTTGTAAAATCCATTTTGTTGGGGTGTAAATGGCATTTTACACTCATGTTTGATCCTAGGCTAAGCTAGAAATGCATTAAAATTAGAAGACATGTTTTCCTCCCTCGATCAGAGGAGGGTGAACAATTTGCATGGTGATAGATTTTCACACATAACTAGGAACTTTTTGAAGCTCATAAGCACTTTGGACTTTGCTTTCAATGGATACACCCATGCATGCCTGGAGAATTCATCAATAAAAGTCATGAAGTAAAGGTAATTACCAAATGAAGGTGTCTGCATAGGACCACAGACATCATTATGAACAAGCTACAATTTATGAGCAACTCGAACTAAACCACCTTTTGGGAAGGAGGAACACTCCACCTTGCCACAAATACAACCTTCAGAAACATGTTTACAAGGTTCCTCAAGTTTGGGCATAGAGGAACCATTTTAGATTTTTGTGGGCAAAGCAAACTAGCATAATTCAAATGACCAAAGTGTGCATGCCAAAGCTTTGCATATGAGATAGTCGGAGAATCCTTAACTACACATATTGAATATTTTGCATAGTCTATGAGCCTAAACAACCCATGACATAAAATGCTAGAAGCAATAATAGCAAGATCATTAGAGATATCATGGATTGTACATCTATCATCAACAAATTAGGCAACCAAGCCAATCTTGGCTAACATTGAATTTGACAATAGATTTTTCTTAATCATTAACACATATAAAGCATCTGACAATGTGAAATAACTACCATCAATAGTAGTCATAATGATCTTACCAACTCCCATTATAGGATAAGAGAAGTTCTTAGCACATGTGACAATTTTCCCTATAGGGTTAGGTTCAAGTGCACTAAAGAAATTGCATAGCAAGGTAATATGTTTGGTTGCCCCGTTATCAGAGTACCAAACATTTGAGTCTACTATAGACAGACATTGCTCGTGAGAAGATGGGTCACAATTGCAAACAATGTAAATGCCCATTCTTTATTCTAAACAAGATTAGCATACTCTATTTTTTGTGTAAAGGCCTTTGCAATAACCACTCTGGCGTCTTTCTTCTTTGCCTCTTTTGCAGCTAGTTTTGGACAAATCTTTATGACATGATCGTTTCCTTTATAATATTTACAAAATTCTTTCTACTTTTTTGTTTTCTTCTCATCTTTTTCTTCCTTCTTTGATTGTGGAACATTATCATATTTCTGATTTCTAGTAGATGAGCTCAGTTTACCTTTGCCCTTCTAACTAGCTAAGAAATCTTGATTTGCAACATGCATAATTGACCTATTTTACTTGGACTAATCTGATTTAATCCATACAATGCCTTATTTAACTTGTACACTTTGTTTTCATGCCCTTTCTCCATAAAAACATAGGGCTGAATTGGATACACTTGTATGTGCAAATCACCATTCAAAAATGTAGTTTTGGTGTCTAGATGATGTACATTCCAACCATTATGAGCTACAAGTGCATGGATTCAATGAATGGTTATCATGCAAAACATAGTAAAGGTCTCATTGAAATCAATGCCCTTCTCTTGAGCATCCCATCTTTGGGAAATATGTTGCATTTTACAGAAAATACAAGCCCCACAAACATCCTTAGAAGATGCCTCAAGTTTGGGTAAAGAGGACACCATTTCAAATTTTTGCAAGCAAAGCAAACTAGCAAAATTTAGATGACCAAAATCTGCATGCCAAAGTTTCATATGAAACATTAGCATATTTTTTCCTTACTAATAAACAAGCTTGATTTACCTTTGCCCTTTTGACTAGCTAAGAAACCTTGACCTACAACATTGACCTATTTTGTCTAGATTGATCTTCTTGACAAAATCCCCAAAAGTTAAGTCATTTGGATTTCCTTTCATCGTCAGATGAAGAATAGAATTAAAACTTTCATAAGAATCTAGATGATCATTAAGAACAGCTTACACAAGTCAACTATATAGCAAGATTTCATCTACAAAAATCAACTTCTCTTTCAAATCCTTGATCTATGTCAAAAAAGTTTCCATTCAATCTCCTTCATCCGTGTGCTCACTCTCCAATTGTTTTAGAAGGTAAGCAACGCAAGCCTCATTTCTTGCCTAGTATAGTGTGGCAAGAGTATCCCAAGCATCTTTCTTTATTTTACATGAGTGAATATAGGGGACAATGGCACATTTGGTAGACAAAGCTATCAATGCATGTGCTTGTGCATCTCTACCATCCCAATGAATATGCTAGGCTTGATCTAAGCTACATTGTAAGACATGAAAGTCAATTTATGTAGATTCCTAGGAAACCACATTTAGATGCTTTGAGACGCACTCTACGTTATGCGAGTGCTACTTTGGATTATGCATTGCTTTATGAAGCTCGTGTAGAATTGCAGGTTCATGGATACATAGATACACATTGAGCTAGTAGTGCTCCAGATAGAAGATCTACAAGTGATTTTGTATTTTCACTCGGGAGTGTTGTTATTACATGGAGCAATAAGAAAAATCCATTGTTGCTTTGTCGAGTACAAAGGCTGAGTATAAAGATACTGCAATCATAGCATGTGAAGATTCATGGCTAGAGATGCTACTTGCAAGCTTCAATGTAGAAGTGCAAAAGGTTATAATCATTTATTGTGACAATCTTAGTAACATATAGTTAACATGAAATCCTATTTTTCATGCTAGAACAAAGCATATAGAGGTATGTTATCACTTCATTAGGGAGAAAGTATCAACAAGTGATATTGATCTTGTCTATGTGAGGACAGATGAGCAAGTTGCTGATATTTTCACTAAGGCACTCAAGAGAAAAGTTGAAGAAGTTTCAAAAGTTGCTTGGATTACAAGACATGACATTGATCTTGAGGGGGCGTCTTGATATTTCAAGCGCAACATATGATGATCGATGATGACATGTATCACTTTTTCATCTCTTTGACATGTAAAGTGGTTATGCCAATATATGTCAAGGATACTTTTAGTGAGCTTTACCTAATTTATCTATCGACATTTGCTTCTTGCAAACTCACTCAATTGCGAACAGTAGAGTTTTCTTTTTGTATTGTTCTTTATATATATTGTAATGATTGTCTTGTTGTTTTAGGCCATTCTTGTACATTCTCTTTATGTACTAGAAGAAGTAGAAAAGGTTCTTCCTTGTCTCAATTTGTGTGTGCTCCTCTCTTTGTGTGTGAGAGTGTGTGAGAGCTCTCTTCTTGATCTCCTTTCTCTTGATACTTTATACATGCTTAAAGTTGTTATCTTTGTATCTAGCTATTTTTCCACCTCCACTACCAAAAGCATTGCCTCTACTCTACCTCTTTTGCCACAATATACAATACCTATTCAAAAAAAAACTCTTATGAAGTTAACTCTTTTCCAAATTGCTTTCTTTCAATTAGCAATCTAAATCCTACAATTCAAAAAATGGAGAATGGCTTTTTTTTAATGAATGTCTAGAACTACTTACATGTAATAACTTAACCATGTGTGAACTTTCACTTTTTATCATTTTCATTCATAATTTTACGAATAGATGCAAATGACTCACCTATGGGTTTAATCTTCAAGGTGTTATCACTTTATGACATATTCTTTTTTCTCCATAATATGCAACTCCTTCAATTGTAAATTCCTTGCTTTTGGTAGGTCTCGTAAGATATCACTTGAAGATTTGTTTGACATTTTTGCATTTTGTAAGTGCTCAATCATTGTCTCCAATGCTAACAAACAATCAATACATCATATTTTCTAGTCTTCATACTCCCTTAAAACTTATCTCTAATTCAGACTTTTATATAGTTAGGAGCTATAGTGCCCTACAATATACTTTCAATGATCAAACCATGCTTCAAGAGGGAGAGGTCTGTAGGTAACCTAACCAATATTCCATCAATGCATCAAGCACCCAACTTCTCATGTAAGCTCAATAGACATTAGAGCCTTGCTTGAAATACATAGAGAGGAAGAATCTAACTCCAAAACTTTTGACATCCATTAATCTAGATGAAATACCAAACTTGAGCACAATTCAAGCACAATGGGTGCACAAGCAATTTGTATTTTGAAAAGTGACTTCTGCTCCCCATTGGGACATGAAAGGCCTTCATATCAAGTAGCATTCAGGACGATTAGTAAGTGGGGGCTTCAGGCAGATTGAGCAGTGGATCTTTGGGCCTTTCCCTACATGCATTTAGTCATAAAAGGTGGGACTTGTAATTTCAAAGTTCAAGAATGGAGATTATATCCCATAAAGGTTAACTCCAAATAATAGTATGGAGAGACCATCAAGAAACAAACATACCCTTTCTGAAAATTCAGCATCAAACTTTTCAATTACATTAAGTTTATATGGGGAGGAAGCAAAACAAAAAACAACAATTACAACTCAAAGACTCCAAATGACAAGTTAAAATGTCAAAACACTTGAGCAAGATTGTATACTCAGTTAAAGTACGCAGGAGATTAATATATGAATGTCCCAAATCTGTATGAAAACACTGATAAAAAGTATTAGGTTTTGCAATTAGGCTGACAACTACCCTCAGTAAAGATTTATCCTCACAAGCAATCCTCAATTATATGTATAATATAATCAATAATAATGTCACCTGGAAAAATTAGGAATGCCTAGTTTGGACCAATTGGAACCAAAGTAAGGCCAAATATAGTCAGAGCACCAATTTTTCTACTGAGAATTAAACACTGCAGCAGCTTTGATTTCCTACCATAGAGACATGAAATAGTAGGTATGGTCAGTCTTTGAACCTTGACAAATGCATGATAAGCCTCATTTACAAACTTGGGCTTGCACTTACTAATCCTCAGATTATGACAGTCAACAGCTAACAGTCCAATAGCTTATTGATAAGAAGCAGATCTACAGAGAGAGCTGCAGAAAAAATATCAAGGCCTGTCTTAAATTCTGCTAGACATGAATAAACACCCAGAAGTAGATGATCTTGGCTTGCCTGAAATGAGAACTCTTCACTCTTTGCAAAAAGAATATTGATGCTCCAGAAAATCCAAATGATGGCAGGGAATTATCTCAAGTTCTTGTTGATTTTGTATCCTTGTCATTGAGTGATCATGTGCAAGGGCACACCTTGTGCTCAGCATTGATAAATACTCAACAGATGTGACACTATTTTATGACTGGCAGGATGAGCACGGCAGTAAAAGACTAGGAGTTGTGAAGGCAGAATAACAAACATATTTAACTAGGCAAAAGATCCTATATCTGGAAGATTAGACAAATGGAACATCTTTCAGTTATTAAATTTTGACAATAAGCTCTGCTACCCTCTGCAGCCTGCTATAGCTTGAGACAAAATAGCTGAAGCTGTTTAGAAGCAGCAAATTTTACAGAGTTCATGGTAGAGGCTCACTGGCCATTCACAGTAGTTGAGCTGTTGATCAGTAGAAAAACCCCTCCTGATGCTACAAACCATTGACAATTATCAATGTACAAGAGATGAACAGCTATTCTAATTAAAAACCCAGATCCAGCACTTCTATGAGCAGTTAGTATAAATAAACAAGAAAATTGGATGAATTTGATCCATGACATCAATCTTCAGCTCATTCGTATCAGCTAATGAGATGGCATCCATGCTCATTAGCCTGCTAACCTCACTTGGACAGATTTCAAGGACTGCCTTCGCCGTCGCCTTTTCCCCTCTGGAGTATTTGATTTGCCAATAGGAGAGGTAATGCTAAGGCCTCCACTGACCTCTCTTTCTATCTCGGATCTCCCAAACCTCCCTGATAACCTCCTGCCTTTCGCCAGTCCAAGGAATGGACGTGATGATGTGGGCGAAAAACTCCCCTTCCCATCATTATTCTTGAAGCAACTTTCCAAGTTCTCATCAAATTCATCATCTTGCAATGGTAATGATTTGCCCTTCTTTCTTGCTGAGCCTTTTTGCTTCCTGCTTGATGGAGCTCTATACTGCAGCATTTCTTCATGATGTTTCTTGGAGGAAAGTAACTTCACTGTGAATGGATGCTCTGCTGTGAAGCATTTAGGTACATTTGACTTACTGCCCTTGTCCAGTGCAACATTGCCATTATTCACCTGAAAGAAAGAACATTCCACATAAGGACATTCTGTCAGATCATCAGAAAATCTTTGCACCTATCATAAAAGAAGGGCATAAGTATCATACCAGTTGTAAGAGTGCTGCAAAAGTTCTTGCAACCTCATGCTTTTCCAGGCCAGCTACTATGCATGTGAATGGTTTCTCATCACCATTTGCATGCATATCTTCATTCTCAAAGGAGAATTTGTTAAGTATTCTCTCACCATAAGCATGTATATCAAATGGAGGATGGGTATCCTGAAAAATGGATGCAAAATGTATGTAAAACTGTTCATATCAACAAAAAGAAAAGAAACGTGACTGATCTGTTTTGACCAACATTTACCTCTATGGCAAGACTCTTCTCGATTTTCTTATTCCAGTTGCCAACCCGATTGGCAAGTTCTGTTAGTTTTTCTGATTCTGAATGTTTCTTTAGCACAGCATCCTGAAGACAGCATTGCACAAAGAATGTACTTTACAAGACAGAAACGGCCAGCAATGACTAATGATAACTCACAAGGCAGAGTAGCCATACATTTGTGGGATCTAGTTGACACTAACACTCAATCACTAGAACCTCACGCTTATAAAATGTTGAGGAGAATCACAAATGATTGTGCCACATACATAATGCAAACAGACATCCATAAGCTCATTCCTAAAACCCAAAGCATAATCTCTGTGAAGAGCGTTTGTTATAACTACTATAACTGAAGCTCATGAGGGTATTTACGTGACTGGTAAGCACATTTGTCCGCATGAATCGTAGCTACTAGCAAATATAAGAAATTTCTACATGGAGAACTTCCAAACACACATCCCAAAGAACTGATAGAAGATCAACTGACCAACTGTGCTTGGCAGAGCTCCTCGAGTTGAGATGCATCATCTAACTCTCTATAAATGTTACTTCCACCAATGTCATCTACACTTTGACTGGTTTGCTGCTACAAAAATTGTGGGATCAATTTCAAACATGAGGATAACTATGCAAAATATTGATAGCTTGAAAGAAAATTATACATCAAGAAGGCAATCTAGGCACTGGATTCACCTGACTAAGATTCTGAGATCCAAAATCATCCACAACTTCTGGCTGATACATAGCTGCCTCTTGGGGACCCCCAAAGCCATCATCGGATCTAGAATCTTCATGGTCACTATCATTGTCAGACCTATCAAAGGTCCATTCAGCACCAATCAATGGTGCTCTTTTCACAGTAAACGAGCTCCTAAGCTGATTGAGACATGTAAGGAAATAAAAATACCATACTATTTTAAATAAACTAAGGGATTTTGACATGAACAATCAATAGACTATATCAAACCTTCTCATATGGTGGAGGCTCTTCAGACTGTTTTGTACGCCAAGCCTCCCTTTCCAAAATTTCAAGCGATTGCCAGATCCTCCCTAATTCATAAACTAGTGGCTCCTGAGATCGCTCACAAGGTTTTCTTGATTTTCGTCTTGTATTAGGCCTGCCTGGCAAATAAACCTGACTAATTTAGGAGAAAGAAGAACTCCTGGAGCATCGCACTGTAGAAATATAACATTACCTTTTCTAAAAGGAACTACAGGAAGAGTTCCAGGCATATGTGGATTCAAGGGAGCCCAAGGATCAGGCATTTCATCTTCGTTGTCATCCTGGTCATATCCCTGGTCTGGATAATCAAAACCTATGTTGCCATCTGCCTCATGATCATCAGCAATATCATGATTTTCAAAATCTCCATTCTGTGTGTCCATCCATGCAGTAAGGCCTCCATCATCATGGTTACCATGGTCTGCAGCACTGTCAAAAATCAAGGCATCAGACCTTCGGGGAGTGATTTGAGCAGTACGGCCTTTTTGAGCAGATCCTGAGGAAGCCTTCTCCTGATTTGCATGCTCGCTTTGGATTACTGGCTCACCAATCCTAAAGTTCCTATGCAATGGTGCATTAGAAGCATGATGTGCATCCCTAGATTCTTGAATCCTTGTGTTCTCTCTCCAATACTCATCAACAAACTTTGCATCACAAGGATCTAAGAGTAAGAAATTCTTGTGAAGACTGCTGGTAGAAATCTGCAATTGAAGCAATGACTTCTCAAACAGAGCATATGGTAATACATACGATTTGGAAAAAAAAGGTTCTAGATTTCACCTGATATGAAGCCAACTCTCCAGCATCCCCAGATAAGTCAGCACTGTCCCCTTCAACAACAAGTAAACATGCTGGAGGTCTTACCGCAGGTGTAACACAGGAAGGCTCCTTTTGTTCATCAATAATATCAATGTTTCTTTCCTCTGAAAACGCCACAAGAAATGATATATATGAGGACAACCAGAGACAAGGAAACATGATTTCCCCTGAAGAGCAGAATGAGTGCCAAATGAGACAAGCCAGTAATTAGTGAGAAGAATCAGAGAGAAGCAATGCCTGTGAAGGCTAGAATTGATGCAACTACCTGGAACATCATCAAGGTTAAGAAAATCATCCTCCTCGTCTTCGACTATATCTGCATCTTTTCCATTTTCTTGAATGGAACTGTTACCCCTTTCTGTTTGCCTGTATGAATGTAACACTGCTCCTTAAGGTACTTCAGTAAGAAACACCTAAGCAAGAAGAGGCATAGCTTACTTCTTGTTGGCTATGAATTCCAATGCTTGCAGAACGAGGGCATAGAGGTATTCCACTTTTCTGCTATAGACTTGAATGGATCCTTGAATCAAGAGAGCGGCTGCACATAATAATATGATTTAAACACTGTCAGCTCCTAAGTTTCTCGTAAAAGCTTGAAAGCCTAATTGTTTAAAGCTGCATACATATTACACTAGTGTGTGACCCATGACACAAGATAACAGCCATACATCATAAGAGGATGTGAGTCTGTGATAAGATGTCCATGCATAAATTAAGAATACTGCACATTTGCCATGAAGAAGGCAAATATTTATCTTTGATGTTGCAGTACATTTCATCATACAGAGGAACCAGAATCTGTATAAACACCACGAAAGCAGCTGTGGACTATGTGTAGATTAAGCTGGTGAAAAAGCCCATGCATACACGTTCTGCTATAATGCAATGTGTGCATCAAGGTTCACATGTATTTGAAAGTCCTGTGCTCGAATAACCACAATAGAATGATCTACGACTTACAGACACATAACTCCCTGTAAACTCCTTAGACCCCACCCAGCAGAATTCAATTCTGCAGATGTCAAACGACCACCAAATGGCACTTGACAACTTGGCCATTTTGTCAAACTGTTTCCCTGGACAAAATATGTGCATGTCACTTTCATGAACATCTTAATTTAAGGAAGACATTCTTCTCGAATTATTGGTATGCATTGATTGTTCAGATGCTCATATTGAGGATGTTAACTTCATAAGCAAATGGACAGCGTCATGGCCATTCCATCTCTTCTCTTTGAAGCAAATGAAATTTCCTTTGGATGACGCTAAGACATGAAAATATTAAGAGAACAGCCTACTTCTTATCCCAGAAGTGCATCATAAATATATTGGTGTAAGGGAGGCCTATATAGCTAACATGCACATGGAATCTAGCAAGAATTCCGTACAGTTTTGAGTTAAATTAGCTATCACGATCATAAATTCCTCGTAAAATGGAAGCATTCGATCTCATTCACTGATGCTTCGTAAAGGATGGGCAACAGGAATCAAATGTTCGACACAACGGGTTAAGTTCCCGTAGGTAGCAGAAATAGATGCAAAACTTACCTTCCGCAAAATTGAAAGAATCATGACCCCCGTCGTCTGGTACTGAAGACAATGATAGCCCTGCTAGATATGCCTCGAGCTCACGTGCAACATCAACGGCCCAATTCGCGGCCAAGTCTCGATTAGGCTGTAGCAAATGTACATAACGAGGCTCTTCGTCCTTTTCCATCAGAAGTGTTCAATTATTCCAAGTATGACGTCGCCGACATGAGCGATAACCCACATACTCATGATACCGGGATGTGGAACAGAGATCCGTACGATTTCCCGAGACTCTGACCATCAGTCCTCCTGGCTACACCGTGAAGTTTGGTCTGATACTCTTAGCAGAGACAGTAGACAAAGTATGACAAAAAGACCTGGAAGAATAGGTAACAAGCTGGAAATTGAGATGCCGCCAGTTGACGCGTAGAAGGAGACCACCTTGCTATTGCGGAGAAGGGGAAAGTGGGCAGTGTCGAGCTCTCTGTTTGTCAGGTGTCGATCGAGTAAAATTTCAAATGTCGTTGTACTTCCCGCTCGCAACAACGATAACAAAGCCCATGTACAACACATCCTTAGCCTTCGTGAGAAAGGATAGCTAAGCTTAGTTCGGCCTAAGACAAGACTTAACGGTGGAAATGGTGGAAATGGTCATGCGACTTCCTATGAGCAATTGGAACTTGGAAAGTGGTGCTCGCTTTAAAGGAGAGTACCGCCTTTGCTATGTATAGTGCCCCTCTAATGGTATGTATATTTTTAAGTGTGTATATTTAGTAGCTTCTTTTACACATGGAGAAGAAGTCCTTCAACCTAAGCATTAGCACAATAAATTGAAGTATATGGAGAGGATTTATGTGTCCCTCAAGTAGCTTTTATATGAGTAGTTTCCTTATACATGGGCACTTTTTACTCTAGTGTTGCCCAGAGGTTTTCTCCCCATGTCACCACATATACATGGCATAGTCATATGTGGTGGTGCATAGTACTTAGGGATTCACTTATAGCTCCCACTACACTCTTTCACATATTATTGATCATTGTTCATCATATGTCAATAGAGAGCTTTTCCAACCATCACGTTTCTTGGGGTGTCAATCCCCTTCTTTGCTCACGTGGGTACCTCTGTTTGCGCTTCTTCACTCTCACACACACCCAGCAATGGTATCAGAGCAAGTTAAAATCCTTCTAGACCTATTGTATTTTGCATCCGCAATCACGCACTTTTAACAGCACAAATTGGTTCCAGAGCATAGAAGTACAAAGTTCAACACTGAGATCTCATTTCCACTAGTTGTGCTTTCAAAATTATTCATGCAGTCAGAAATGCCATTGGAGTTACAGATTGTGAGCTTCATTTCAACTTGCATTTTAGCTTTCTTGAAGTTCATATCTTGTTACTTTTGAGTTTGTTGGTGCAATGGCAATCAACAATGACTTGTTTGGCATGCTTCAAGTTGAAGATAAGCTTGATGGAACCAACTATCCAATATGGTCTTAATGATGAAGCATGTTCTTCTTGCAAAGCAACTATGGAACATAGTGATAGATGTCATCAAATGACCCGATAGTTCTTCTACTATGTAGCATGTTGTCATAGATTCAAGTTCCTCTTTAAGTATAGTGACAATGCCTTCTCCACCTATGCAAGAGCACTTGTATGCAATGGAAAGGATGATCAAGTTGATGCATTGACTGCTCTTTTTGTGAAGTGGCATATTGTTCCACACATCTACTCATGAACTACTTCAAGACAAGCTTGGGATCCTTTTACATATTTGTATGTTGTGTGCAATGAGCCACATGTTGCTTACAAGAAACTTGAAGATGTGTGTATGAATGAAAGTGAGAGGACGAATGTATATGTTACATGCATCAAGGATTTGAAAGAACAATCGGTAAGCATTGACAAAACCATTCCGGATGCATCACTTATTTCCATGTTACCCAAAGGATTGTCTGAACCTTTTTAAAGCTTTGCTACTACAATTCATTAGCTTGCAAAAGGAAATCCCAATATGTATATTTTTTATGAGATTGTGTCTCTCCTTTTGCAAGAAGAGTAATCAAGAATGAATAGAAGTGGTTTGATCAAGGGAACACAAGCACTTTCTATTACACAAAAGGTAAAAAGCAAGCATGGTTCAGCTTTGGGTTCATCAAAGCAAAACCTTAATTTTCATATTTCACTTCTTCCCCTCTTGATGGTGATATGCAAAAAAAGAAGAAACACAATTACTGTCAAAAGGTTGAACATACCATTGATTAATGTAGAAGCTTGTCAAGTGTTATGAAGAGATAAGAGAATTCCGCATGTCTATCGTTGAGAATACATCTAATGCAAAGAATGATGAAGTTGATGTTGCTCAAGATGTTTGGGCATGTAATGTATTTTTACATATCATTATGATTCAACATTTTACATGTATGATTGTCAATGAGGGTGATTCGAATTGTTTTTTGATAGTGATGCTTCAAAGCATGGCACTTCATGCAAAATATTTTTTGCATATTGGAAACATCTAAGGGAGGACATGTTAAATGTGCAAAAAATGCTTCTTATACTATTATTGGAGTTGGAGTAATTCATCTTATAACTACAAAGTGGAGGTATTGTTACTTTCTGGAATGCATTGTATGTACTTGGTATCATGAAAAACTTGATTTATGCTCCTATTACTGCTAGTGTGGGACTTCATGTAAACAATGCATGGTTCATGATTTCAACGATGGCATGTTATTGTGATTTTGAGGAAATTATGCAATGGTTTGTATCTATTGGATACATACAAGAGTTGCATCAGATGCCTTGCTTACTCATACTTCTTATATATCTGAAATGGAGTTATGACATGCTCGTTTTGTTCATTTGAACTTCAATAGTTTGATTACTTGCAAAATAAGGATATGTTCATTGGTTTGCAAACACTTGAGTCCATTGAAAATCATGCATGTGAAGTTTGCAAACACTTGAGTCCATTGAAAATCATGCATGCTTTTTTTCCTAAAGATATTGCTCCACATGCTACATGAAATTTGCAACTTGGTCATAGTGACATATATGGTCTAGTGAAGATCATTTTTTGGCAAGCATGTATACTTTGTTATATTCATCGATGATGCAACATGCCATACTTGGGTGTATCCTATGAAAGCAAAGAATGAGGTATTGACGTGCTTTAAAATATTTTTAGAATTTTTGTGGCAATAAGCTTTTGACTCTTCGTATGTCACATGAATTAATGCTTTTCTTTGTGAAGTAGGTATTGCACACCCATGTACAATGCCATATACACCTCAATAAAATGGTGCTATAAAATGAAATGGCATGATGTATAATTAAAGGAAAGAATATTTCAAACAAGTTTTGGATGGAAGTGATCATGTGTGCAAACTATGTATTGAATCATTGTCCTTAAAAATCATTTATATTCATTCCACTTCATGAGGCTTGGAATGGGTCGAAGCCAATGGTTATTCATATGCACATATTTGGTTGTTTGGCATATCTCTTGCGCCATCACAACAATGTTACAAACTTGATGACAGAGCAAAGAAATGTATATTTGTTGCATATAGTAGCGAGATTAAAGGTTATAAATAATACCATCCATTTAGGAACAAAATTATTGTAGTTTGAGATGTGGTATTTGTTGAAAATTTAGCTTATGCAACTTCTATCCAACAATTAGTTCACAAGATCTATTTGATACACACATGCCTTTGTTTCAAAGTGATGTGCTTGACTATAGCAATGTAAACCATCCAAATGAGGTTCAAAGAGCTAAATTTTTTTAGCCAAATACGGCTGAAAATATCTAGCCAAACATGGTTGAAAAATCCCAAAATTTGTAAAGAAACAAGACTAGAAAATTATAGCCTTAGATGGTTGAAAATGTCTAGCCAAATATGGCTGAAAATTTTTCAATATATAGCCATGCATGACTAAAAAATTAGCATGATATGCATCCCACTTCTGATGTACATTTTGGTGATGTATTACATGGGGAACACATGTCTATCAAGGATGCACAATCTATGGTCAAAATGGTTGCAAAAGACATTGTAAGATACCAAGTTGAACAAGATCAAGCTCTCACCATGCATCAAATGAATTTGTGGATGTATCTCTTTGTTTGGTTGTCATAGACTATATATTGTCGCTCTGTAGAATAGGGTAGGATGTTCGGTGAATGGGGAATACCAAAGATTTCTCTAGTATTCCCTTATTATATACTATCTAACCTTACAACACCATTAACACAGAATAGAATAATAGAATATATAATGACAAAGTGATATATGCAGAGTTATGACATCAAAGTCTGAATGTATATTAATCAGCGAAGTACTATAGGATACAATCTATTTGTGTATGCTACTTAGACCTAGCTATTCTTTCTGTAGAAGAGGATTCCCCTTCCTGTCGCACAAATAAGAAATACTTATTCTTTCACTATTTATTCAGCTACACAGATGAACGTCAGTTGAATTCCCCAAAAGTTCTATCAACCTATTTTACAAAATATATTTTTGAATGTACAAAATTAGTCATACCAGCAGTAGCCTTACACTGGCACGCACACTAGACTTGACTGACTACTAAAGCTCATCCGTATCAAATGGGGGATTGTGTATCCTACCCAAGTCATAAAGAAACTCATCCAAGATCTGTAAGGATCGATACATCAAAATTTATATCTTCATTAGGATTAGCCCACAATTGAGCCTTCCAAGTAGCAGCATCTACTTTAGCTTTCATAAACTCTACAGTGAGCTTTTCCAAAAAGTCTTTAGTTGCTACCTGTTCTTCTTCTTGTTGCAATCGAAATTGTTGAATCTCTACATTTTTCTAACTCAAGGTATCCTCTTTGTCAGCCCATTGCTCTTGTAATTCATCTTTACTCTGCAGAAGAGTGGTAATCTATTCCTCCTTATCTATAAGCATCTGAGTATTGTTGATATTAACCTGATTGGCCTCCCTTAATTGTATCTCCAAGTCTTTTATACCTTCAACTTTGGCCATTATTATTTGAAGACTCGCAGCCAACGAAACAACCTAATAAGTAGCAAAGTTCTTCTTCATCAGCAATATTGCACCCTCATTCTGCAGCTCATCCTTGTCGGCTCGAACTTTTCTGAGTTCATTCTTGGTAGCCTGAAACTACTCTTTTATCTCTTGATGATCTTCAATAATTTCTTTGATATGTATTCCTAAATCAAACTTTATTTCTTAATATCTAAACCTCTTCTATAGATATCATGGCATGACATACCAATGCATCTTGCAATTCCATATTTTGTTCCTTTAGCTTTAAAAGCTCTGTATGCATTTGTTCCAATTGAACTTGCATTTTTTGCCAAGCGGACTCATCTTGCTCCATTTGCAATGTGCAGACCATCAATAATCCAACCGTAGTAGCTAATGTACTGGCTTGCACTTTATAATCCTTAAGAAACCAAGGATAAATGATTGGTGAGAATTAGATGGCTGGTAACTGCACCCAACCAACTTGAATCCACCACAAATCAGGAGATTTTTGGCTAAACAAAGGAAACTAAAAGGATGGGGATGACCTAGTCTATGAGAATTGATCAATGTTAGTTTGTTGAGAAGCCAAGGTTTGAGAATCTGGATCTTGCTACATCGGTTTATGTTGGTTAACAGGTAGTCCACCTGTTGGTTGTTGCTAGGATGTCAGATTAAGAGATTGTGATTGGCCTTGACCTTCTTCCTACATTTGTTGATGTTATTGTTGCCCCATAAGGCCTTGGTTGTGCAGGGTTGTTGCCCCGCCAGACCTTGGTTGTTCATTTTTTGTCGTGTCTATTGTCATTGGGAAGCCTCATCGACCACTCCTTGTTGCCTACATGTTGCTTTACCAGCTACAACAACCATATCCTATTGTTGCTATCGGATCTTCTCCATTGTTTACTCCTGCATTCGTTGTTGGCATGCTTCTTCAGCTTGTTGGAGGGCATCTTGTAGAATATTGATTCGAGCTTATTTCTCAGCCGTCAAAGGATTTGTAAGGTTTGGATGAGGTCCTTTACCTTGTCATTTGCCAGTCTGAAGAAAGTTGCTTCATCCACTACAACAAACTATTGCAATGTAGGTAGAGGGGTTGTAGGAATCAACAATGCTAACAACATGCCAAGCTTTGTATCCAATTGTTGAAGATTCCACATTGGTCAACAAAGGCAATGCACTTCCTTCTTTATCCTTCAAAAAATGATCTTTGCCCAATTAACGTGACGATTTGCTGCTTTTGCATCCTTCATCAGACAATCAAAGCTGATTCTATTGGCATTGTTATTCCATGTTGGCTAACATGTAGTTACATGGCTATATAAGCTGGGTCAATCACCATATGTGTTGTCTCCCCAATACGAAACTCGATGAATGCCATTTGATCATTGACATATTTTAATTGATCATAGCACTATTGAATGAATGGTTGATCATCGGATGGTTGGGGATACTAGGCAATGGTATTTGCACATATTGTAGCAACACATGGTGTTGGAGCCACTCCACATACCATTGTGTTAAGTGATCAAGAATCACCAACGAGCTCATGTCGGTTTGTTTCAGGGAGTTGGGTAGAGCAGTGCATGTCATCTTCGTGAAAAGTGTCGAACTCTATGGCAAAGGTAAATCTTCATGGCTATTCGATAGAGAGGGGCTTAAATATTGCATGCAAGCCAATGATTCCCATTCGAATCAAAGATTCACTTCAAAGAGTTGCCTTAAAGTACCACCCATCATGCATGAAACCATGATGCCTTTATTAAAGGTGTGACAAATGTCATGTTATTCCGAGACTATATACACTATATACAATGGTGCCTACAACATTATCCATGATAAGGCTACAACTTGGACCCATTGACCGGAGTTCGTAAAATGTCACTTTCTAGTGTAGCTAACTAGAATGTAGCTGGTCCAATCTCTTGATCAATCCAAAAAGGACATGTCCACAGTAGTTTAAATTTACTTGCTTGGTGCTTCATTTTTTTAATTTCAAAACAGAACCAAGTTAGCCAGCCAAAAAATAAGAGTATGTAAATGTCAACCATGCCAACATCATTGGCTATTCTAGATTGCTTGCATCAGTAAAAAGTTGTTATAGCGATGTTCATCAAGTTGCCGTAAAGTGTCGATTCAAAAAATTAGAGATTCCTCTAGTAAAAACCTTTGTTGAATGACAATCCACAAACTAGGGATCATAATTTCCATAGATGCAATAGCTTCCATACCATCAACCAGTTTAAAAGGTGTAAAGCCTGTGGACACTTTGTACGAAGTCCGATAATCCCACAATACCAAAGATAAGTACTGCTCCCATTTCAAGAAGAAATTTCTACAACATAGTAAGTAGGACCTTGTTTGTGATTTCAGCCAATCCATTGGCACGAGGATAGTAGGGGAAACTAAATTTGTGCTCAATCTTAAAATAATCAGTAATCGATTTGATAAGCTGATTCAAAAAATGAGTGCCCCTATCAAAAACTAACTCCAAAGGAAGTCTATAATGAGGAAATAATTCCATGATTAAGACCAGGCAATACTATGGAAATTTCAATGGTGCAAACTCCATGGTTATGCCCATCACGTACAATAATCTATACAAGTAAGAATAAATGTTTTACCCAAGTCAAAGGGCAGATCAGACCAATAAAGGCTCCAAAGGTAAAATAGGCTGCAAAGGAACACAATGAATATAACATGGTTCACTAGTCCATTGACAAGGATCACACCATTGTACATGATCACGAACATCCTTATGCATGGTAGGCCACCATAACCCACTATGCAATATTTTCTAAACCATCAAATCAGTGCCTTGATGGCCACCAGAAATTCTAGAAGGACCTTCTGTAATCACAACAATGACTTGATGAGGAGGCACACAGTGAAGCCATATGCCCTTATAATACAATTGATCCAAAATAATGGAAAATATGCGGCTTTGTAACACTAATTTCTTATGAGCCATGGACCGTAAATGAGAAGGAGAAACACCTATCGCTAGAAAGGATAGCATTTTGTCATACCATGTAGGAGTGCCCAATACTGTTTCAATCTTATCTGCAACATGAAATAAATCTACATCAAGAAAAGAGTCATCCACTACATCCGACAATTCACCATTATCTAAGCGGGAAAGGAAATCAGTAATAATATGCGAAGAGGTAGGGTGATGAACTACATCACAATCATCTGCAATAACAGAACCCATCAAGCTAATCTTCCGACTAGATTTTGTTGCTTGACTAAATATAGTAGTCTTGAATGATCAACATGAAAAGTGAATGCACGGCCTAACAAGTAATGCCAAAATTCTTAATAGAATAAATGAGTCCTAAACACTCTCTTTTTGATACTGAATAATTTTTCTTTGTTGTAGTCAAATGTCGACTCACATAATAAATAGGGCAAAACTAGGATCTTCCTGCCTTCTACATTAAAATTGCTCCAATCATAATATCTGAAGCATCCACAAAGACATGTAAAGGCTAAGACCAATGCAGAGCTTGAAGCACAGGTGCTTGCATAAGTAAGATCTTCAATCTGCAAAATTCCAGATCACACTCTAGAGTCCATTTAAAATCTTTGGGTTTTACATGAGCAATAGCATTTAATGGCATAACAATATGAGCTAAGCAACGTAAGTGACATCCATGCTATCGAATATGTCGTAAAAACTAGAGTATCTCCGTAGGAGTACGTAGTGGTGATACTTGTAAGACCACTTTAACTTTATCCGGATCAATGGCAATCCTTGTAGAAGAAATAACACGACCAAACAACTTACTACATTTGACTCCAAAAACTAATTTAGTCGGATTTAAACTTAAATGAACTTCTCAACATTTGGTAAAACAGAGTCTTAATTTTTCTAAGTGATCTCTTTGGTGTCCTGAAACTGAGAAATCATCCAAAAATACTCACATGAAACTGGTAAAAAAAGGTGCAAAAATTTGCTGCATACAACATTGGAGTGTATTAAGGGCATTTTGTAATCCAAACCACATTATAGTACATGCAAAAACACCCCAATTTGTGATAAACATGGTTTTGGGAATATCATATTCAAGCATTCGGACCTAGTTATAACCACTGAATCCATCGAGAAAGGAATACATTTCTCTACCAACAACTTCATCCAACATAGTATCTAAAAATGAGGAAAAGGATTAGGAATTGTAGCAGCATTTAACTTTCTGTAGTCCACACAGATTGGCAGTTGCTTATTTTTCTTAGGAACAATTACAATGGGAGACACTCACTCTAGATATTCAATGGGGACAATAAACCCTACCTTCAATAATCTATCCAATTCTTCCTTCACCTACTTTGCAAAATTAGGATTCATTTGGTAGTGTTGTTGGATAACCGGTGAAGCATATGGTTTAAGTACAATCTTGTGCTAATAGAATCTAGGGTCTAATCCTTTCATATATGAACAGTTCCAAGCAAACACATCGTTGAATTCAGATAAAAGTTGAAGCAATTCTTGTCGAATGCACCTACTAGGTCAATGCCAATTTTTAACATTCTTTGGTGAACTTTTGGTTCCTAAGTTTACCTATTCTACTTGAACTTCCTAAACATGTACATTAGCTTGAAGGAAAACATCATCTTTTGCCAACCATGCTATTTCTTCATCCATTGGAAGGGACGTCTTCTCGGTTTGCACAACTGCTACTATTGGATCTTGTTCAATCTTAGTCAATACCTCTGAAATATCAATTAATCCTACTGACCATAAATCATGATTAGCTTCTAGAAATCTTCATCCTCTTTCAACCCAACTATCATGTGTGGCGATTTTGCAATAGATGGCATGTGAGCCTTTGGATATTGTTGCTTATATTCCAAGGGAATGAATATTTCTTATGTTCATGCCGAAACGTAATTGCTTGAGATCCCCAATCCTGTTGAACTTTATTCTTCTTAAGCTAGGGGCATCCAAGCAAAAGATTATAATTGTTACTTTTCCCAATTAATTTGATTACCACAAAAGTTACTTTAAAAGGTATATTCTAAATTTTTATCGTTATATCTTTGATTAGTTCAACTGATTGAACTCTTGATCAGCCTGCCATATGAATATAGAACGTGGCTGGTTGTATATCCATTCAACGTAGTTGTCGACAGATAGGCAGAGTGGCAATATTAATGCCAAATCTAATTATTTTTAAACCACACCGAAATAAGTAGGACTGCACAGTCTACTAGCTTGTCTTGCCCAATTTCTATCATAATTACCTGAGCTTGTTTTGATGCCCTTTTGTATAGAATTGGGTTTCTCCACACTTTTCAATAAAGTATTTCAAAAAGTAGAGACTATATCCAATAAGTCTCCTAGTGGTAGCTAGATTGTAGACTTACAAAATGTCTTCCAAGGGCCCATGCCATTGTTACTTGGTTTCGCACTTTTCATATCTAACGTATTAGTAACTATTTCACGAAGAGTTTTCATACTGGATTGTAAGTCCGCAGAAGTATAAACAACTATATCTTGCTTGTTCATATATTTTGAGCCTGCGTACTTCAACTCGGTTCCCATCGTGGTCGCCAAATGTTTGGCTTGCATAGAGTATATACTATTGCTATGCAAAATAAGGTAGGTTGGAGGAATGCCACCGAGCTTCCTTAGCCCATCCTGCAACTTGGTTATATAGCCTATGATATATAGTTACTTCAAGAATTATCATAGAATCATTGACATTCAGAACTTTTCTTGAGTTGGTGACTACCTTAGCTGCTAGTTCTTCAAAAGTAAGCATCACCATGTTAGTCATCATTGCTTTAAGTCTTGCTCTTGCTTTCATCGATCGTAATCTTGGGCATCAGGACAGTCAGCACGAATGTGACAGAATTCAAGACAAAATCAATACTGAGGACCTTTACCTTCCTTTGGAAATTCTGCATCCTCTCTTCAATAATGATTGAAGGGTCAACATCCTCGACCATCGCCTGAATAGTTTGACCTATTGTGCCCTTGATTGTCTAAGAAATTTGATTATGGTATAATTTGTGAATTACTAGAATCATTTATCTATACATTATGTATGGTGGGGGTGGAATACCATTACCCATTGGGTCTGGGTTCTTTGCAACATGTGCATAGTGTGGGATCCAGATGGCATAAAACACACAAGCACCAAGGAATCGTCTTACCTCACTAATATTACTACAGGTTTCAGAAATCTTGTTTATAGCGTCGACTTTAGGTGGATATGGCCTCCGACCGTAATGTCCACATAAATGCCCAACTATAAGTACCTCATTGACACCAAAAACAGATTTCTCAATGGAGAATGTGAGACCAACCTCTTCAAATCTCCGGAAAATCCTTTCACAGTCAGAGATATGATCTACTACAAACTTCCTACAGCCAGAGGAATCTAAAGTTTCATCTTTCGCATTCTCAATACATCCTTTAATAGGAATGTCATCAATAAATGGCATGGCTATATTAGGAATGAAGTCATGTAATACTGAATTCATGGCGTTCATCATATGCGCTACTGAATTAGTAGCTCCTTGTGGCAAAGTGCACATGCGAACTAAGCCTAAAGGAGTTTTCATGGTCGTAATGTCTCTACTTTCAATAGCAAGCTGAAATTGATCGTAGCTAGAATACAAGTCTCCCATTGAGTAAATGGCATGACCAGCGAAGGCTTCAGCGAATTCTCCTACAATGGGCCCAGTACCTACATTCCTAATAGTAACCTTGTTAACAGGTTGTAAATCTTGAATGAACCGTAACTTGCCATTTTTCTTTGGAACAGTAAACCACCTATTTGAGTAGGGTGCAGACGATGGCTCTAAAATTCGCATGTGAATCTTTTCCTTAAGAAGCTGCATTAACTCTGGTAAATGGGCTTTCGGAACAGGTATGGGTCGAAGATTCCATGGAATGTGAGGCACTGTAAAGATGATCATTGGTGGTACAATTTGTGGGTCTGCACAACCTATCTCATGGGAATATAAAGAAAATGCCTTTCCATGCTTTCTAATCACTCTTTGAAATAGTTCACGTTCCTCGGGTAACAAAAAATTTTCATCATTTCCTATCTTGATTAGCTTTAAAGTTTCTTCTGTGAAGGTATGACCTATATTTGTGCGCTCTCTTAAATAAGGATCATTGGTAACTTTCCTAAACTTCTCTTCACTCTCTCGTGGTAATGATTGGGCAATCGGTTTAATTTTTTTATCAACGGTTTTGTATTTTGTATTTACTTTTGCTTCCTTTTCATTACTCATGACAAATTTAATAATCAAATCATATTCTTCAATAGAATTTAAAAGTACAAATCTAAAATTTTCTTTTTCATGCAAAATATTTTGAAGTTCTTCAATCAATGAGTTTGAAGATAAAGTTTCAATTACGGTTTCAATGTGTTCATCAGATGAAATGAATCCTTTCTCTTTATAAAATTTTTCATAATGTTTTATAATTTTTTTAGGAATTTGTTTATAATGACTGAATTGCAAATATGATGAAGGGAAATATAAAGAAAAACTATCTAAAGTATCTACAGATGGGTGCAAGACATCAAACCAAGAACCACCGTTGTCTCGCTCAACAGTGGCATCTAGGCAAAATTTTGATCATAATAAGTTCCAAACTCACGAAGAGGCATATGATCTTCACGTATCTTTTCATGAGAACGGATGGGCGTCTTCCTAATTTGCTCCCTATTTCGTGTATGGTTTGGGCTGACTATCATAACTTGGAGCAATTGTAGATCATCTTTAGATCTAATTCTTGCGTATGCTGAGCCGTCATCTATTACTTTAGTCTCCATTCTGGCTTCACATATAAATGGTTGACCTAAGATAATTTCATAAGAGCAGTTGTCCTGAATGAAAAAGTGGAATGTCTCAGAGATTCCACCTATTATTAGAGGTATGTTGGCACATGCTCCTAGGAGTGATCCACAACCATTGTCCGCGGTTCGCATTATCCAGTCGTGATTTTTATCAATAGGCCATTTAAACTTATCATATAATCCTTTCGAAATCACATTGATTTCAGACCCAGAGTCAATTAGGGCTAAAGCAGAATATGATCTCTTCTGATCTTCTAAGTTAACTTTAATCTCCGGTGTGCCTCTCACCCAAAAACTTTTTCTAAAATCACTCTCTGAGTTTTTTGTTTAGTCATCTGGTACAATCGGCCCTAAGAAATTTTTGTTCACATTACAGGTATTATCTTCTTCATCTTCTGAGTCTAAAAGAGATTCATGAATCAAGTGAGTTACATCGGCAACATCTTGCATCTCTACCTCTTGTGACAGAGGGAATCTCTTCCTTTTAATTAGTTTAATAAAATTTTCCTTAAATTCAATTTTTGCTATTGAGAAGATTTGTTCTAAAGTCATTGTTACTGCACTTTTTAATAAGATGTCATACAATATTTCTTTTGAATCAACTTTTTGTTCAAGTTCAGAAATAAGAATAGCTTTCGGTACTCGTTTTGGTTTCTTTTCTGGTTTCTCTTCAGGTTTTGTTTCAGTTCTAGGAATTTGTTCTACTTTGTCTGATGTTTGAATTGGCTCACTAAACACAGGTTGTTTACCCTCCCTAATTTCTTTTCTTCGCTCCTCATTTGTTTTAGAACTTTCGCCTTGTTCAAACTGAACTTTCTTAGGCTTCGGCTCATCTCTCATCTTACTTCTAGTCATTCGTCTACCTGAATCATTTATATCTTGCTCATCATCCCTCTTTCTTTTCTCTTCAACATTCGCAATATGCGAATATATCGAGAATTGATCGACAGGAGAGTTCCACGCAGTTTTTTGCATAATATCATCTCTCGCCTTTATCAAAGCTTCAATTGAGTAGTTCCTCGTTTCCCTTGTTTGTTCGGAATCAGAGTCACTATCAACATATTCTAGTTTAACAGCAGAAGCAGTAAGGTTTTCATACAGCTTTTGCATCCCTCCCTTTCCCCAATTGGCAGCTAAGGGTAAATGTGTTCTATAGTCACACAATCGCTTGTCAATATCAATTACAAGTCTTTTCTCTTTCGCATCTTTCAATGCTTCACATGTGTAAGTCAAATGATCTGTGGCATCGCACCAGATACATCTCCTCACATTGGCATTTCTCCTTTCATTGAAATTTCTTTAGTTAAATGCTTGAGGAATCGGTTGAGGAATTGGTTGGGGTACAACTGGAGGATTAGGAGGTATAAAAGGTGGATTAGGAGGTACTAATGGATGATTCAGAGCTACTAATGGTGGATTTGGAGCATTTACTGGTTGAGGATAAATAGTCGGATGAGCTTGCATTGCAGGTTTATCTTGTAGGTTTAAAGCATACACCACATTCTGCAAAGCCGCTACCTCTTTAGACATATTCTCGTGCATATGCATCATATTGTCCAACTTGTTAAACAAAATCTCAAATTGTAACTCGGTTGGTACTCTAGATGTGGATGTTGTAGGCTCAACTTTTGAATCTATATGTGTATCCCTAGTTGCCTGAATCGGAGGAAAACTGGAAGATGGTTGAGACATCGAATCATAAAGGAGTGTTTTACGTTGGATCATGTGAGCAACCGCCTCAACTACAGTTTTCACTACACCCCAGTCATCTGTAAGCCCATATTTCTTTCTCGGTTCTTCAAGCCTACACTCAACCTCTACCCTTATATCTGGAGTCAAGATTTTAAGGAAATATAAAATGATATCTGGGGTAAGGGCAACTCTATCCTGTTCAGGTAATTGAGAGAATCTTTTCATAAATTCGCCATGGAGTTGAGTTAAAGAAATGTGAGGCTTAGGAGAACTAATCCATTTCATAAATCCCTCTCTACTGTGTTGACTATAGTCCTCTAAATAGAATTCTTTATGTAGCTCTTTTCTAAACTCATCCCATATTTTATTGTCATGTAGATCCATAATAGCTTTCACTGTACCTATGGCAAGTCGTCCAAGATAGGATTTCCACTTTGTATCAGGCAAGCCGTGTAACTTAGCTAATTCCTCAAACGTGTCTAAATAATTTGTAACATTCATACCAGTAAATTTCCCTTTATCCTTTAATAACGTTTCAACTACCTTTTGTCCTTGCGTCTCGTGCATCATAGTTTGAAATAGCTCGTCCATTTTTGAAGTTTGTTTTGACCTAGCTTGAACAATCTTAACTATATCCTGAACTTCTTTTGTTACTCTTTCCTTATGTTCAGCTACTAATTCTGAAATTCCGTTAGAGTCCAGTTTGATAAGTTTATACTATGCCAATATGTTTCAAGTAAAGCTATGATTAACGCTTAACCTATGATTAACAAACAGTTGCCTTTAACCTATACCAATAATTTAACCTTAAATAAATTTTTGCACCCAAGAATGTAAGGGTAAAGAAATTATACCAACTGCTCGAAGATGAGGCTCAAAACAGTGCTTTCTGTGAAATTCAATACATTTATTGATTTGAATCAAAACCTAAATACATAGTTTGCTAAAAATGGGTGCAAACGTTTTGTGCTTCAATTGTTGATGAAAGGGGTGGCGCGACGAGGTTCTCCTACTTGCCAATCTTCGTGGAGGCGCTCAGGTCACCAGACCAGCCCTCGACACCAAGAAGATTGCAAGCTCACGTAAATGCCACAGCTTCCAGGGATGAAGACGCAGCTGCACTGATGTAAAATCGTATGAATGTATATGCAATGCAAAATTTAAAATTTATACCTGAGCTGCAACGCCGTTTGTTCACGCCGGGTTCACCAATGTCGGGTCGTGAGAGATGCTCGGATGGTGGATCAAGTCATCCGCCTAAATCGTTCGGCACACGCAGGGTGTCTGTAGCGGACTCAGGCTTAAGGAAATAAGGGTTCTAATGACAAAACAATATAAATTACCTAATTCTATGACTGAAACTAAAGTTTTCTTACCAAAAGTAAATAGTTTTACCTAGCTATGGACCGTAAGGACGGCCAGCCCTGCATCTTTCTATAGCTTCTATTTGATAAGGTGAAACTAAGTTCTCACGGGTAATTTGATCTTTAATCAGATCATTTTCTTCAGTTTCAATTTGATCTGAGCTCGGTTTTCGAACTAATTGAGGTGGGAATAAGTCTTCGTTTTCCTCCGGTTCTGGCAAAACTATAGTAAATAATGGTAACAGTCGAGAAACAAGACGATCGTATTCTATTGGGCGTAAAGACTCGTTCACTATTTTATCTTTAATAATTTCAGGTTCTATAATTTCGTTATTATATGAATTCTCAATTGGAGATGGTAGCAATGTTCCTATAATTAAGTGATCTAATTTGTGCTTAATATCAGACTCATTTTTAGAACTACTGGTAGGTCCTATTCCTTTCGACATACGAATGAAAAATTAAGATCTCAATAAAGTTGCAGAAAAACAATAT
This sequence comes from Ceratopteris richardii, assembly GCA_020310875.1. Classification (NCBI taxonomy): domain Eukaryota; kingdom Viridiplantae; phylum Streptophyta; class Polypodiopsida; order Polypodiales; family Pteridaceae; genus Ceratopteris; species Ceratopteris richardii. The sequence continues at coordinate 77,032,952 of CM035439.1, forward strand.
GAAGAATGTCAATATCAAACTATTTCAGTCTATACAAAGGCATATATTCAGTGCTCCTATAATCTTCTAATCCTATACAACTTAGTAAGTTTGAAATCGTGGAATCTTGTATGCTTGTTTCTTTATCAGCACTGCTTGACACTTCGCAATGGTTTTAATTGGAAAATAAGATTTAAATGAATCTTCAATCTTGGTGCTTCTCTTCACTTTACTTCAATTGTTTTTTTAATCTTCAATGTTTCTGCAAGAAACATTCGCCATTAGTAAAGTTACAATACTCCACATATATGCAATCATACACATGCTCATGCATTAAAATATATAATACCTCATTTGTGTGTCTTCATGATCATGCATTCAACTATATATGCAAACATACTTTAATGCATCCTAGCACATCCAATCTTTAGTTCCTATATGTAAATACATTCACAATCTTAACTTAAAACAATATACAGACATACACACATCCTCACATGAATATGCACATAGTTCACATGTATGCTCATACATACTAACATTTGCTAACTCATGCATGTGCTTCGAATACACACATCCTACTTATACTAACCTACATTCTAACTTAAAGTAATCACTTGTATAATTAACATTATCTATATAAATTAAACCAAACTATATCTAACAATACATCAAATTATCTCTAAATCTATTTAATTAATACTATCAATACATTATATATTTAATTAGATTTAATGATTTCTTAATTGCAATAATACAATAATGAACGAATTATATCTAATTAAGATTAACCTAATCATATCTCTATCTTTCTTTTTCACTCTCTCTCTCCTTCTCTCTTTTCTCCCTCTCTCTCTCTCTCTCTTTCTCTCTCTCTCTCTCTCTCTCTCTCTCTCTCTCTCTCTCTCTCTCTCTCTCTCTCTCTCTCTCTCTCTCTCTCTCTCTCTCTTCCCCGTTCTCTCTCCGCCTGCCTCTCTCTCTCTCTCTCTCTCTCTCTATTCTCTCTCTTTCCTTCTCTCCCCTCTCTCTCTCCTTCTCTGTCTGCGCGCTGCCGCGCTGACAGAGGAGGGGAGGGAGAGTCTCTCCTAACTCTCTCTCTCTCTCTCTCTCTCTCTCTCTCTTCCCCGTTCTCTCTCTGCCTGCCTCTCTCTCTCTCTCTCTCTCTCTCTCTCTCTCTCTCTCTTCCCCGTTCTCTCTCTCTCTCTCTGCCTGCCTCTCTCTCTCTCTCTCTCTCTCTCTCTCTCTCTCTCTCTCTCTCTCTCTCTCTCTCTCTCTTCTCTCTCTTTCCTTCTCTCCCCTCTCTCTCTCTCCTTCTCTGTCTGCGCGCTGCCGCGCTGACAGAGGAGGGGAGGGAGAGTCTCTCCTAACTCTCTCTCTCTCTCTCTCTCTCTCTCTCTCTCTCTCTCTCTCTCTCTTCCCCGTTCTCTCTCTGCCTGTCTCTCTCTCTCTCTCTCTCTCTCTCTCTCTCTCTCTTCTCTCTCTTTCCTTCTCTCCCCTCTCTCTCTCCTTCTCTGTCTGTGCGCTGCCGCGCTGACAGAGGAGGGGAGGGAGAGTCTCTCCTAACTCTCTCTCTCTCTCTCTCTCTCTCTCTCTCTCTCTCTCTCTCTTCTCTCTCTTCCCTTCTCTCCCCTCTCTCTCTCCTTCTCTGTCTGCGCGCTGCCGCGCTAACAGAGGAGGGGAGGGAGAGTCTCTCCTAACTCTCTCTCTCTCTCTACTCTCTCTCTCTCTCTCTCTCTCTCTCTCTCCTTCTCTGTGCGTGCTGTCGCGCTGCAGCAGAGGAGGGGAGGGAGAGATTCTCTCACACACATACATCACACATACACACATACACACACACGTCACATACACACACACGTCACATACACACATACACACATCACACATACACATCACATACACACACTTCACACACACATACACATACACACATCACACATAACACATCACATACACACACTTCACACATCACACATACACATCACATGCACACACTTCACACATAACACATACACACATAACACACACACACGTCACATACACACATACACACATCACACATACACATCACATACACACACTTCACACACACACATACACATACACACATCACCCAGGGAAGGAGAATTTACTCTCTGCCAGTGATGAATGCCAGAGATTAAACCATCAGAAGTTGAGAGTATAGTATAGTGATGAAGCATAGAAGAATCACGATATGGCCATCCAGGTCGCGAATCTGCCATTGAAGGGACAGCACACATACCTGTAAAGGGCACATAACGCTCAACAGACTCTCTCTCTATACTACTGCAGAGTTAATAGCAACGCCTACATCGTTTTCTCTCCACCGGAATAGATAACTAGCTAAACTAAGCATAATGAAAATGACCAAGGAATAGATGAAAAGAAGACAAAGGAGAATGAGTACCTGCAAGAAACATTAGAAGAAACTAGCACAGCATACTCATATATATACACACACAACTCATTTGTAAACCATTCCTTTGATTTTACTTTATTTCCTCATCCTCACTTTTCCCCATTAACATTCACCACACTTTAATTAACTTTTCTCACACAACCTCTCTTTTAATTACCCTCACACTCACCACTCTTTGTACACACCTTTTTTACACTTTAAATGCATATTTTTTTCTACCACTCTTTTAACTTGCACTCACAACTACCACACTTTGAAACTATTCACTTTAACCACTTTAGTTACATACTTAACCCACACCACACTTTAAACAGCACTCACATACACCGCTCATTAATTATCCACTTCAATTATTATTTTTATTCTATTACCTTAATTTTCTTAATTAAATAAATCATTTAAATTAACCTTAGTTTAAGTTTTAATTAAATCAAACCTTAGGATTTAATTGCACATACATGATTAAATAATTAATTAAACCATATTTTAATTTTTATTATTGAACCAATGTTTAGATATAGATTAATTTCATTAAATATTAATTGTTTTAACCTTTAAAACATTCTAAAACCCTAGAAAACCTACTTAAACCCATCAGAAACTCATGAAAACCCTTTAAAACCCTTCTAAACCCTATCTCTAACCCATGATAAATCATCTAAACCCTTAACATTAACCCAATGGAATCATTTAAGATCCTTTGGATTAATCCTACTGACTTAACTTATATAAACTTATGAAACCCTAGGGGTATATACTCATATGTCTTATATGTATCAATTTAAAACACTCATTAAATGAGTAATTAGGGTAACCCTAATATGAACACATATTCTTCATCATTTCTTGTACCTGCAAACACTTCAAAAGTAGTTAATTCAATCCAGAACAATTGTTCAACAGTGAAAAAGAGGTTTAGAATTCACCAATTAAGTTGTTTTCATTTTCTCTGGTCATCAACTGGAAGATGCAAATCTTCCCGACAGCGTGTGCCTCTATCGCTCACTAACTCTATTGGTAGCCCATATCTCGTGAACACATTCTCGAATAAGAACTTAGCCGTAGTCTGAGCATCATTCTTTGTTGTGGCTTTGACTTCGACCCACTTTGTAAGGTAATCTGTGGCTACAATAATATACTCTGCATGGGAGTTTCTAGCTGGGGGGTTAATAGGACCTATGAAGTCTATGCCCCACTTCGAAAATGCACGCCCTCCCATCATTGGCCTCAAAGGCATCTCGTCTTTTCTAACTGGATATTGTGCACGTTGGCATGTGTCACATTTCTTCACATAGGTATGAGCATCCATATGAAGAGTGGGCCACCAAAGTCTTGAGAATAGAATGGTCTTGATTACTCGATCAAGACCAAAGTGTCCACCTGTGACACCGCTGTGTGCAGTTTCTAAGACTTTCAAATAGTCTGATTCATGAACGCACAGTCTTAAGTAACCATCTTTGCCTCTTCGGTATAAGTTGTCTCCTACTAAGGCATAGCCTTGAGCCTCTTGCTCCATGCTTCGTCTTCTTGCTAGACTAGCCTCCTTGGGTAATCTTCCCGATCTCATAAACTCTACCAATGGAGCACTCCAATCAGGAATTAATGACACTTGATAAAGGGTTGCATGCTCCACTGGGGGTTTTTCCTGGAACACAGGACAATTCTTAATCCACTCATGAATTTCTTTGTCCATGCTAGGCCAATACACTCCTAAACATTTTAGATTCTGCAATGTTCATTGTTTAGAATAGTGATTTCCTAGAAATCCTTCATGGGCTTGTTGCAACCAGCTAGTATGTTCATCATCCTCGACACAACAAGGGAGTACACCCTCCGTATCTTGTTTGTACATGCTTCCTGCTAATATGTGATATTTTTGTGATTTTACAATTTCTTCTTGTGATGTTTTCACATTCTTATTTGTAGGCCCGAAGGTTAGGACTGGTACCAACTTATTTGCCCATTTAAGAACAACTTCTAAATTGAATAGATAAGCATCAGGTAGGTCATCAGACACTCCTTGAGGTGACTCTCCTGAAGTAATGCAAGAAAGGTGATCTGCCCTAAGGTGGGTTCTACCTTTCCTGACAACAACTTCAAAGTCATATTCCATTAGCAAGAGGAACCATCTTACTAAGCGCCCAGTATTGCAAGGTTTATTGACCAAATATAACAAAGCTTGATGATTAGTGAAAAACTTGAACTTGTTGGCCAATAAATAGTGTCTAAACTTCTTCACAGCATATACCATGCCTAAGCCCTCTCGCTTAGTTGTGGTATAGTTTCGTTCAACTGCGGTGAGCTGTCTACTAGCATATGCTATGGGCAAATCTAAGTTTCCTTCTCCTGTGGGTTGTGCTAGCACACATCCTATGGCATGATTGGATGCATCCACATGGACATGGAATGGTTTATTCCAATCAGGAGTGGTCAGTATTGGTGTTGTGCACAAACGTTTCTTCAGTTCGTTGAAAGAATTCTCGCATTCGTCGTTCCACTCAAAATTAGACAACAAGGCATAAAGGGGTCTAGCTATGATCGCGTACATGTGGATAAACCTACGGTAATATCCACAATGGCCCATAAAGGCTTGTACCTCTTTAACATTCCTTGGCCTGGGCAGCTCTGCTATGGCTCGTACCTTATCTTCATCTGTTGAGATTCCATTCTTAGAAACAATATGACCTAAGATTTTACGTTGACGCACCATGAACACACACTTTTCTTGGTTCAGACACACTCGATATTCTCTACACTTGTTGAAGATTTGTCTGAGCTCAGGGATGTGAAATCTTCTTTCTTGGGAATGAGCACATAAATCATCCACATACACTTCTAAGCTCTTTCGCAAGAACTCTTTGAAGACATGGCACATCAGCCTTTGGAATGTTGCAGGTGCATTGGTGAGCCCAAATGGCATCACACGAAATGCAAAGATTCCCCATTCTATGGCAAAAGCTATTTTGTGTTGATCTTCTGGGGCAATGGCTACTTGATTGTAACTTGAAAATCCATCAAGGAAGCTATAAACTTCCTTGCCTGCAACACGCTCCAATAGGTGTTCCGTGATTGGAAGCGGATAACTATCTCTGATCGTAGCGGCATTAACTTTTTTAAGGTTAATACACACTCACAACTTCCCGTTCTTCTTGGGCACCACTACAATGGGGGACACCCATTCAGTATGCTCAATCTCATAGATAAATCCAGCTTCAATCAGCCTATCAATTTCTTCTTTTATTTTGGCTGCATATGTATCATTATATGTGTAGGGCTTTTGTTTGGTGGGCTTGGCATCAGCGGTCATGGGGATAGTATGAGAGAAAATTCTTGGATCTACCCCTTTCAAGTCTCTATAGTGCCACGCAAACACATCCCTATATTCCCTTAATAGAGCTACGAGCTCCATTTCTTCTCTTGCACTTAGGTCATCTCCTATATATGTGCATCTCTCTTCATTCTCTTCAATGGTCACTACAATTTTCTTGGTCTTTTCTTTATTATCATATGATTCTCCTATGATGGCCTCTCTCTTAGGCATGCGTACCAAAATTTTGCGGTCGTCAACTTCATATTTCTTGAAGTTTTATCGTACTTCAAACAATGATTCCTCCTCTTTTGGTTTCACTGCTTTTCTTTTCTTTTGACTGCTCTCACTTCCATCCTTTGAATTTACCGTTTTAATACTTGTGAGAGGTTCTTCTTCTTTCTGGGTGAACACTCCTATATCTTCTAGATAGTGCTGCTCTGAGTTAAAGCAACTATCCATCACAATGGACTCTAGATCATAGTCATTCTCTTCTTCTTCTATGATATCACTAGGGTCACATTCTTCTAGCAGGGGCTGACACATGAACACTGAAATATCATAACCCTCCTCATGACAATGAGGTGTCCATTGTTCTTCATTTACAGCAATGTCCATGGTGGCTAAGATTTTTGGCCAGCCATGAGGCTCAAATTCCTCATCTGGAAAGATCATCGGTGTGTAGGCTGGGTCTCTAACTGGTCTATCTCCTGGCGAAGTTCCTTCTTCTCTTGCCTTTAAACGTTTTTCCTCTTCCTCTGTGACCTTGCACATCCACAAATGAGTATCTTCATGCAGCCATGATGGATCAGGTGAACTTTCAGAATGCACATAGATGGAATCTTCTTTCGCTTTGTGGATAGGATTCCACTGTAGGGGTGGTACATCTCTGAAGGTGTAATCCTTCAAATTGACCCTGGTGGTGACCCCTAAATGTTGTAAGTACAAGGAGTTGGTTCCCCAATCCTGTACTATTTGTAATTGTCATAGGAAGGGTCTTCCTAGGATCATCTCATAGACGTTATTGTTCTCAAAGTCACATATAGCAAATGTATGTTCAAACTCCACACCACAAGTGGTTAGAGTTATCCCTTCTAGGAATCCTAGAGGTCTTTCAAAATGACCATAAGCCATTTGAAGCTTCATTATAGTTGATCTTAATGTGGGCTTGCCCCATTGCTTCCACAAGGAGGTGGTTGCAATAGCAACACCAGCTTACCAATTGCTCTAATCTTTCTAGTAAGCCCTGGAAATGCAAATTTGGTTTGACAGAGTTTGTCTGATTGAACTTTTGACTAGTCTCAAGTATAGCTTGAGCTTGTTCTACCATTTTCATGCACATTTTCATCCGTTCAATCTCTAAATCTGCTCTAGGGTAACTCTTGTCTAGGTTTGCAACTGTTGGCCCTTCTTGAAGTCGAGCCTGGTAGGCCTTGAACATCATGTCCAAGCCTTCTGGGGTTGGATATGCAAGAACAGACCCTGGTTGCGGCTTATTTACAATGGGTGGTGGGGTGGGATGAGGTGGAGTGGATGGAGTTTTGGCATGGGAGGGGTTTTGAGATGCAATGTCTTCTATTTTTGTTTTTGCATCGTTCAAGCTTTCTTCTAGTTTCGATAACTTTTTATTCCACTTGTGATTGGCCTTCTCTTTGGTATCCTTCCATGTTCTTGTTTTCCTCTTACTAGGCTCTCTTGATTCACTCGACTCCGATTGTTCTGCTGGTTTATCTTGTTTTAAGGCTTGTGCTCTAGTGACAGCTTGTATAGGAGCCACATTACTGCTACTTGAACTTGAATCCGCCACTAAGCCTACCACATTAATGGGTGTAATCTTGGGTGCACTAGAGGGGTTTCTTGGACAATCTCTGGGGAGATGGTCTTTGCCACAATCAGGACAAAAAGCCTGTATTGTGATAGCCTATCCTTGACTCAGAGATGGTGGGTGGGAACAATCACAAAGGAAATGGTCGCCCTGACATCTGAAACATGGTCCTCTAGGGGCTTGTGGTCTCACTTGTCTCAATTGGGGCCTAGGGTTAGCATTTGTGTACATGACATTGGAGTATTCTGGCTCCCAATTTTGCTCCATAAGAGGTGCCTCATATTGATACGAGTAAATCTCACTATGCTCAGGCGACTCAGTGTAATAAGCATGTGGACTACCTTCATGGGAGTAGTCTGAACTATGAGCATGAGAGTCATTATCTGGTATCAATGGGATTAGTGGCACGAATGCTCTATTTGGATTTTCCTCTCCCACAACATACTTGAGTGGAATCACATTGGCAGGAGCTGGTGGTTGGTTTCCCAAGACTGGTTGTGGCCTATATTGTGCCTGATATTGTTGTTGTGGTCGATAATATGGCTATTGGTATTGGTTCTGATACCTACCTTGTTGGTAAGCTTGTTGATAAGTTTGTCTAACAGCCTGCCTATTGTAGGGACAATCTTGAGCCATGTGGTTTGTGTATTTTCTCTCAATAGTGCAATATGGAACATTCCTTTCTCTAATGTTTTGGTTTTGCATTGGGCATACATTAGCCATGTGGTCGCCTCCACAAGTATAACACCGGTTCAATGAGGTGACTCTTGGTATTTGTTTATTTTGAACTCCTAGCTTCTTGGCAACTTGCTCTGCTATTTCATCTATCTCAGTGGAGGCTCTGGAGGTATGACTAGTAGAACTATCAAATTCTTTATAGAGTTTGGATAGTCCTAACTCCTCACCCAAGTTGTCTTCTATGTCAATGAAGGTCCGCACACACTCTTCCATGGATCTAGGCTCTTTCAAGTATACATATGATCTTAACTTTGTGCTCAGTAAGCCATCTAAGAAGAAAGCCACTTGTTTGGCTGGTGTGGGTAACTTTGGAGCAGGGCATCTTTCTAGGTACTTTCTGAACCTTCTTCCTGCTAGTCTCACTGTTTCTTGGGGTGTCTGCTTGAAACTATGGATCAACGATGATGTGTTATGCCTGATACCACTCTTGGAAAATTCTACAATGAATTCGTCTAGCAGTTGACCTATATCGCGATAGTTTCGATTACTCAGTGGTTGAAACCAAGCTAAGGCAGTGCCCTTAAGAGTCAAACAAAATGCCTCGTAGTGGGTGAACAAATCCTCAACTTGTTCAGCTCTTAACACTTGTTTGAACTCGGCCACATGATCATAAGGATCTCCTATCCCGTCAAAATAATTCTTCATTGCCTTAATCACTTGAGTGGGTCTAAGGGTTCTTGTGTGCTCTCGGGGTCTAGGCAATGGAAAATCCTATTCATCTCTTTGTTGCCTATGTGCTTGATATCTCTCTCTTTCAGGTCTTTCACTTTCAACTCCTTATCTATGTCTGCCCACAAGGTGTGCAAACCTTACCTCAGGTCTCTCTCTAGTTCTTTCTCTCTAGGCTTCATGAGCGTGGGATGATCCTACTCCTTGGAGGCCATGGGAAACATTCAATCTTGATGGAGGGAAAATCAATTCACTCTTCCAAGTATATGCGTGTCTATCATGTTCTGTTACCAAGAACATCTTCTAAGATGTGTTGTCCAGGTAGACAACTTTGCCTAGTATCTCTGGATCCTTGAACTCGTAGGTGATAACTATGCCCATTTGGCTAGGTTGATCTGGCTTGAATCTCCAAAAGGCTTCCCTCTGTTTCTCTATTCAAGAATAGTTCTATGCTTTTGTTGTCTTGAGGAATCCAGTCTGGAGTGATCACTCCGGTCAAAACTGACTTACCTCTAGGAGTCTGGGGTCCTTGTCCTACATTTCCTTGTTCTAGGTCTCGTATCTCATTCTCAGGAATGATATTTCCAAACTCATCAGTCCTATCTGGTAGGTTGGTGACCACATACATGGTTCCTTCCTTATCAATGTATGAACCCTCTTCGAACTTGACCACTGGGTGTTCAAGTCCAAAGGGTTGATCTGGATTTTTGAGTTGGACCACTGATCGCCTCAAGCCATCCTCATAGATGCGAGCACCTAATCGGTTGGTCCGAGTATATTCCAATTGTGTCTTATATGGACCTTCTAGTGTTTGTAAATAGGCTGTTCCTAAATTACCTACAGGTTTTCCCATGCTAAAAGACATTTCTAAGTCACTTGTATCTGAACTTAGTACGTAAGGATGACCATTTAGTTGTTGTGCCCAAGACTTAGCTGTATGGTTGACACTAGCCTCAGAAGATCCAATGCTTTGTCTATCCTTGCCTAGGTGTCTACCAAATCTCAGGTTCATAAGCTTTGGTTAAGACTCAAAAATTTCCTCTTAGTATGGTTCAAAATCCTTTGGAGTCGCCTTGGTTTCTTGGCCCCACCTGAGGGTCAATGAGCTTTCCAACGAGCTATAGAGCTCAAAAAATGTACTTTGGATGAAAAAGTCATGTCAAATCAGGCTCCTGGGGTTCAAAACAGGGAAACAGGATCTTTTGGAAAAAATCACGATTTTGTGAAATCAAGAGAATCGCGATGCTGTGAAATCAGAGAATCGCGATGCTGTGAAATCAAGAGAATCACGATTTTATGAATATCAAGAGAATCGCAATTTTATGAATATCAAGAAAATCGCGATGCTGTGAAATCAGAGAATCGCGATGCTGTGAAATCAAGAGAATCGCGATTTTATGAATATCAAGAGAATCGCGATGCTGTGAAATTAGAGAATCACGATGCTGTGAAATCAGAGAATCGTGATTCTGTGAAACCAAGAGAATCGCGATTTTATGAATATCAAGAGAATCACGATTCTGTACCTTGGATGAAAATCGTGTTTCTGAAAATCACGATTGCCAACAGAGAATCGTGTTTTTTGAAAATTGCAATTTTGTCTCAGAGAATCGTGGTTTTCAAAAATTTAGAGAATCGCGATTTTGAGCACAACCACAGAGTCGTGTTTTCTCAGAATCGTGTTTTTTGGCTGAAAATCGTGATTTGTGAAAATTGCAATTTTGAGCACAACCACAGAATCGCGATTCTGAGAATGACCTCAGAATCGTGTTTCCTTCAGAGGGTTTTAGGCGGGAAATAGAAAATCGTGATTTTTCAAAAAATTTGAATTTTTCACAGAATCGCGATTTTCTTCACAGAATCGTGTTTTTTGGAGGGAAATTCAAATTTCTGAGCGTCGAGCAATGGCGAGCTCCGTATGTGCAGAAAATCATGAAAAAACACAAGCGCTTGCTCTCTCTCTTGCACTTCCTAACTCCTTCCCACACAATAATGCATGAAAGATGGTATGGAAATGGTGAAAATGCACTAAAAAACAAGAAATTTCTATGAAGAAGAAGATGGAAGAAGATGGAGATGGTGATGATGATGAAGATGAAGAAGAAAAAATAGAAAATGAACAAAAATGATAGTTTTTTTACCTTCCAACCTCGCAAATCTACGATCTTACCATCACAACGCTCGTCCTCGAAGCTCTCTCCCCGACAACGGCACCAAAATTTGGTGTAGCTCAAGCGTAAGCACCACCTCCTTTACTTGTCAATCCGTGGAGACGTGAGGACCGGTATGAAGACCATGAGCAAGTGAAGGCACAAGTGCGTGAGTGAAAGCACACAAGCATGCACACACATACACACACACGCAGACAAGGTAAGATTAAAGAGAGGAACAATGGAAAGCTTTGATTGCAAAAGAGTTCTCTATTCTCTAACAAGCTAACCCCAAAAATGAGCTCTCTAGCTCTTTTTATAGTTTTTTGACTAGTTTTGGCCCTGTCCAAACCTAGTGTCCGGCCTAGTTAAAAATTAGGTTCCAGGGCTTATTTGAGGGCTCAAACGAAGTCTAAAAATTATGAAAATTGGTAGGATGATACTACTAATACTCCTCAAGCTCAAGGACTCCTCGGCTTGAACAAAATGGAGTTAGAAAAATAGAAAATGGTATTTACAATGGTTTTTAGTGATGAAAATCACTATTTTTGTAGGGGATTCTTCTGAAAATTTGACATACACTTCTTGGAGCTCCCTACTTGCTCCTTCTTCTTGTGTGTCCACCTCTTTGATGTGCTCCTGTGCTTTGTCCTTGACCTTCAGCTTCAACAATGGCTCTAGATGAATTGGATGCAAAGGAAGATTATATTATGACATTAAAATGGCTCAAACGAAGTCTAAAAATTATGAAAATTGGTAGGATGATACTACTAATACTCCTCAAGCTCAAGGACTCCTCGGCTTGAACAAAATGGAGTTAAAAAAATAGAAAATGGTATTTACAATGGTTTTTAGTGATGAAAATCACTATTTTTGTAGGGGATTCTTCTGAAAATTTGACATACACTTCTTGGAGCTCCCTACTTGCTCCTTCTTCTTGTGTGTCCACCTCTTTCATGTGCTCCTGTGCTTTGTCCTTGACCTTCAGCTTCAACAATGGCTCTAGATGAATTGGATGCAAAGGAAGATTATATTATGACATTAAAAGAGCAATTATAGAGCAC